>CAUOFW020002736.1:593174-737171 GCA_963454935.2 Ilex paraguariensis
CAAGTGTGTCGCGCGCGTATATAGTACGCGCGTGTGTCCACTTATATATATATATATATATATATATATATATATATATATATATTAATCATAGACTCACTGAACACGTTTAAAAAGAAACCCCTATCTTTCTTCCTTAGTGTTGTGTGAAAAACTAGAAGATTTGATCCACTTCAATGTAAAAATCCCCCTTGATCTTGTGTTTCTCCCCCTCTTTCTTCCTCTCTAAGACTCTCTAGGATTAGAAATGGTGAAATGAGGCTAAGAGAGGTGTACTTAAGTATTTATAGGGTGAGAAACAGACCACTTATTACGAATCTGATACTCAGGATTTCGACCTCACTTTTGAACATCATTTGGAGTTCGAACGTTAGTAGTGTCAATTACTGCTTCACGTTTGAATGTTATTATGGCGTTCAATCGTCAATTGCTCCTAGTACTTTTACTTTTTCCATCAAAGCTCTGCAGGCACCAAAGTACTGGGACTCATTGTCGTTCGAACATAGATTCATGTTTGAAAGTCATCCTATTTTTAGCTGAATTTCCAATGAAGTTTTGACACATTTAGAGGTCGATTTGGAAATTGTTTGTGAAATACACTTTTGTAGCCCTGTAAGGCTAGTGTCTACTAAAAAAATTTCAGATCAAATGAACATCAAGATAAAAAGTTATGGTCCAAATATTAAGGCAATGTCAAAATTCTTTCTACCCAAGTTCTATCAAAAATGTCTTTTAACTCCGGAACACTTCCTAACTTCTACTTTTACAACCTATATGGTTCATGCTTCCCTCACTACATATATGAGTATTTCAAAATCATTACATTATTATACAAAGACAAGAATGTGGGGGTTTACAATCCATCCCCTCAAAGAAAGTGTCGTACTCAAAACTTACGACTTTAAGTAGAGAACAAATGAGGGTACTTCTCTCGCATCTCGAGCTCTGGTTCTCAGGTAGCTTCCTCTATCCCATATTGTTGCCACAAGATGTTCACCAGTTGGATTACTTTATTGTGAAACACCTTCTCCTTGGTATTGAGAATCTCTACCGGTTGTTCTTCATATGTTGCTCCATGTTGAATTTCAATTCCCTCCAAATCCACGACATACTTTGTGTCCAATTGACACTTTCTTAATATTGACAAATGGAACACGTCATGTACCCCCTGAAAACTGGGCTGGTAACCAAAGTTGATACGCTACTTTGTCCACCATGTTGATCACTTCAAATGGTCCAATGTACTTGGGGGCTAACTTCCCCTTCTTGCCAAACCTAAACACTCCCTTCTTAGGTGACACTTTGAGGAACACATAGTCCCCCCTCTTGGATTTTAAATGATCTGCTTCTTCTATCCGCATAGCTTTCTGTCTACTTTGTGTCGTGCGTAGTCTTTCCCTAATTAGTTGAATTTTCTCAGTAATCTCCCGAACAATTTCTGGCCCAAACAAACTACTATCTCCAGCTTCTAACCAACAAGTCGGGGACCTATATGGTTTCCCATACAATGCCTCATATGCTTGGCTAGATTAAAAGCTATTGTTATATGCAAATTTCAAAAGCGACAAATGATCATTCCAACTTCCTTTGAAGTCCAACACACAAGTTTATAACATTTTCTACAAAATTTATATCACTCTCTCGAATTGGCCATCTGTTTGAGGATGAAAGGCGGTGCTAAAGTGCAACTCTTTACCCATAGCTCGTTGTAGACTTTGCCAAAATTACGCCACAAAACGAGAATCACGATCCGACACAATAGAGAGTGGAACTCCATGTAATCTAAAAATCTCGCGAATATAAAGCTTACTCTAGGTCTCTAAAGTGTCAGTAGTCTTCATACTCAAGAAATGTACGAACTTGGTGAGTTTATCTACAATGACTCATACGACATTATGCCCCTGTGACGTCCGTGGAAAACCAAACACGAAATCCATGCTAATGTGATCCCACTTCCACTCTAGGATAGGTAAGGACTGTAGTAATCCTCTGAATTTTTGATGTTCCACCTTCACCTACTAACACACCACGAACTTTGCAACGTATTTAGCCATGTCTTGTTTCATCCCTTTCCACCAATACTGACGCTTCATGTCTCTATACATTTTAGTACTACCCGAATGTAAGGAGAATTTTGAATGATGGCACCCACCCAACATTTCTTCCCTTACTTGGCTATTGTTTGGTACACATAGTCTTCCACGAAACTGTAACTCATCATTATGTGTTGACCAATTCTCAATCATCTCATTCCTTTCTAATCTACCCAGAATAATGCTCAACTCTATATCTAATCATTGCAACTCCACAATCCTTTGTCGGAGAATCAGTTAAGCCACATTAAATAAAGATGGTCGGTCCTCCTGTCTATCCACTAATAGATTAAATTCCTCCAAAGCATTCATCATCTTTCACCTATTAATAACAAGAACATTGATTTCACCCCAAGACTTCCTGCTAAATGCATCTGCTACTATATTAGCATTCCTCGGGTGGTAGTTGAGTGTAAAATCATAATCTTCTAGATATTCAATCTACCTTTTTTGCCGAAGATTCAAGTCTTTCTGTGTGAATATATATTGGAGAGGCTCTTATGATGAGAAAACACTTGAAACCTTTTTTCATATAGGTAACACCTCCACAACTTAAGAGCAAAAACCACAACGACATGCTCTAAGTCGTGAGTGGGATAATTCCACTCATTAATCTTTACTTGTCTCGAGCCATAAGAAACTACATTACCTCCTTGTATTAGCACATATCCCAAGCCTCATAACGAAGCATCTATGTAAACATGTTATCCTTCCCCATTGCTCAGAATAATGAGGACAGGAGTTGTTGTCAACCTTTCCTTCAAGGTGTGAAAGGCAAGTTCACACTCTTGAGTCCACAAGAATCTTTCCCCCTTCTTCGTAAGGCGAGTCATTGGCATCCCTAGTTTTGAAAACCCTTCCATAAACCTTCGGTAATAGCCTGCTAATTCCAGAAAACTACGTACTTCAGTTACATTCCTCGGTGGTTCCCATTTCATCACGACTTCAATCTTTGCAGGGTCAATGGCTACATCCTATTATGACATAACATGGCCAAGAAATTTCACTTCTTTCATCCAAAACTCACATTTACTCATCTTATCATATAACTTATGCTCTCTTAAGGTGTGAAGCACTACCGAAAGATGGTGTTCATGTTCCTCTTGTGTCTGTGAATAGATTAATATGTTATCAATAAATACAATGACAAACTGATCTAGATACGACCGAAATACCCTATGTATCAAATCCATGAAGGCTGCAGGAGCATTAGTCAGTTCGAACAACATTATCGTATATTCAAAATGATCATACCGGGTATGGAAAGCTGTCTTAGAAATATCCTCCTTGATTTACAGTTGATTGTACCCTCTGTGAAAATCAATCTTGGAGTAATACTTAGAACCCCTCAACTGATTGAATAAATCATCAATTCGTGGCAATGGGTATTTATTCTTCACTGTCACTCGATTCAACCTTAGGTAGTCCGTGCATAACCAAAATGTTTCATCATGCTTCTTCGCAAAGAGGACCGAAGCTCCCCAAGGTGAAGTGCTTAAACGGATAAACTCAATAGCCGATAGTTGGTCCAACTGCTTCCTTAGCTCCTTCAACTCCAAAGGTGCCATTCTATAGGAAGCAATGGATATGGGTTCGGTTCTCAGATATAGATCAATCGTAAACTCAATCTCTCTGTGTGGGGGTAACCCGAGTAGTTCATCTAGGAAGACATCCGAAAATCGGATACTATCAATACCACGTTAGATTGAGATTTATCTCAATCGTCTCCTATCAAGCTGGCTAAGAAACTCAAATTGCTTCCCGCCTTAGCTTTCAATAATCTGTTGCCTATAGTGGGAAATGAGTGGGAAGAATTCTAATCATTAATGACACTGAAAACTACCCATCTCAGTAATTGAAATAAAATCCGGTTACGAAAACAATTCATTACCGCATGGAAAGTGGACAACAAGTTCATCCCAAATATTATGTCATAACCCTTCATGTCTGTCACACCCCGAAATTTTTTTTTTTTAAAAAAAAATACCCGGGTGTGAGTAAGGAATAAAATTGCACCGAACTTACAATAATCTTTCTTATATTATTTTATTTTACGTATGAGTACATAATCCTCACAAGATCATTTCAAATATTCTTGATACAACATAAAGAAAAATAATAAGAGCAGACTCTATCCTTTTAGCCTATCCTCTAGCTTGACTTCATATATCTGAAAAATGTTAAATATGGATGAACTCACCAGCTCAGTAGGCTAAAGTTTATCAATGACGACCAAAGTTTTAAAATAATGCATAATATAATTAAACCGCGAATAAATGCAGAAATAGGGCAAAGTAATGAATCAAATAAATAAATAAATTTCAGCACATATCAATCATATCAATCTGTTAATTTTCTGGTCCACACGTGAACCACCTCTGGAGAAAACTTTGGGGTCTTGCACCCTAGGGAACCCAATGCCCTTGTTGCTTTTCTGGAAACACCAATACTGTGGTGCCACACCGGCTACCACGACAACCGATATTACTTACTGGTGAACCTAAGAACTAGTAGAAATCCTGTAAATCCTCGCAAGGATCACGCATCTACTAACCCTCTGCCCTTGATTATGTGCATTCATAGTAATTTCATCAAAATCATAAAATAAAGTCATATCGTAGTTAGACCCCACAACAAATCAAACATTAAATATTAATAATAAAATAAACATTTATTATGCAACATGGTTTCATGAGATAATTAGGGTCTCGATAAAAATACAATATGTGCATGATAATGATTTATTTATAAAACCCCAGTTTGACTTCATGATTATAACG
The DNA here is from genome assembly GCA_963454935.2 of Ilex paraguariensis. Classification (NCBI taxonomy): domain Eukaryota; kingdom Viridiplantae; phylum Streptophyta; class Magnoliopsida; order Aquifoliales; family Aquifoliaceae; genus Ilex; species Ilex paraguariensis. Next base: position 598,048 of record CAUOFW020002736.1, read on the forward strand.
ATATAATATTACATTATATAATTAAAAATAGATTTGATATGAAACCCCCCAAATATGCATAAAATGCATCAATGATAGTAAAAGATAAAAGAAACCCTACCTCCTTCTTGACTTCTATTTGATACCGTATACTGTCACCAAATAACCAAAATAATATTTTAGAATAAAAATAGGTAATAAGGACTTAGTTAACTTAAAATAATTTTTGGAATAACTAACAAAAGATAATGATACTTAAATTTGATCCAAAAATATTTAATGAAGATCAACTTTAAGTAACTCGAACATATAAAATTTACTAAATAATAACTAAAAAATCTTACACAAAATTTTGATCGTAATCACAAACTCTAAGGTCAACAAAATTTTTGACCCCTTTTCCCTTTTTCCTCTCTTTCTCCCTTCCTTTCTTCCTCCCTTTCTCTCTTTTTCCTTGTGTCGTTCAATGTACTGAGCTTGGCTATTTATAGCCAAGATTTACTTGGGCTCCAAGGATTCTCATGGACAGCCGTCCATTTGTTGACCATGTTCTTTTTTTTTTTTTTCTCTCTCTTTTTGCACGTTTCTCAAATCTTGCAAGAAGATAAAATTCACAACAGGATATATATGTGTGTGTGTGTGTGTGTATAGATATTTATATTTATTATATGTTACAAAATTTGACCTATATTATAATAATTTGACTCATTTCACGCGAAGAGTCTATATTTGAGATCCATTTGTTCCTTAAAAAAAATTTATTATTTATTTATTTTTATTATTATTATTATAATAATATAAAATCATAATTGATGACCTAATTAGAGTGTCAATAAGGCAACCTAATTAGCGTGTTAATAATTAATTTATATACAGGTCATCACAATGTCTAATGCAACCAAGTATATCATCAATTCTTGCTCCCTAATTCGAAGCACACAACCTCTGCACACACCCTCTAGTATCCAATCGTTCTCCCGTAAGCATGTCAATACTCAAAGCATATTTCAGATTCTCAAGTTTTAATCCCAATTAAATAGCACATGTAGTGCGTATGAAGGAATGAGTAGTACCGGGATAAAAAAAAATGGGTCCAAGAATTAAAGAGAAGCACAATACCTTCCACAACTACATTGGAAACATCTTCCTCTAGTTGGGTCAAAGCAAAAACTCTTCCTTAATTGATACTGCTTGGGGCTATAGCTCTAAAAGGCTTCTGCTGTAGTGGTAGCTTAGTTGTATTCACCTGTCCAGCCATTTGGTTATTCCTTTGGGATGGAAAGATCGGACAATGATTCTGAATATGCCCCAAATCTCTACATGCAAAGCAAGCTCGTGGGTCTACTCCTTCCCTCTCCAACAAGCCTCCAACTCCTTGAGCTGTCTGAAATCTCAGTCCAACTGCCTGGTCTGGGCAACTATATGGTGCCACCCTCTACACTCCACTACTACTAGCACCAGTCTTGATCGGACCTCCCCTCGCAAATTTTTGTGGTCTCTAGTTGTCCTATGTGTCTCTCTCCACTATTGCAGCTCTGTCGATAAGATCCCCATAATCCCGAATCTTGTGGGCCACAAGCTTCTCTCTAATAGCAGGCCTCAAGCCCTACTCAAATCATTTAGCCCTCTAGCCTCAGTAGAGATGAACTTCATGGTATAGTGGGATAGCTCATCAAACTTTCTCTCATAATCCGCCACTGTCATGCTATCCTGTATCACAGCCAAGAAATCCGCACTCATTTTGTCCCTGATCGATTCAAGAAAATACTTGTCTTGGAAAATCTAATCAAACTCCTCCCAAGTAAAGGCATCAATGTTCTTCCTTCTTTTCACTAAATCCCACCAATGATCTAACTCCCTTTCCAGTAGATATGTAGCTAGGCCGACCCATAGATCCTCTACAACTCCCATGCTATCACACATTTTTTTCACCCTGCGAATCCACTTATCCACATCCAAAGGGTGAGGACTTCCTTGGAAAGTAGGTGGGCGTTGCCTCAAAAATTCTCTAAGAACTATCACACTTCTATTTTTGTCCCCGTTGTCCGGTACAGGAGTTAATGGTTGAAACCCCCCGTTGTGATTGTTGTTTCCATTTTGGTGTTGTATCAAAGTGGTTAGCTCCCTTAGGCATTGATAAATGTCATTCATGGCATCTAGAGGTGGTGGTGGGTTTGCTTGACCCCCACGCCCCACATCCATATCCATGTTCAGGTCTACCGTCCATCCTGCACATTAATTTATAATTTAATTTCTGTAATGTGCTAGACACCCTAACTATCACTATAATTTAAAGCATAAGGCTTGTATAAGAATTAAGTCAACAATTCATTCAACTTAGTCCTACCTCTCTAGTGGTAATCCATAACCTACAGCTCTCATATAAGACCTAAGCCCTAGGCTCTGATACCAAACCTGTAACGCCTTAAAATTCACCTTGGACGGTATTATTATCTAAAAGCATTCACATCATGAGAGTAATTAATAAAATTTATAAATAAAAAAAATTTCATTCATCATATATAATATCTACAGTATCATCCAAAAGAATATGTCAAACCATGATCATTATATCCAAAAGAATATGTCAAACTATGACAATTACACTCCAAAAATCAAATTTTATCTTGTAGCGGAATAAACAAAATATCATCCATACAATGTTTCAAAATGCACCCCTACTCTAGAACATGATGAGATCAACTCTAGACATCTCCCTCGGGATCCATGCTTCCATCCAATTGAGTTTTCCAAGCTTTCTGCTTATCAACTCCGACCTCTTCCTCTAAAACAAAATCTGAAAATAAATATTATTTGTAGGGGATGAGCACTAAACTTTGAAGGAAAATTCTTTCAAATTGGAACAAGATTTAGAAACATATAAAACAGGGCAGTCTCATTTCACAAATATCATATATAACTTTTGAAATAAAACAATAACAGTTTATCAGATCTCAAGTTTACACAGTAGCCATAATTTAAATGAAGAAGTAAAACCAATGTCCAAACAATAAACCATTACCAACAATTTACCATTTTCAACAATTTCTTGTATCATTTCCCACAATGTACCATTACTCACATTATTTATCTGTATCCCCAATTGTATCCCAGGTAGGAAGTAAGACTTCACATGAATACACACATTGAGAATATCCTGTCCCACACACACACCCAATCCTCGCAAGGAAACACAATTTTAGGAAGGGCGTATACCGACGCATTGGCTGTGACAAATCTAACCCAGGAATAGTATATTATTCCTCAGCCTCGATACCCATGAGCGAATAGTGATTTGGTTCTTGCAAGGCACCAACCCCACTACGAGTGGTAGAAAACCTTCAAATCCACTCAGAGTAAGAAACGCATATACCCACTCTAAGATACCCAGTCAACGGTCACTCATGTTCATCAAAACATCCATACAAGAGATACAATAGAAAACCATTTCACCAAATCACAAGTAAACCAAGAACCACAATTCCATAGGTATTTTTCCAACGGAACAATTCAATAAAATATGCAAGAGATCATCAAGAAATATAATTTTATTGTTTAAATAAAACACTAGAGATTTTAAATCAAAAAAAATAGAATATCAAGTTTAAAATCTATATTTCTTGAAACTATGATTTTGATAACAAGAATGAGAATTTTTATGGCTATCAATCGATAATCTCATTCAAGACATGATATGATTTGTAAGAAAACCAAGAAACAATGATATCATAGCATATATATATGATTTAGAATCAAAACATAAATATATATTAATCCTACCCTCAATGAACAAGTTTAAGAAGAAACTCCTACCTTTCTTCCTTAGTGTTGTGTGAAAAACTAGAAGATTTGATCCACTTCAATGTAAAAATTTTCCTTGATTTTGTGTTTCTCCCCATCTTTCTTCCTCTCAAAGACTCTCTAGGGTTAGAAATGGTGAAATGAGGCTAAGAGAGGTGTCCTTAAGTATTTATGGGGTGAGAAACAGATCACTTATCACGAATCTAATACTCAGGATTTTGACCTCACGTTCGAACGTCGTTATGGCGTGCGAGTGTTAGTTGCTCCCAATACTTTTACTTTTTACATCAAAGCTCTGCAGACACCAAAGTACTGGGAGTCACTGTCGTTCGAACGTAGATTCACATTCGAACGTCATCCCATTTTCATCGGAACTTCCAATGAAGTTTTGGCCCATTTGAAGGTCGATTTGAAAAATTGTCTTGAAATACACTTTTGTAGACCTAGAAGTCTAGTTTCTACTATAAAAATTTTAGATCAAACGGACGTGATACAGGGTAGCATCAAAATTCGATGGTCCAAATATTAAGGTAGTGTCAAAATTCTTTCTATCCAAGTTCAATCAAAAATGTGTTTTAACTCCAGAACACTTCCTAACTTCCACTTTTACAACCTATATAGTTCATGCTTCCCTCACTACATATAAGCATTTCAAAATCATTACGTTATTATATAAAGACAAGAATATGGGGGTTTACATGACAATCAATGGCGATGGGGGCTAGTGGTGAGATATGGGTGGTGGTGGTGAATAGTGGTGGTGGCAGTGGGTGTTTGCAGCTACAGTTATAAAAAATTAAGGGGTTGTAATGGCAATGTTGACAACTGGTGGGTGGTGGTAATGGTGACAAATGATGGTGGCAAGAGATGGTGGTGACTAATAATGGCGGAGGGTACTGGCGAATAATATTGGTGAGAGGAATGATGGTGGTGTAAGGTGGCGGTGGGTGGTGGTAGCTATACTGACAATAGTGGTGGCAATGGCTATGCCAATGGTGGTGGTGATAATAGCTAGCAATAATGGCAGCGAAGTAATGATAGGTAATGGTTGCGAGAGTAATAATGGTTATAATAGTGGTGGCAGTGAATGATGGTAATGGTTATAAGGCCTTGTACTAGAATTAAATAAGAATAATATCATATTAATATTTTTTCTAGGATGAATAAAAATATTGTAGAAACCTAGAATCATTGTTAAAAGATTGACCATGAAGTTTGAGTTTCGGACGAATTGATTTTTAGGTCAAACTAAGTTTTGAAGGTGTTTAAGCTTGAGAATGGTGATTAGGTAAGTTTTTAAATATTTTTAGGTCACATTAAGGTCTCCATTGAATTCGGAAGCTCGAGAAACCTTGGAAGAGGTAATATGGAGTGTAATAGAAGTTGGGAAGTATTTCGGAATTAAAGCGCATTTTAGAAAGAATTAAGATATGAAGGAATTTAACACTACATTAGTATGTTAGCCATAAATTTCTACTCTAGACTCCAATTGGGCTGATATTTGGACAATAGAAACCAGACTTCAAGATCTACAAAAGTGTATTTCTTGAAAATTTCTTAAATCAATTTCTAAATAGGTGAAAACTGTTTCAGAAGTCATGAAAGAAAGTTGGCACTGTGCGGATGCCCCAAGCACCATTCGGAAGGTACTCCCTAACATGAAACCTTCTTTTTCATCAAAAAACAGTGACTTGACACCGTCTGGACGCCCAAGCACCATCCGAACGCCACCCTAAAAATGGACCCGATCAGTTTTAGGGTTCTTTTTTTTGTTTTTCACCCTATAAATATCATATGGACGTCCCTATAGCCATGGTTCATCAGTTTTCAACACTAGGTAATTCTAGAGAGCGAAAAAGAAAGATAAAGCACAAGATTCAAAGGGATTCTCGCGTTGACATTTATTTAAACACGCTAGGGCTGTCTTCAAATATCGAATTAAGATAGGGGATTCTTCTCAAGTTATTTCATTAAGACTTAGGGTATAATTATGTATGTTTTAAATCTTCTAGATTATTATATACTAAATAATCATTTGTTCTTGGTTTCTTTTGATTAACATACTATTCGTTATTCTTTTTTTTTTTTAAATAACATGTGGTTTTCAATGAGATACATGTCTTGTATCCAAGAAACGTTCTTGAATTTTCAAAACCCTAGTTTCTCCTAAACACATGTTTTATTGTGAAAGACCTATTGATTATTTAATTCTAAAATTCCTACTCATGATTAAATCATGTTTTCATCTAATATTTGTTCTTATGCCAAGAAATTATAATTTTTGGTAATACCCTAGAATTTGGATATCGAAATTGTAAAATTTTTTTTGGTATGATCTCTTACATATTTTAATTCATTTATTACTGTAGTATATTGAAAATTGTGAAATTGTGATACTTGAGCTTTTATAGAATTGTGATTGGTTAAAANGTAATAATGGTTATAATAGTGGTGGCAGTGAATGATGGTAATGGTTATAAGGCCTTGTACTAGAATTAAATAAGAATAATATCATATTAATATTTTTTCTAGGATGAATAAAAATATTGTAGAAACCTAGAATCATTGTTAAAAGATTGACCATGAAGTTTGAGTTTCGGACGAATTGATTTTTAGGTCAAACTAAGTTTTGAAGGTGTTTAAGCTTGAGAATGGTGATTAGGTAAGTTTTTAAATATTTTTAGGTCACATTAAGGTCTCCATTGAATTCGGAAGCTCGAGAAACCTTGGAAGAGGTAATATGGAGTGTAATAGAAGTTGGGAAGTATTTCGGAATTAAAGCGCATTTTAGAAAGAATTAAGATATGAAGGAATTTAACACTACATTAGTATGTTAGCCATAAATTTCTACTCTAGACTCCAATTGGGCTGATATTTGGACAATAGAAACCAGACTTCAAGATCTACAAAAGTGTATTTCTTGAAAATTTCTTAAATCAATTTCTAAATAGGTGAAAACTGTTTCAGAAGTCATGAAAGAAAGTTGGCACTGTGCGGATGCCCCAAGCACCATTCGGAAGGTACTCCCTAACATGAAACCTTCTTTTTCATCAAAAAACAGTGACTTGACACCGTCTGGACGCCCAAGCACCATCCGAACGCCACCCTAAAAATGGACCCGATCAGTTTTAGGGTTCTTTTTTTTGTTTTTCACCCTATAAATATCATATGGACGTCCCTATAGCCATGGTTCATCAGTTTTCAACACTAGGTAATTCTAGAGAGCGAAAAAGAAAGATAAAGCACAAGATTCAAAGGGATTCTCGCGTTGACATTTATTTAAACACGCTAGGGCTGTCTTCAAATATCGAATTAAGATAGGGGATTCTTCTCAAGTTATTTCATTAAGACTTAGGGTATAATTATGTATGTTTTAAATCTTCTAGATTATTATATACTAAATAATCATTTGTTCTTGGTTTCTTTTGATTAACATACTATTCGTTATTCTTTTTTTTTTTTAAATAACATGTGGTTTTCAATGAGATACATGTCTTGTATCCAAGAAACGTTCTTGAATTTTCAAAACCCTAGTTTCTCCTAAACACATGTTTTATTGTGAAAGACCTATTGATTATTTAATTCTAAAATTCCTACTCATGATTAAATCATGTTTTCATCTAATATTTGTTCTTATGCCAAGAAATTATAATTTTTGGTAATACCCTAGAATTTGGATATCGAAATTGTAAAATTTTTTTTGGTATGATCTCTTACATATTTTAATTCATTTATTACTGTAGTATATTGAAAATTGTGAAATTGTGATACTTGAGCTTTTATAGAATTGTGATTGGTTAAAATTGTGGTTGTTGAAAAAATTGTGGTTTCATCTCTTGTATGGTTTGGGTGTGACGAACTTGAATTGCCTTCGAGAGCTGTCGTAGAGTGTTAGAGATTAGTCTATCCCAATAGGGGTGAGATGGTTGTCTAGCACTTATAATGGATTGTTGTTTATGAGAGCAACCACTATTGTTTACGTAGATTCGAGATTGAGAAATGATATACCTTTCTTGGGAAGGATTCGTCAATACCGTAGGAGATGGTATACGTCATTCTTAAAGTGGTTTGTGATGTGCTCTGCGGGGAATGATTGAGATTATTTGGTTTGTGGTGAGTGAATGAGGTAAAATTGTTGTGTAGATTCTTGAGAAACAATCAACATACATGATAATATGGGATGATGCTGCTGAATTATTTATTGATTGCTTTAATTTCTTGCATTTTTATTCCTATCATCGATTTACTATATTTCATACACTTGAGATCATTATAACTGTCATTGTTTTATTTCAAAACGATATAATTGATTTAATTTCTTTCAAAAGAGACTTGCCTTGTTTTAATTGTTTTAAAACCTTATTGGGATTTGAGAGAGATTTCTTATAGGCTTTTGCTCACTTCCTACAACCACACACTTATAGATTTTGGCATAGAAGAGGATATCGATGTAGATGAATAAGTTGACTACAAGGCATTGGAGAATCAAGACGTGAACCTTGTCTTAGAGGAATAGAGTTGTTTTATTTCTTGTTAGTGTGTGAGAGATTTTTATGGAATAGTGTTTCAGTTAGTTTAATTATTCCGCTGCTAGATACTATTTGATTTTGAATTGTAAGTTGGAGAAGTCATAATATTTTATTAGCTTTAGTATTTATTTTTTGTTAGGTGGATGAATAGTTTATTATTTATTGGCTATTGTAGTTGTTCTCATAATTGGATGATTTTTAAATAGTAATGCTTTCTACAGTAGATTTTGAAACGTTACAGTGGTGGCGGGTGGAGGGTTGTAATAATGGCAATGGAGGTCTAGAAGGCTGTGGCGAATATGGAGGATGGCGGTGGTGGCAAGGTAGGTAGTGGTAGTGGTTGTGGGTGAACGGTGGAAGGTGGCAGTGGTGGAAAAGTGTTTTGTCAAGATCTCATTAAGTTGAACATAAACATCCACCAGTTTTCAATTTTGCTTTTTTTAAAAACATCAATTTTTTTATAAATTTTTTAAAAACTCACTCTAAACTGAAAACATTTTTCATAATAGAAAAAAAAAACAAAAATAGTATCAAAATATTTCCAAACCCATTGTTTTATTTAGTTTTAAAAAAAAATGAAAACAATAACTGAAAACTTGAAACAAAAACAGTTACCAAATGAAGCCATTGTTTTGACCTAATTTCTTGACATAATTCATTATAACTATTGGATTAGTTGTGGATCTCGACAAATACTAGAGCCCAATTTCTATTTAATAGTTATAAATAATTAAGTTAATAAATTAAGTCTAAGTAACATTATTCATTTTGACCGTATGCTTAGAAATCATCCCATTTATCACAAACACATTTTTTTTATTAAAATCATCCTATTACAATTCACGGTAAGATGGTAAAACTTTCAATTTTGGTGAATCACAGAAAGTAAATTCTAAATGATTACATTAATTCATCTTTGGGATTTTAAGAATGTAATTCATGTTGTTAATATTATTTTATTTTTGGGTGCATGGCAATTTGTGCTTTGAAAGATTTTAAAACTTTTAATATATACCATAAAAGATTAAAATTTTTACATTGTAGTTCAAACTAAATGTTCAAACTCAATCAAATAAAAGATTAAAATTATCCTATTTGTATACATAATTATTTAAATGACAATGAAATTCAAGTGTTTTTAATTAAAGTTTTGTTCTCAATTTCCTTAAAATGAAAAACGTTGCTACATTTTTATGTGATTGGAGGTGTAATATAGAAATTTTAATCTTTCAATGTATAAATCGAGAATACAAAGATCTTTTGTCGTACAAAATGTCATTTGCCCTTTATTTTTTTATTCAGAAGATATGTGCTACAATAATCTAAACATATTATTCCATACAAGTTGGGCCCACTAAAATGTATGAATTTATAAAAACACATTTGCATTGAAGGCATACTTTTTCTCTACAAATTTCCAATAACTTTCCAACCTGTAGTTTGGCCTTTTTGCCAGTTCGAATAGTCAAATCAAGCTCTTAAAAAGTGTTGTGATGAGTTGGCCATCATCAAAGATAAGGCTGCTACAACAATTCCATCTTATATATACATACAAATATAAATAGTGATCGGCAAGGGGTCGAATTGCATAAGAAAATTTATTTAACTTACTTCTAACTTCGCAGCGATTAGAGTCTCGTTAACTGGGTCCGTTTATTTAACTGGGTCCGTTTATATAACTTTTCCTGCATATGTGATTTTCTTATCAACATCTGGATGGAAGTGGAAGTGGAAGTGGAAGTGGTTTTTGGTTCTAACAACTCCTGGTTGAAATTGAGTCTTGTGGAGAGGTTGAGAAGGAACTGTCACATTCACATTCAAGATCCTCAAAACCCCAGAACTGTTCCGGCTCTTCTTCTTCCTCTGGCATTTTCCACCTCTCTTTATCTATTTTTCCTTCCAGCATTACCTCCAAAACCTGTAATTCAAATACCATATAGTGTGGCATTAGGAAAAATTTATACTTGTAACATGTCTGCACTCTGCAGCACTAAAACATTCACTATCATGGTTCAAAGAGTATCGGCCGATACTGTTACGACTCAACGGAGTTGTATCCACCTAAACAGCTTCCATTCCAATAACATTCCACTGATGCTTTGTTAACTGTAAAATTCATATATCTTCTCCAAATTGACACGGAAGACAACACGTATGCCAAAGAAAGATGATAAAAACACGCAATTTAGAAAGAGAATGAAGGTGAATTTCCCTCAAAAGAAACAAAAGTGTCTCTCTCATAATATAAAAGAGGAAGGAGCTAAACTACAAACAGCTCATTTATAGATGTACTACCCTATCCAACTTAAGGAGTTATTCATTTTTCCTTGCAAGCCAATAAATTAGATGACAGCTGAAAGCTTTGATGTCTTTCAAATTTCTAATTATTTCATGAAATATGGCATATCGTTGGGTCACCTCACCACATAATTTAAAACAATTAGAGAAATGAGGCCTAAACACGAGACATTGCGTCGTCGTCTTTGAAGTAATCTTGTTATCAGTCCATAAAATAATGTATCTGTGCCCCGATTATCTACATTTAATTATGTTTCGCATAAAAACAAAAAGATAAATGTGTAAAAAAAAGCATTAAAGGGGGATCATGGTATTATAACTTAGTTCCAGCTCAAAAAGATGTTCATTTACATGCCAGGCAGCTAAATCAGACAAATACATAATTCTCTTATCATATGAACAAAAACAAAAAACAGATAAAACCCCACTTTTGATTTGAGATAATCTCTAAAGAATACGTATTAACAGAATAAGAACTTTATAAAGGACCCACTTTCACTGTTGTTTTGATTATTCATTTTTGGTGATTATGAGGTGGTCTTATAGTATCACATGGAAGGGCTACATTGTACTTTGTCTTCTTTAGCATAAAGATTTAGGTTAGGTAGAATAGAACATCGGCTGACTAATCGAAATTGCGTGAGAGAAAACCCCAACTTCAACCCCACCAATACCAAGAAAAACCAAATCCGTGTTTTAGGAACCTGACTGGTGATTATAGGCAACCCAACACACACTTAGAAGATGACAAATGACACCAGAGTATTACATTTTAAAGATCGTACAAGTTTTCAACCCAAAACATATCTTATTAAGAGAGTCTTATAGGCATTCAGCATGTCAACTATAAGGCTTTACTATATTCATGCACAAAGTTTTGCACAGAGAATTGTATTGGAATCCAGAACATAGCAAAAGCATATGATATTGTGGCCCTTATCAGGAAACTTAAGCAGGTGACAAAAGTTAGGGGTGTTTAGGTGAATTTCCTAATAAACATGGCGTAACATAATGGATCATATTTATTTGAGAAAAAACTGTATCCCTTAAAAAGTCTAATATGTCGGTCAATAGAACCAGGATTATTTCACAAACATACAGAAATGTAGACGATGGGCTCATGAATTTTTTGGTATAGGAGTGCGCTTTTTCAAAACTTAACTCAGTAAGCCCCCGGGGGCATGTTTTATTGCTAGGATACCATTTTCTTTGACAATATCAAAAAGGAACAATGGTTTCATACCATGAACACTACTCCATAGGCTTAACAAGGAATTAAGGAACTAAATGGGTGGAGCAGGGGAATTAGCTACCTCACTCATGGAAGGCCGCCATGTGGATGAAGATCGAATGCAGAGAGATGCGGAAAAGGCAAGTCTATCAAGCTGTGCGACATTATAGGCCCCTCCAAGCCTTGAATCTACCAGCTTTTCAACCTCCCCTTCGTTCAGTATAGGTTTGGCCTGTTAAATACATAATTAGTAACCACAAAATGTACAAACTCAATCTAAACCAGTTGTAAATGCCGTCACTAGAAGCCTAATTCCTCAAATAAGAAGGCAATGGCTTAGTAAAAAAAATCTGTAAAGGCCTGTCATTACCCAGCTATGTAAGCTTTGATGAGACCCATCAACCGGTTTCTTGCCTGAGATGATCTCCAATAGAAAGACTCCAAAAGCAAACACATCTGTCTTCTCATCCACGACCCCGTGCATGAAGTACTCGGGTGCTAAGTGCCTAAGATTATGTAACAGCTCCATTTCAATCATATTCCCTATTAAGAGAATTCATTACTTAGGATTGAATAAAGTGAAGAGTCATATACCCAAATGTGCCTTCAATCGGAATGATTGAATGATGAGTCCATTGTGACGGAAGCCACTTAGCTAGCCCAAAATCAGATATCTATAACATCAAAGAACACTGTAAATATTCAATACACCAAAGTTACTTTTAAATAAACTGTGACTCAGACGAATGTGATTACCAAGAAATCATATGAAAAAAAAAAATGATTACTTAGAATTCCTTTTAATAAATCCAGTGCACCGGCTATCATATAATTCCTAGTTCAGTTATCTTCCCTGCCTTTTCTCTGCAATCAAGTGGATCAAAATAGTACCTGAGGTTCAAAATCTGCAGTCAACAGAATGTTTGAAGCCTTGATGTCCCTATGAATTATCCTTCTAGGACAACCTTTGTGCAGGTAACGGAGGCCTCTTGCTGTTCCAATGGCAATCTTGTGCCTTGTTTTCCAATCCATTACCGGTAAATTCTCATCTACACAAACAAAAGCAAATGTATGACCATAGAGGTTCATAACCCAGAAAACCATTAATGGTGTAACTTTAAGTTGGCACGAGAGGAATGACAAAAGTATAGAAGGGAGCCTAGTGTAGGAGGCTCCCACCACTGTGGGCTTTGGGGAGGGTCGCGTATATGCAACCTAACCCAACATGTGGAGAGACTCTTTTCGCTAGAGCATACTCACCTTGCATCCTCACCATTGTAATAAGTCTCGCCATCAAGAACAACCAAAGTATAATACTTGTTTTCAAATTCTGTTTTTACATACCATGGAGCAGAGAAACAACAGAGCCTCTGAAGGAGAACTGGAAAATGAGATAGAGCCCATTGTCAATACAGCAACCTAGCAGTGATGTCACATTTGGATGGCAGACATGACCAATTGTCCCAATCTCTGTCAAGAACTCCTTTTCTTTCCTCTCATCAGTGGATGCTTCTGTTAACCTTTTAACAGCAATTGCCTGACCATCTTCTAGTATCCCTCTGTAAACCTCAGCATACCCTCCTTTTCCAACCAAATTATCTGATACCCAGGAAAAAAAACACACAATCTGCAGTCAACAACACAAAGAAAAATCACCAAATTCAAATATTCTTTCACCAAAATCGCCCAATGAAAGAAAGTCCTGGTTTTAACCCAAATTTTTTTTTTTAAAAAGCCTAAAAATCAGTTTTGTTTTTTACCCATGTAAGAAAAAACAAGGATGCTAACACAAAACTTCAGTGCAAAAGGCCAAGAAAGTTCAATATTTTGTGGGAAATGAAACTGAACCTGAGCCAAAACCATAGGTGGCATCAAAGATTTCTGTATAGGAGAAGCATTTCCAAGAAAGAAAATACGGGTTTTAAACCAAAACATGATCAAAAAAGCCTAAAAAATCTGTTTTACCTTTACCCATCAGAGAAAACAAGGATGTTAACACCAAACTTTAGTAAGAAGGCCAATAAAGTTTAAGTATTTTCTGGGAAATGAGAGTGGACCTGAGCTAAAGCCATTGGTGGCATCAAAGATTTCTGGATAGGAGAAGCATTTCCAAGTGGGTCTGTGAGAAGGCTCTGTTGATGAGACAATCTTCAAGGTTTCATTGTTATAATCTTCGGTACAGTCACAGTGTTTTGGAACTTCTTCATCGAAACTTCGGCGTCTGATTGAGAAGAGTCTTTTCAAACTGCCTGTTCGAATATATCTCATTTTGCTTGTAATAAAAAGTATTCAGCTGAGCTGTGTCTTGCGCAGAGGACTAAAGGAAAAATACAAGAAACGGAACTGAACCGAGAACAGACAGAACAGAAACAAGTATATAGTCTCTCTCCCTGTCTCTCTGTGGAACTAGGAAGCCATAAATTGGAGGGGGAGTCAAACAGGTTTGAGTGGTTTTCTAATGGGGAGTATGTTGTATCTGACAATTGCTTGTGAAGTGGCTTGTGGGTCTTTAAATGCAACACAGCCTATTGTGTTGGGGATGAACGCCTGAGTTGGAAGAAAAGAAGAAATGTTTGGATCAAACAAACAAAAAAAAAAGATTAAAAATTGGATTCAACGTTGTTTTAGAGAGCAAAATTTTTTTAATAGATAAAATTGAGACAAAAAATACTACTATATAAACATTACTACTATTTGGTCTCATTTTTCAATCAATTTAACAATACTTTTAGTAAAGTAATTGAGTTTTCATATTGAAGAATACATTTTAAGTGAGTGATCGATGAAAGTATTAATTTGAATTGACCAGAAAATGTTGTATCCAATATACAGTTTTCACTTATAACAAATTTAGAATAAGTAAATAACATACAAATTTATTATTATTTCAAAAAAGTATTTTTTTTTTTTTATTTGAATTCTGCAGTACCAAAAGGAGGCTAAAATAATTAATTAGGCATTTGCTATTAATCGAATCTATAATAGTGGTTAGGCAGACCAAACAGGTGTGCAGTTCGAATACACTAGGATTGATCCATATTTGATTGTCTGTTGCTCTTGGATTTGATTCTATTCTGGCAACGCTACGCCTTCTTGAGATCAAGGGTTTAACTCTCTCTTCCCCTACCTCTCCCAAAAAAAAAAAAAATTTAAAAAAAAAATTCATAAAAATTCAACGCCCATAGATTACCAAATTACTTATTGGATTAAAATTGATTAATCTTCCAAATGAACCTAATGATGTTATTAATGCGATTGAACAAAGGTATGAATATGAAGTGCAGTAAACAATTCACTCTGAGTTCCAAGGCTCTAAAGAATAGGGTCTTTGATATTAATAAATAATTACATACAGTGTTTATAATGGTTTATTAGCTCAAGAACTCGACTAATCTACTTTTAAGGGAGTCTCTTACTCTTGAATTTATTAATAACTGTGTGTGATTTACAGATAATATTTTGTAAGTCTACAATGACTCCCCCACTCTTGAGGGCCATACCTCCTATTTACACTTATTCTTGGGCTTGTCTTGATTTGGGGCGAGATCCTCGCCCTTCCTTTGTAACGGTTGTCTCTCATTGTGCAATGAGATTTGCGTCTGTTGGGTGATTGACGCCAAGAAAAAAAAGAAAGACTTGATGAGATCTAGCTGTCATTTGCACAAACTTCTTCAAGATATTGAAATGGGGAGTTGAGGTTTAAAATCGAGATCTACGAATAATATTAATGAGTTGAGCTCTCGAACTGGATAGCATGACTTGGATTACCAAGCTCATCTTTAGATTTTTTGTGATACCATCAAAACCTAAAAATGATAATCTTATTATAGGTTTTCTGACTTATGGATTATGCACGTGGATCCAAGCATCACCCGATTATTGAAGAAGTCGATTTAGGTCATGTTATATTAATTAAAATAAATTTGGTTAGAATTGATTAATATTTGAGCTAATGAGAAAGTAATTTAATGGTAAAGGTTCACACTCGTCTGCAAGTAATTTTAAGTTCCATCTTCATCACTTTGTCTCTTCTCCCTTCTGCTTCTTCCCCCACCCCACCCAACCCAATTGCTATAAATCTGAAATTTTGTGACCTAAACACCATATGACAACTTAATTGACACTTCTTCGTGGATTAAGTGTGGATTGATTCAATGAAGGTTAGAATGCAAGCGGATTGGTGAGTTTTGGGTAGACTTTGCACTTCCATGTCAGCTATCTAGAGGGTAGGCACATTCCAAGGTATAAATTATTTAATTGTGTTTTTAGAAATTCCTTATTATTCATCAATCAATTGTGGAAGTTGCGAGTTGGCAATCATTAAAACTCTCAACTAAAATATCAAAGGTTAATTCTTGTTGTTGCAAGGATTGATTTTTCATGTTGTTTCCGGAGGAATATATACTTCTGAAAAATCAAGTATCAAAATCAAGATTTTAATAGAAAACCTGATTTTGAAACACGATTTTACTAAAGAAAAATGTTACATCTAGTTAAAATCTTGTTTCAAGATCAACTTTTTTAGTAAAATTATTTTTTGAAATACATATTCAAAATTCAAGACAAAAAAGTTTTGCTTCAAACCTAACTTTAAACAAGACTACTAAAAACGTGAGCTATCTGGTTCTAGTCATGTTTCAAAATTATATGATCTTTTAAATAAATTGTATTTTTGAAGCACGGATTTAGAAAATTAATGTATGGATTTGCAAAATTAACCTAAAAGTGTATGGATTTAAAACAAATGTGATTTTAGAAAACGACTCTACTAAAAAAAATAATGGTTTATGCAGTTAAAATTACATTTCAAAATCTTGTTTTTTTTTTTTGTCTCCTTCAAAAAAATCAACTTTCGAAAGACGAATATAGAAGCGCATGGAATTACCAAGTCCGTCCAAAAATGCATGGGTTTGGCTAAGAATCCCTAACCTGAAAAGAAAGAACTCAACTAATCTCTATATACCTTCTGTTGATGCTATTCAACCAATATCTTCCATGTGCTGCTGAGTTGGGGCGGTTTCGGTTAACATATTTGTATATCATTGTTTGTTTAGATTCAACGTCAATTTTGTATTCACTTAATTTCACGCAAATTACGTACATTCGATAAATTCAGCATGTATGAAATTCAAACTCAGAATATGCCATTGTTACTATTATTGTGTATCATTTGGCAGACTGCGGTTGTGGAGCCGTGCAAGCTATGGAAGTGTTGGAAGTGGCTCCTGGCGTTATTGTCACAGTAGTAAGTCAAACCTACTCAAAGTGGGCAGGTTTGGCTTGAGTTGATGGTTTAGTTCGTAATTTGTTGGAGACATATGGAAGACGGCAACTTTTATCTGAAGGATTAGGTCAGTTTTTCCTTTCAAATGTTTGAAGAAAATTAGCAAGTATTTCAACCAATTGATATCAACTTTTGTCTACATTCAAAAAATTGCATATTTCTAATCTACATTTTTTTTCCTTTTGCCAAGAATTTCTAAGTTTGATAAAAAAAAAACCGATCGGTTGTTGGAATTATAAAAGTAAAGATTATATTAATTTAACATCAAATAGAAGATTTTTCATTTAGACAGTGGAAAACTTGAAAGAAAATTGTCCACATATTACTATGTCAATTATGTTCTTTTCGACCACATATAAACTCGAATTTGATGAGACAATCCCATTGAATTGTATTTTATGAAAAATAGGGGCAGCTCGACATTATTATAAAAAAGCGTAGGCTTTAGACCCTAAAATTTTAGAAAGTCCCATAATTTTAAGTATATTACTAACTAGAAAAAATTTAAATCCATTAAATTTTAAACCTTAAAAAAAAAGGCCCCAAAAATTTAAATACAATCAAAATATTTATTGTAATAATTTGGGTCCACAATTCAATCTATAACATCATAAACTTAAAAATCATAAGTTGAAAAAATTAAAAATATTCAAAAGTCAACTCATATTTACCCCTAGACACTCTCTCTCTGTGTAAAAATAAGTAAAAAGTATATAAAAAAAATTAAAATTAAACTCTCTCCAATAAAAAATAAAAATAAAAGTTAAAACATTTTTCTCGACAACATTAACACGTATTTTCCTATCTCTCTCTTACATAATAAATTATTTAAAAAAAAAACATCATTTAGTATTGTCGTTTTAAGCCTCAAATTGCCTTGAGCTCTCCTCCTATGAAAAATTGCTTTCTTTTTCATTTTTTCTACTTCGTGACCAGGTATTAAGTTATACGAGGATTTTAGATGGTGGGCTTAGTTTAGAGAGCAAGGGGTCATAATGTTATATATTTAGTTCACAAGTTATATATATCAACCGAATCCAACATGATTAATAAACATGTCAAGTGGCAGTCAGATCATCTAATAAGATTAATTGAACTAGTCATTTAAAGGGTAATTGATACTCAATACAAACTCCAAATAACATGTTGGAATGTAACACAACTTAGATTGCTAACCATAGACTTAATCCATTGTTATTATCAAATTGACAATAATCTCATTCCATATTATGACCAATTGTTATTTTGTTAATTGATATTAATAATAATACAAATAAAAAAAATAAATCAACAAATTAAGTATTAATAACATTGGAATATCCAACCCGGTTACGACGCCTTCATTTATTTTTTACAACTTCGACTAGGAGGAGTGGCAACTAATTACATTGCCAGAGCATAGTAACAGACAGTGATTGCTAACCAACACTCTCTTTTCCTTTAAAGGTTTCTGCACTTGCTGCACTTTCAGAAAGGGATGTCTATCTGCCAAACTGGAAGACGAAATATATGGAAAATGCTCTACATAAATATTCAAATTTTACACTCTTTCTAGTTAATTGGTATGACAAATTCAAGTTAATTGTCATATCACACTCCATAGAATTCAATTGTTACAAGAAATATAGGACTGTTTGTTCTAGAAATGTAACAACTATGAAGATTGGGCAGAGAGTACAAAAAGATAAAAGAAAATTAAATTATGGTAATTAATACGGTTGCTTACACCTAAAAAATACTGGGTTTGAGTATGACTTGGGCCAAGCCAGAAGTTTTTCACAGTGACGACATCTGAAAACTCACTACTACATTAAAATAATAATGCAACTATTTTTTCACAAAATACTATATCTTGGTACTTTTTAAATATGGTTTCATTAAAAAAAAAAAAAGGATAATTGGAAGTGCAATTCAGATACTCACGATGTAAAAAAAAAAAAAAACCAACAACAAAAGGGTCACATATAAAATCTTCAATAGTCCTATAAATATCGTGTAGTTATAAACACTCCATCTCCTTCGAGTTTTGTGAGAATTTATAAAACTTTTAATAGTCAAGGGAAGAGTGTGTCAAGCTATTCTTAGGCTATTAGTGGCTTTGTTGGAATATATATACCCATTTATGCATATTTTGTGTTATGTTGTAATATCATTACTTTTAAAATAAAATAATTTTTAGTTATCAAAAAATTCAGCAAAGCTATGCACAAGACGTAATAAACAACATTCATACGAAATTAAAAGGGTGCTAAACCAAAACTTTATTATTGAGTCTTTAAGAAACAATTTACAAGGACCATAGATGACCAAAAATAAATAGAACAATTAATGTGAATAATTTAGAAAAAGTTTAATGTACCACAAGTTTATTAAATCAAAACTTAGATATAGGATCAATTTAATTTGATCAAATATAAGGATTTTAAGTCTAATTTTTTAAAATTTATGTAAGAATTCTACTTATTTTCTAAAATATGAAACTACCCATAATTTTTTTTTACAAACTTTTTAATGGTGTCAATTTTTAGAAAATTTAGAACTTTTCAAATAAACTAGATCATCTAATCACAATATACCTACAAAGTTAATGTGATTAATTAAAGAAAATGAAATTAGTATTTAATTAGTTAATTTGCTTAAAAGTATTTATTGCCAAGAGATAGATTGTAATTAACCCTTTTTATGTTCCTTTGGCTTGTGGTGGGAAGTAATAATTAAGAAAAACTCATATTTCTTCAAAGCCATTTTAATTTTTCTTTGCAGCATTCTATTAAAATTTGAGAGGGAAGAGTAATTGTTAAAGCATATTGGTCTGTGTATTGTGTATCCACTTTCATATTTAAAGCATATTCTTCTTGAATAATCACATTCGAGACATATGTTGAAATAAAAAAAATATTTTATCAATTATTGATTCGTGTGATGCTTCACATTTGACCAAATTATTCAATAATTTCGTTACTATTGACCAAATTTACAGATTTAATGCATTTCACGTAAACTTGTAGTGTAAATTGTATTACTTGGGAATAATTTGGAAACCGAATTTACAAACTTAATGTTTTGTGACTCTTGAATTGATTATTATGTTTAAACTTTTCAGATTATGTTCTATTTCTTATTTTCTCCAGTTTTTATCACATTCATAAAAATCTATATAATAAAGTAAGTTACAATTCAAATTTTAAAAGAAAAACAAAATGACTTTTACTATTCGCGGTTGAGATTGTTTTAAATTTTATTTTAAAATTAATCTGACGGTTAATATTAACATTCCAAATTTAATAGGGAAAATAGGGTCCTAGGAGTGTGTTTGGGGGTGACTTTTTAAAAATACTTTTAAAAATTATTTCTCATAAATATTTTTTTTAAAAATAGTGTTTGAAACTGTTCTACCACTACCTTTACAACCACCACTGCCGCCACTACCATCACCGTCGCCCCCACCACCACTGCCACCCCCACCCCCACCCCCACCGTCGCCGTCGTTGTCACCATCACAATCACCGTCACTCTCGTCGCCACCATGGTCATTGCCACCCCAGCACAACTATCACCATCTCCTACTACAACCACTGCCGCCCACCACCTCTCACCTCATTACGAATCGATGCTTAAATTTTTTTATCTCTTTTCTATATTTGTGATTTGATTTTAAATATAAATACAAATACGTTTATTGTTTACTATTTTTTATTACTCTGTGTCTTCAGACACAAATAATAACTAGTGCACTTATAAAATACATGCATTCGTATCATTTTATACTACTATTTATATGAATAATTTTTTAAAAATAATAATTAAACACGTTTTTTATTTATTTTTATTTTTTTAAAACAAAGTACTATCAAACCATACATTGAAGGTGCAATATTGAAATTGAATAATTCTCAGCAATATTGAATGCAATTTGACTCGGTAGATGTTTCGTTTGTTTCTTATTCATACTATTACTAAAGGGAGAGTGGGATATTGATGTACACTTCTAAAATATCCACAATACCCATTGATTTTTCTCAAATAAAACTATCCATAATTCCTTCTTTAACTTTACTTAACCGTTTTTACTCGTGAAATGTTGATATTATCATTTACTTCTTTCCAAGTGAACTACTTATAATTCTATTCACACAGATAACCATGTGCAGAGAATCATATAGCAGGGAATAATGGATCACTATGTCTATGACACGTGCAATATATCCATATTGCAATAAAGTATAAGCAAATTGCAAACTCAAAAATAAAGCTGAATACACGCAACTGATAAAAAAGGACAAAAAATAATATAACAGAACCCTAAAATATTGCCATAAAAAGATCAATTATGCATTTGCCCCTGATTGAGAATATCAGGAGTGATCAACTAAATTAGGTTCCCTTAGTTGACTCGGTGGATGTCTCTAAAGATACCCTTTTTTGTTGTAGAGCATCTTTAATCCAACTCTCTAAAATAATTAGTCAAAATATATTTAAATATTATATTTTCTATTTTAGTTTGTCATTTTTACAAATTCACTTCAATCACGCTCTCTATTTTAGCTAAGTACTTCACCCATCTTTCACTAATTTTCAATAATTTAAAAAAAAAATACAACATATATATATAGAGAGAGAGAGATAGAGAGAGAAAGAATTAGAGAGAGAATTTAAATAGGCTAAATGGAGAGACATTTGGGTGAAATGAGAAATAGAGAGTGAGATAGAGAATAGGTTGGAGAGTGTTTTTTGTGTTTAGTTAACTAAAATAACTAAAAGATAGAAAATAGAGAGTGGGTTGGAGATGCTATACAATTTCCAAGTATAAATAGAATTAAATCATCTCTTAATTTCAATAAAACCAGTTTTTTAAGATTTAATAATCTACAGTTACAATCATCCTCCCTCTCTGGTCCAAATCCACTTAAACAAAAGGGAAAAATGCTACACAATTTTTCTAGGAAAAAAAAAAAGAGAAAAGAAGAGCACAAGAATGTAAAATTCTATCAAGGAGATTTCAATGTGTCGACCTTTTCCAAAGACAACAACTGATTGATGGTGTCTCTTTGCAGGCATTTTTTTGTACTCTCTATTGGTCTTTTTTTTGCACACCTTTGTGGCTGCTTGCTCCCTCTTTTTCTTTGTTTCTGCTATTGTAGTTGTAAATTGTAATATTGTAAATTAGAATATTAATTGTTAGTAGTAATCCAATCAATATATAAAAAAAGGGTAAATCACACTATAAATTATGATTCACCCTAAAGAAAATTGACTAAGGCATGCCTAGAGAGAGAGAGAGAGAGAGAGAGAGAGAGAGAGAGAGAGAGAGGGGGGGGGGGGCATCTGAAACGAGGCCTGCAGAGGCAGTTGCAAAATCAATGAAAGGCATGCCAAACCCAGGCAGGCAGAGACTGAAAGTAAACTAATCCATTAAAGATGGACAGAGAGATTGAGCAGTGGTCCGTCCTTTAAATAGGGTTCTTTAAATAGGGTTCTCCCTCTTTATGGTATTCTTCTTGTAAGAAACACAGGGCACTTCGACAGATGTTAGTGACGACTTTCTGGTCCCTAAAATTCTCCAAATTTAGACATTGGGTACTGTGAAACTTAAACTGCTTTTCCAGTTATCAATGCAGGCCTGCCGTGGCTTCACTAAATCTACTGAAATACCACTTCATTGTAGGGTACTCTCTCTTTTTTTTTTCGATAAACCACAATTGTACCAATGACCTATTTTTTCAAACTTATTTTTAATCAACTAAATTGGGTCTAACCCAGCTGACAACCTTGATTCTCGCAAAATTCTTTCAACCAAGAGATTATACTTATGCTGTGCCATCCAAATTTAAGATTTCAAAAGTTATCTCAAATCAATAAGAACTATCGGAGTACTAAGTCTCATTTAAAAAAATTAACGTAACTCAGTTATTGAATAATCTCTGTTCATTTGAGATGCCATTTAAAATTCAAATTTGGATTATATAACATTTTTAAGAGATTAAGAGTTCAATTGTTACAAAAAATATGATTGATTTCTTATGTCCTTTTATAAAATTCTATTATGCCTTACTTTTCAACTATTTTTCATCCCTTTGTGGTTACTTTTTCAACTACTATAGCCGCATTGTTCAAAAATCATAATAATTGATTAAACATTGAAATAATTATTTGCTAAAGTATATTGAAAAAAAAAAACTTATATTTAATCAGAATGCACATGGTCATCTACAAATCATGGATAATAGATCCACCGAGAAGTCCCTTGCGAAACCACAAATTTGGGTCTTGAATTTGTAATTATCAATTTTTTATTTGTGCTATCTTAGTGAGTTATTAGAATCATGGTATTCTTTTCATATATTAGGGGTTTGGGATTCTCTTTAGTGATTTTCAGGTAAACTCGGATGACTTAAGTTTTTCTACTAATTCACCATGCGTATTTTGATGGGAAAAATGATATTTCATCCTAATTAGAATTTGAGGAAATACCATGGAGAATACTTTGAAGGAGGAGAGTGGGGATAAAGTCCGTTGTTTATTTTGTTTTTGTTTGAAGTTTATTTAAAACTTTGATTTGACATTTCTATAATTTTTAATTGAAAAAAATTAATTAAGTATTTTTTTTTTTTGGGGAAGGGGACATCACACTATTTGATCCGTTCATTTTAATGTAAAGCTACACTCAAAAAAAAAAAAAGACAAAAAAAAATAGAGAGTAAATGATGTGGCAGTTGAATAATACATAGTGAGATAAAAAATGTTAGAGTTAATTATTTTTTTTCTGCACGTGGTTTCGGTTAGAAGTAGCTTGCTTATTTGACATTTAAAATTATACACATTACCTTTTTGTAGTTATATACTAAAGTGAAATGATTATTTTTATCATTCAAGTTAATGAAGATTGTGCTCCACACGCTTAAAACATATTGTGGGCTTTTGTTTCCATTGTTTCACCCCCAAAAATTTTTTGTCTACATATCTAAAATACCCTTTATAATACATGATATAATACCCAAATAGGTAGGACAACAGTCCCAAATAAAAAACACATGTAAGAAAAACATATGTGCTTTTCGGCCCCAAATCGAAACCTTATTTAAGGGTAAAAGAGACTCGACATGTTTGATTGAAATGTGTTATTTTGTTTCATGTTCAATTAGTTTTATGGTTAAGAGTAAATCAGGTAAAAAGTCTAATTTTAAAATATGGGTATTATAGTAATTCTTTAATTTTATTAAAGGCATCAATTACTTCACTTTAGTACATAATTATAAGAGAATAATATGCATAATTTTAAATATTATGTAGATAAGATAATTTTAACAGAAACTACGTGATAAAAAAAATAAGTGGCCTAAAATATTATAATCACAGTGTCATACTATTTGGATTTTTTTGGTCGGATTTTTTGACCATTCTGACATTATCTTTAATTTTATATGTTTTTTTTGTCAAACCTGCATTAATGTCTAAATACTGTCTTATTGAAAGAAGCACAATGGCACCTGGAGAGATGTGAGTGACTGAGGCACTTGGCTTGCTGATCCAAAATTCTCCATATTAAGGACTTTGGGTGTTGTGGAGCAGTTGGCTTAACTGCTTTTCCGGTCATCAATGCAGGCCTGCAATAACTTCATTAAAAAAGAGGGAAAGAGCAGTTGATTAACATGGTAATATTTGTTAATTGTCTCTTACATGGCATTTTTTTAAATTCAGTAGTTAAAATCTAAAATTAGAATGCATAAAGCTATACATAAATCACATAACCAAAATGTCTCCACAAAACTTGAATTTGATATCTCGAGATAATAAGTCTAAATTTTTCAATCCAAGCCATTTTAACAAACTAAGAGCCTCCACACCCAATTATCTTTCTGTTGTGATCGTGCAGCAATTATGGTGAATAGTAAGGAATCAAACAATTAAGAAAGCAGGAGAAAATAACATACAGAGATTTACGTGGTTCAACAATGTGTCTACATCCACGAGAGCGAGCGGTCGTTCTTTTCCATTATAGAATAGGGTTACATCTTAAGTATTTATATAACCATAATGTGGATGTATTTACAAAAATACCCTTGTACCGTACCGCGGGGCGTTGCCCCCGCACCCCCAACTAATCAGCGTCCCCTTTATATAAATCCCGCAAGGCAGATGCCGTCGCGGGCTCCGCTTCGGCATCTGCCTCCTTGCCATTATGCACACAGCAAATATGAGCCACACATACTCTAACAATCTCCACCTTGGCAAATATTCACCCCTTAGAAGAAAAAGAGGACATGTATTCGGGAACTCCACCGGGGACGCTGAGTTGAGGCATCTCCCATCTAGCAACTAGAGACATTAATCAAGTCCAAGCAGTGCTTGAACTTGTCTGTAGTAACAGGTTTTGTCAACATGTCTGCTGCATTCTCAAAAGTGTGAACTTTCTCAAGTAATAGTTCACCAGAAGAAACCAGTTCCCTGATCTTATGAAACCTCACATCTATATGTTTGGTCCTCGCATGATACACCTGGTTCTTTGCCAAATAAATGGCACTCTGACTGTCACAATGCAATTGAACTCCACCTTGCTGGGCACCCAGCTCCTTGACTAAACCTGTAAGCCACAAAGCCTCTTTGGCAGCCTCAGCTACTGCCATATACTCTGACTCAGTAGTAGATAGTGCAATTATAGGTTGTACCATGGACTTCCAACAAATAGGTCCTCCCACAAGAGTAAACACATAACCTGTGGTAGACCTCCTGTCATCCAAGTCCCCTGCATAGTCTGCATCCACATATCCCATAACTGAAGGGTCACTCTGTTGTCTGCTAAACCTGATGCCATAGTCTGTAGTGCCCCTCAAGTATCTGAAAATCCACTTGACTGCATCCCAATGCTGTCGACCCGGATTTGAAAGAAACTTGCTAACCACGCTGACAGCTTGTGCCAAATCTGGTCTTGTACAAACCATAGCATACATCAAACACCCCACTGCACTAGCATATGGGACCTTTGACATGTCATGAACTTCATCATCTGTCTTCGGGCACTGAGCGGTAGACAATCTGAAATGATTCGCCAAAGGTGTACTTACTGATTTTGCATAACTCATGCTGAACCTGTCCAACACCTTCTCAACATAGCTATGCTGAGATAGCCATAATCTCCTGGAAACTCTGTCCCTGCGAATCTCCATCCCAAGAATCTTCTTGGCCGCACCCAAATCCTTCATGTCAAATTCTCTACTCAACAAAGTCTTCAACTTGTTGACCTCACTCATACTCTTGGCAGCAATCAACATATCATCCACATAAAGTAACAGAAAAATAAATGAATCATCATCAAGCCTTTTTACATAGACACAACAATCATACTCACACCTTTTGTAGCCAATTCGGATCATGTAAGAGTCAAATCGTTTGTACCACTGCCTCGGAGACTGCTTCAGCCCATAAAGTGATTTCTTCAAATTACAGACCAAATGTTCCTCTCCAGGGAGACTGAACCCTTCTGGCTGTACCATGTAAATCCGTTCCTCCAAGTCGCCATGAAGGAAAGCTGTCTTTACATCCATCTGCTCCAACTGCATATCTGAATGTGCTACTAGTGCCAACACTGTCCTGATGGAAGTGTGTCTGACCACGGGGGAGAAGATCTCATCATAGTCAACCCCTTTTCTCTGTGAGTAACCCTTTGCTACTAGACGAGCCTTGAATTTTTCTCCCTCATTTTCTGATACTGCTTCTTTCTTCTTATATACCCCATTTGCACCCTATTGCTCTCTTCCCCTCGGGAAGTTCCACCAACTCCCACGTCTGGTTCTTATGCAGAGACTCCATCTCCTCCACCATAGCACCCATCCATCTACTTTTCTCTTGGCTTTGTACTGCCTCCTGAAAAGTTGTAGGATCCCCGCTACTAGTAATAAGCGCATAAGAAACCAAATCTTCAAAACCATACCTGGTAGGTGGCTTGATATTGTGTTTGGGCCTGTCTGGGGCTATACTATGATGCTATTGATCATCTGAGATAGAATGCTCTACATGCTGAGCATCATCTTTTCTACCAATGTTCTCTAGTTCCACCTGCACCACATGGTCATTAGTGCTACAGTTTTCTGGTACTTGTTTCTCTTCTTCCTGAGTACGCTGCAACATGGCTTTTTCATCAAAAACCACATCTCTACTGATCACCATCTTGTTTGCCTTCGGATCCCAGAGCTTGAAGCCTTTCACTCCTTTCTGATATCCCAGAAAGATACACTGTCTAGACTTCGCATCAAGCTTCGACCTCTCCTCACTAGAAACATGTACATAGGCTGGACATCCAAACACTCTCAAACCAGAGTAGTCTACCTCACTGCCTGTCCACACCTCCTCTGATACTTTCCCATCTAGTGCTGCCCTCGGTGATCTGTTAATCAAGAAACATGCCATATTCACTGCCTCTGCCCAGAAATTCTTTGCAAGCCCTGCATTCAACCTGAGACACCGAGCTTTCTCGGCTATCGTTCTGTTCATCCTTTCCGCTACACCATTTTGTTGTGGTGTCTTGCGGACTGTGAAGTGTCTCTTGATCCCATGCTGCTCACACAACTCCTGGAACTTTGAATCTGTGTACTCAGTACCATTATCTGACCTGAGGCATTTAATCTTCCTCCCTGTCTGGTTCTCTACTTCAGCTTTCCACAGCTTGAACTTGGCAAACGCTTCTGACTTGTGCCGCATGAAGTACACCTAGACCTTTCGTGAGTAATCATCAATGAAACTCACGAAATACATGTATCCTCCCCGTGATAGTACGCTAACTGGTCCCCAAACATCTGTATGGACATAGTCGAGAACCCCCTCTGTCTTGTGTGTGGCTGTCTTGAACTGCACCCTATTCTGTTTTCCAAGAACACAATATTTGCAAAAATTGAGCTTGCATGTCTTGACACCCTTCAATAGATTTTTCTTATGAAGCTCTATCATCCCACGCTCACTCATATGACCCAGCCGCATATGCCACAAGACTGTATTATCTGATTCAGACTCTACAACAGCAACTCCACCTACAATTGTAGTACCCAGCAGTCTGTAAATGTTTCCTACTACTTTCTGTCCCTTCATCACTGTCAGCATGCCTTTACTTACTTTCATTACTCCACTTATAGATTTGTAACTATAACCATTACAATCCAAAGTGCCCAATGAAATCAAATTCTTCCTTAGATCCGGTACATGTCTAACATCACACAACGTTCTAACCATACCATCAAACATCTTAATTCTAATATTTCCTATTCCAACAACTTTGCAAGATGCATCATTACCCATCAGAACAGAACCAGAATTTACTGACCTGTAGGTGTCAAACCAATCTTTGTTGGGTGTCATGTGATAGGAACATGCTGAATCCATAATCCAAGAATCTGTTAAACGATCTGAACTAGATAAAACAGAAAGCATATCTCCGTCACCACTCTCTGAATCTTCTTCTTCCACTACGTTTGCAGACTTTGATGCACCCTCTTTGTTCTCTGAATCCCCTTTCTTTTTCTCTGGACAGTCCCGTTTAAAGTGCCCCTTTTTCCCGCACTTGTAACACGAGACAGAGACGTCCTTCTTCTTCTTCCTCGACTTGGACCGGGCTTTATTGTTACCCGATCCATTCCGAGATTTGCTTCTTCCACGTTCCTGGTTACCTTTCACCACAAGCCCTTCACCTTGTGAAGCCTCATCACTGGCTTTCTTCCGCTGATGAAAACCTAACAGAGCACCTGTGACATCCTCCAATTCGAGGGTTTCTTTCCCCCACATCAGAGTCGTAACCAAATTCTCGTACGTAGGAGACGCCGGTAAGGAATTCAGCAACATCAGCGCCTTGTCTTCGTCTTCGAACTTCACATCAACTCGCTTCAGATCGCTGATGATCTGATTGAACACGTTGATGTGTTGGGTCAAATCCGAGCCCTCTGACATCTTAAGACCATATAGTTTCTGCTTAAGATAGAGCTTGTTCGTCAACGACTTGGACATATACCGACTTTCCAGTTTCAACCAAACTTCCGCCGGTGATTCCTCATCCATGACGTGATACATCACTTCATCAGCCAGACAAAGCCTAATAGTCGCCACAGCCTTCGCTTCCAATTCTTTCCAATCCATGTCGTCCATTCCTGCCGGTTGTTTTCCGTATAATGCCTTCACCATGCCCTGCTGCACTAACAGGTCCTTCACCCTCCTCTGCCATAATCCGAAATTCCCAGTTCCGTCGAACTTCATGATGTCGAATTTTGTAGAGGAAATCCCAGACATCGTAGTCTAGCTTTGATACCAATTGTTGTGATCGTGCAGCAATTATGGTGAATAGTAAGGAATCAAACAATTAAGAAAGCAGGAGAAAATAACACACAGAGATTTACGTGGTTCGACAATGTGCCTACATCCACGAGAGCGAGCGGCCGTTCTTTTCCATTATAGAATAGGGTTACATCTTAAGTATTTATATAACCCTAATGTGGACGTATTTACAAAAATACCCCTGTACCGTACAGCGGGGGCGTTGCCCCTGCACCCCCAACTAATCAGCGTCCCCTTTATATAAATCCCGCAAGTCAGATGCCGTCGCGGGCTTCGCTCCGGCATCTGCCTCCTTGCCATTATGCACACAGCAAATATGAGCCACACATACTCTAACTCTTTTTATGAAACCCTTTTCGGCACCGTTAAGTTTAAGTCCTCTTATTTATATAGGGTATTCTTCTTTTTCTTTTTCTTTTTCTTTTTCTTTTTCTCCGTTGCTTTTGGGTCCTCTTTAGTGAATGCTGAGTAAATTTTCTTTTAAATACATTTTGGTATCGTATCTCTTTTAATTAAATTTCCAATGAGTTAAATTTCGCATTCCTTTTAATTTTTTCTTGGAAGATTTTGTTTAGTCAACATTTCTATATGAATGACATAGTATTGTGTCTCTCTATTTGGTTCGATTTGTCTAGTAAATAGTACTTTAGTAAATTATATTTTACTTATAATTCTTTGAATAAAATAAAAATAATTGTCAATATACTAATCATATTAGAACTTTGCTGTAATTAAGAATTAGTTTAATTAATTGTAATAAGTTTTAATATACTACACTATAATATATTATAAAGTATATTTACATTCCAAAAAATTCAAGTTATATTTATTAACACTATAGTCTATTTCTAATTTTACAAAAAATCTTAATGCAGCTTAAAAAATTTATTGTGATTGAAGAATTATACTTATATAATATAAATTAATTTTTAAAAACTATATATATGATTAGTTTTTATCTTAGAAATGAAAGGGTTTAACTTTTCGAAGAAAAATAAAATAGAAATATGCAAGCATAATGCTATATTTGCATATAAAATGAGTAATATTATTTTGATGGAGTTTTTGAAGGTTTTTTTTAAATATTTTATTAAAAATATAATTATGCATATTTTTTTACGGATAATCTAGTCAATTAAAAAATTTCATAGAAACTAATATTTATAAATAGAGAATAAATAACTAAAAGAGATATTAGAGATAATTTAGAAATTTAAATATCTAAGGATAGGATGATAATTTAGATATTTAATTGTGAAAGGATAGAATGATTTTTACAATTCTTTATGAGAGTAAAATTGAGAATTAAAAATATATTTTATTAAAATATTTTTGTTAGTGATATAGATTTTGTCGGCATTTCAATGTAGTGGCATAAAGGCATCTTCCTTGGGTGAATCTTAAGGTAAATTTCGATTCGATATACTACTAATTGGGCATGTATTCGTACGTGGTTCTGACGAGGAACAATGAAATGTCGTTGTAACAAGATTTTGAGCAGAAATGATGGGGATTTTATGAATGTGGGCCAGTCTTATGCGGGCCTCCTAGAACCCTACTCGACATTAGACCCGTGGCGTCGAAATTGGTATTCTCAATACCAACTTAGTCTCTTTTTTTTGATCCAACACCAACTTACTTAGTCCTCTTAGTTCAAACTCAACTGATTATTGTCCACGGTTTTTGTGACGGATTAGGCAAGCCCAAATCAGCATCTTGTTCCTAATATTATGGAATTGTATGGGTATACATCTATAATGTAAGCAACTAAAAATTACTTGTCTGAAAATATTATATAACACAATTCTCGAATCAAATTGGAGCAGTAAACCATGGGCTACATGACATTCCCAATCTCTCATTTAATCTCTATCCGCCAACTTCCTCTATCTTACGCAAAAGAAGCCCCAACTTTTCCGATTCAAACACAAACGATTTGACTCATATCAAATACCAAAGAACTTGGCACAACCTAAGCCATGGTAAAATAGATTTTATTGGTGAACACAAAAATTTGCTCGTTTAACCAAAGAAAAAAATCAAGAGCTTACTACACAAATACATATCTAGACATTTCTATAACCCGAAATTCAAACATTTTCATAATTTAAAAAAAGGCATCAAATGTCCCGACACACTTAAAAAAAGGAATAATCTTTCATGTTTAAATTTACAATCCTAATAATGGTATACTATCGTAACACGCTCGGATAACCCATTAGAAAAAGTTAGTCTTGGACAAAATATCAATTCATATGTCTTTGATTTAACTCTCGCTAGTGTCCATCGGATTGTACAAATGTCTAGATAACAAATATTCGGTTGGATAGCCTTCATCACAACACAAAATTAAATTCGATCTCCAACGAAGTGACGTTAAGCAAAGTAAGCAAACAATTAAGCAGAAAAATAAAACTCCATTTTCTTATTGAATTAAAGTCAACAACTTATTGCTTCGTCTATACACTGTACTCCATCAATAATCAAACCACATCTATAAATTCAAATGCAAAATAAAAACATTATTGAGATAAAGAGAACTACCGTGATTGAGGCGGTGACCTGCGTTGGCAAAGAGAGAGAGAGAGGTATTAGAGAATTGAGTGAGAGAGGTATGTAAGAGGGAGAGAAAGATACTTGTGAGCTGCATGAGCATCAGATAATATGAGATAAAAAGAGAGTTATATGAAAGGTAGGAGTTTTAAAATTGTGGAAGAAATGAATGTGTTGTTCAAAAAATGGAGGGGGGGGAGGGAGGGAGGGAAATTTCTCATTAGGACCGTCGGATCAATAATTTCTTCATATAATCTGAGTCGCAAAAAGTTCAAGACAAATAATTTAGGTCCCTTATTATATAGATATATAATATGGGGTAAGATGTTTCAAATTCCTCAAGACAAACTTATGTTAAGACTTTTTGTGGTTCAGATTAATTTTAAAAAAATTAGAGATGTTCCGATGCCTAGAAATAACTCCCGAAAAATTAAGTTCCTGCCCAAAATTTAGATTCTTGACCCTTCTCTCACGCTCCATCTCTCTTTGTTCTCTTTCTCCAAATCTAATGCCCTTGTTTATTGTTGTCTTGTACATCATCTTTCACACCTATCCTCTCTTTTCTACGCTTCCTTCCTCACCCGACTCTTTATGTTTTCTATCCTCCCTCCTAATTCTATGCAACCAACTTTGTAACACCCCAAATTCACATTCAACCATGAACTAACTATCAACCATCAAACCATGAGAGCATACTACATACCACAAAATTCAGAACAATCTAATCGCCATGCATCATTGAATTAATCAACATCCCAAAGAAAACATAAATAATCCTTAAGATTACATCTAAACCAAAGTAATTTTTTTAATAAACTAACTAAAGAAATATCCATAACAATATTTAATCATCAGGGTTCATAAATTATAAACTAAGGAATCATTCTCTAAGCATCTACTTGAGGATCCAAATCATGATTTGCATTGACTTCCCAATCTACCTACTCAACTAACTCTGTATCGCCCTCAACACCAAGCTCTGAAAAATATTAATATAGTAGGGTGAACAAATAAGCCCACTAGAAAAGCATTCTCAAATCCAAACAAGCTTTAGAAATCATGAAAATAGATAAATCTCAGTTTGTAAAATAACATATATGAGAAACTTGTGTTTTTGGACAAAAAGTTGAGCTGCATATTCCTCCAACGGCATCCACTGCACATAGGAAAATCATGTAATATTTTATCACCAGTAACTACAACTAGGGTTGATTTAGAATTGCTTTACGCCGTAAACGAACAGAATGACTTGAGATTGGACTTCTTAAATATCATTAGAATTGGTTTACTTTGCCTCAAACAAGTTTCAGCCCCATGTTAGACTTGTTTATTCAAGAAGTTGAGCTACAGCCGCTTGCGTCTTGAAGGCACTTGATCCCTAGAATACTTAGCAAGGGTTATTGAGGTGAGCGAAGTTTTCTTTTAAATCCATTATGGTAAGCAGGGTTGGACCAATCGTATCGGTCAAGTAGGTAGTTTCTAAGGTCTCATTCAAAGAAAGGCCCATAATTTTATAACTATTAATGTAAGTTTTTTTTATGGCTCTTCTTTTTTTGGATCTATATGAAGATGCATATGTGTATCATTTATTATTATTATATTCAAGTTGGAGGGTGTGATTAAACATAAAAAATAATATTTTATTGTATTTAGTGATTGGTTAATTACATAATATTTGAGATAAAATGTATTAGATTCTTTTATTTTCTAGTTGGATACTTGTTTGATTTATTTTGCAAGTAATTTGGTTGATTTAAAATACTAATGGATAACAAAAGTAAAATAAACACTAGAGAAAGAGTCATAGTAGAGAAGGAGATTCTCTTAAGTGAGTGAAGTGACCCATTGCGATGGGACACTCACTCTAACAAGGAAGGATTTTCATCCCACCATTCCTCACTTTAGGAAGGAATAGAGTAAGGAATGCCCTTTTAAGAAGGATTTGATTTTCCCATCCTGCCATTTCGGAATTGAAAGTTAAAATTTTGATTTGCTTGTCCCTAGTCGTCTTGGGAAAGAAAGGCAGAAATAACAAAAGAGATGCTTCCTTGAGAGCTTGTCCAATACCACCAGTACCAGAAACGCATCTCATTTGCCCGCGCGATAGACTTCTATGCCATTTAGGAATAATGACTCTGTTCTATTCTTCCCTTTCCCTTAATCTAGCATTAAGACATTCTTTCCTAAAGTTAGCATACCTCTCTAGTTATCCCTTTCTGTCTATTTGCTACTTCCTTTCGATAATCTAACTTGGTACCAGATGTGCTATCAAAGTGGATTTGAAGAAATCTTATGACTCAGTTATGTTGGATTTTCTGCTTGAGGGCCGGACGAGTGGAATGAGGGAGAGCGACTCAATTGAAAAAAAAGAAGAGTAGCCTCCCTAGAAACCTAGCAAAGTCAGACTCAATGAATTCCCGAGCAATTCTCAACCAACATATTCGATTCATTCCCATAAAGATTATAACATACAAAAGACTCCTTACCTTAGGAGCGGGATGAGTGATACATCTGGCGAGCGCCGGTGACATTTTGATGCTATTTGACGTACAGTAATTTCTATATGCCTATTATGGATCTACAACCCTTGAGATTGATAAACCTTTTGGATCTTACTAACCAAAGATATATGACTTTGCAGCTATTTTCAGACACGAATCGGCCGTCTTTCAAGACAGAACTCACCTAATAAGAGCAGTAATTCTGCTAGTTAGGTAGCATAGTGTGGTTAGAGACGCAACTAGAGGAGTTGGTGTAAAACCCACATTTTTATCTTTATATATGTATATAAGTATATATAGTAAGTAATTATTTCTTTTGAAATGTTAATATGGTAAAAAGTGAGTAAATAGTAGTTAAAACTTAGTTTTAGCTTGTAAATGTATGAAATCCTTAGTAATAGAATTTGTATCAACTATATTTGATGTATAAATGTATGTTGTAGTTTGAGTTGGTTTGGATGGTTGTGGAACGAATTGGAATGAGTTGGAAATGAAGAAGGAATGATTTGTAGAAAAACAGGCAAAACCTTCTGGAAGGTCAATAAAAACCTTTCGGAGGGTTAATGTAAACTTTTATCCAGTAGGCAAAACCTTCCAGAAGGTTAATAAAAATGTTTTTTCAGAAGGAAAAACCTTCCGGAAGGTTTTTCAATCGGAAGGTTAATACAAATGTTTGTCCAGTGGACAAACCTTCCGGAAGGTCAATGAAAAACCTTCTGGAAGGTTTTTTAAAAATCTGAATTTTTAAGTCACGAACAGCCGGCCTTCCTTTTTGGATATGATAGTCATGTGTTGGCATATTCTTTTGGGAATGATGTGTAAATATTACATTTGGTGAATGAAATTTCTTTATTGATGAATTTTATTAGTTGCTTTCATGATGTGAATAGTTTTAAATTGTAATGCCGTCCAAGGTGATTTTTGGGGCGTTACAAATCTTGGTATCAGTGCCTAGGCTTTAAGTCTTACATGAGAGCTATAGGTTACGGATTACCACTAGAGAAGTAGGATTAGGCTGAATGAAATTGTTAATCTAAAATTTTATACAAGCCTTACATCTTAGATTAAAAATTATAGTTAGTATGTCTTGTACATCAATGAAACTAAATTGTGAATTGATGTGCAAGATGGACAGTGTACGTGAACGTGGACATGGGCGTGGTCGTGGAGGTTAAGCAAACCCACCACCACCACCACCTCTCGATGCTATGAACGACATATACCAATGCCTACGGGAGCTAACCACTCTAGTACAACACCAAAATGACAACAACAACCACAACAGTAGGGTTCATCCACTAGTTCGTGTACCGGGCAACGGGGATGAAAATCAAAGGATGGTGGTTCTTCGAGAATTTCTGCGACAACACCCACCTACTTTCTAAGGAAGCTCTAATCCCTTGGATGCGGATAAGTGGATCCGCTGGGTGAAGAAGATATGTGATGGCATGGGAGTTGCCGAGAACTTACGGGTTAGTTTGGCTACATACCTGTTAGAGGGGGAGACCGACCATTGGTGGGATTCGGTAAAGAAGAGAAGGAATACGGATGCTCTGACTTGGGAGGAGTTCGACCAAATCTTTCAAGATAAATACTTTCCTGAATCAGTCAGGGACATGATGAGTGCAGATTTTCTCTTTCTACGATAGGGAAGCATGACCGTGACATAGTACGAGAGGAGATTTGATGAGCTATCCTGCTATGCCATGGAGTTCATATCTACCGAGGCCAAGAGGGCCAAACGCTTTGAGCAGGGCTTGAGGTCTGCCATCAGGGAGAAGCTAGTGGCTCTCAAGATCCAGGATTATGGGGATCTAGTTGATAGAGTTGCACTGGTGGAAAGAGACACAGAGGACAACCAACGATGACAGAACTTGGCGAGGGGAGGTCCGATCTGGACGGTTTCTAGCAGTAGTGGAGTATAGAGGGCAGCACTATATTGTCACCCTGATCAGCCGGGTGGACAGAGATTTCAAACAGCCCGAGAAGGTGGAGGCGTACCAGAGAGGACAAGCACGTACCCACGTCAATGCTTCGCATGTGGAAGTGTCGGGCACTTCAAAAGTAATTGCCCATTGTTTCCACCAAGGACCAATCAAACAGGTGGGAAATTAAATGCAAACAAGCTACCACTCCAGAGGCCACTAAATCAAAGACCGTTGGGAGCTATAGCACCCGGTGGTGCCAATCAATGGAGAGTGTTTGCTTTGACTCAATCGGCAAAAGATGATTCCAATGCCGTTGTGGAAGGTATTGTTATTCTTTACAATTCTTGGGCCCTAATTTTATTTGATCCCGGTGCTACTCATTCATTCATTCGCATAACATATGCTCTTAATTTGGGATTGAAATTTGAGAAACTAGGATATGCCCTAAATGTTGACATGCCTACGGGGGAACGGTTGGATACTAGAAGGGTGTGTAGGGGTTGTGTGCTTCGAATTGGGGAACAAGAATTAATTGTAGATTTGGTTGTGTTGGACATGAAGGGGTATGCCATAATATTTGGAATGAACTTGTTGTCTACCTTTCATACGGTAATGGATTGTTTTTGTAAACGGATTTCATTTCAATAACCGAGAGGTGTAGTTTTTAGTTTCATGAATGATCGAAATTCTTCCCATCCATTTTCTACTACGGGTAGTAGATTCTTGAAAGCTAAAGCGGGGAGCAATTTGAGTTTCTTGGCCAGCTTAATGGGTGATGATCATGACAATTTCCAATTTGACGTGGTATTGATTGTGTCGGATTTTTTGGATGTCTTTCCAGACGAACTACTAGGGTTACCCCCACAGAGAGAGATCGAGTTTATCATTGATCTCTATCTGGGAACCGAACCCATATCCATTGCTCCTTATAGGATGACACCTTTGGAGTTAAAGGAGCTAAGGAAACAGTTGGACCATCTCTTAACCATTGGATTTATCCGCTTAAGCACTTCACCTCGGGGAGCCTCGGTTCTCTTTGTGAAAAAACATGATGAAACACTTCGGTTATGCACGGACTACCGAAGGTTGAATCGGGTGACAATAAAGAAAAAATATCCATTGCCAAGGATCGATGATTTATTCAATCAACTGAGGGGTTCCAAGTATTACTCAAAGATTGATCTTCGCACAGGGTACCATCAACTGCAGATCAAGGAGGAGGATATTCCTAAGACAACTTTTCATACCTGGTATGGTCATTTCGAATATACGGTGATACCGTTTGGATTGACTAATACTCCAGCAGCCTTTATGGACTTGGTGCACAGGGTATTTCGGCCGTATCTAGATCAATTTGTCACTGTGTTTATTGATGACATATTAATTTATTCACGGATACAAGGGGAACATGAAAGCCATCTCTTGATTGTGCTTCAAACCTTGAGAGAGCATAAGTTATATGCTAAGATGAGTAAATGTGAGTCTTGGATGGAGGAAGTTAAATTCCTTGGCCATGTGGTGTCAGAACAGGGTGTGGTTGTTGACCCCGCAAAGATTGAAGTAGTGATGAAGTGGGAACCACTGAAGAATGTTATCAAAATACGTAGTTTCCTGGGCTTAGTAGGCTATTACCGGAGGTTTGTGGAAGGGTTCTCAAAGTTTGGAATGCCGATGACTCGCCTTACGAAGAAAGGGAAAAAATTCATGTGGACTCAAGCGTGTGAACTTTTCTTGAAGGAAAAGTTAACAACAACTCCTGTCCTCATTATTCCAAGAAGTGGGGAGGGATACGATGTGTACACGAATGCTTCATTACGAGATTTGGGATGTGTGCTAATGCAAGGAGGTAAGGTAGTTGCCTATGACTCGAGGCAACTCAAGATTCATGAGCAAAACTATCCCACTCATGACTTAGAGCTTGTCGCTGTGGTTTTTGCTCTTAAGTTGTGGAGGTGTTACCTTTATGGAGAAAAGTTTCAAGTATTTTTAGATCATAAAAGCCTCAAGTATATCTTTACACAGAAAGACTTGACTATTCGGCAACGAAGGTGGATAGAATATCTAGAAGATTACAATTTCACACTCAACTACCATCCGAGGAAGGCGAATGTAGTAGCAGATGCACTGAGCCGGAAGTCTCGGGATGAGATCAATGTTCTTGTTGTTCATAGGGGAAGATGATTGATGCTTTGGAGGAGTTTGACCTATTGGTGGGCGAACAGGAGGATAAACCATGCTTATTTAATCTTGTAGCTCAACCAATCCTCCGACAAAGGATTGTGGAATTGCAACGATTAGATACAGAGTTGGAAAATATCTAGGGTAAATTGGAGGGGAATGAGATGATTGAGAACTAGGCAATACGTAATGATGAGTTACAATTTCGTGGAAGACTTTGTGTACCAAACAATGATCAAGTAAGGGAAGAAGTGTTGGGGGAGTGTCATCGTTCAAACTTTTCCATACATTCGGGTAGTACCAAGATGTATAGAGACATGAAACATTAGTATTGGTGGAAAGAGATGAAACAAGATGTGGCCAAGTATGTCTCAAAGTGTGCAGTGTGTTAGTAGGTGTAGATTGAGCATTAAAAGCTCGAAGGATTACTACAGTCTTTGCCTATTCCAGAGTGAAAGTGGGATCACATCACTATGGACTTCGTGTCGGGTTTTCCATGGACTTCCCACGATCATAATGTTGTATGGGTCATTGTAGATAGACTCACCAAGTTGGCTCATTTCTTGAGTATGAAGACCATAGATACTTTGGAGACCTTGAGCAAGTTGTATATTCGTTAGATCGTTAGGCCACATGGAGTTCCGCTCTTTATCGTGTCGGATCGTGATTCTCATTTTGTGGCACAATTTTGGCAAAGTCTACAACGAGCTATGGGGATAGAGTTATACTTTAGCACCGCCTTTCATCCCCAAACGGATAGCCAATATGAAAGGGTGATACAAATTTTGGAAGACATGTTGCGTGCTTGTGTATTGGACTTCAAGGGAGGTTGGAGTAATCATTTACCGTTGGTGGAGTTCGTGTATAATAATAGTTTCCAATCCAGCATTGGCATGACACCTTATGAAGCATTGTATGGGAGACCATGTAGGTCACCGACTTGTTGGCTAGAAGCTGGAGAGAATAGTTTGTTTAGGCCAGAAATTGTTCAGGAGATTACAGAGAAAATTCAACTCATCCGGGAGAGGCTACGTATGGCACAAAGTAGACAGAAAAGCTATGCGGATCAAAGACGAAGACCATTGGAATTCCAAGAGGAGGACTATGTGTACCTTAAGGTGTCGCCCAAAAAGAGAGTGTTTAGATTCGGCAAGAAAGGGAAATTAGCTCCAAGATATATCGGACCATTCGAGGTGATCAAAGCGGTGGGCAAAGTGGCATATCAGCTGCGGTTACCAGCTCAGCTATCAGGGGTGCATGACGTGTTCCATGTTTCAATGTTAAGAAAGTGTCAATCGGATGCCATGCATGTCATGGATTTAGAGGATATTGAAGTGCAAGATGGAGCAACATATGAAAAACAACTAGTGAAGATTCTCGATACCAAGGAAAAAGTGTTTCATAACAAAGTCATACCACTGGTGAAAGTCTTGTGGCAACATCATGGAGTGGAGGAAGCTACTAGGAAACCCGAGTTGGAAATGTGAGAGAAGTACCCTTATTTATTCGCTACTTGCGGTGAGTTTCAAGAACGAAACTTTCTTTAAGGGAAGTGGATCGTAAACCCCACATTTTTATCTTTATATATGTATATAAGTATATATAGCAAGTAATTATTTCGTTTGAAATGTTAATATGGTAAAATTCGAGTAAATAGTAGTTAAATCTTAGTTTTAGCTTGTAAATGTATGAAATCCTTTGTAATAGAATTTGTATCAACTATGTTTGATGTACAAATGTATGTTGTATAAGTTTGAGTTGGTTTGGATGGTTGTGGAACAGATTGGAATGGGTTGGAAATAAAGAAGGAAGGATTTGTAGAAAAACAGGCAAAACCTTCCGGAAGGTTGATGAAAACCTTCCAGAAGATTAATGAAAATGTTTTTCTAGAAGGAAAAACATCTTATGGAAGGTTAATATAAATGTTTGTCCAGTGGGCAAACCTTCTGGAAGGTCGATGAAAAACCTTCCAGAAGGTTTTCTAAAAATTTGAATTTTTAAGTCGCGAACAACCGGCCTTCCTTTCACTATAAATACTTAAGGACAACTCCTTTAGCCCTATTTCAACATCTCTAACCCTAGGAAACCTTAGAGAGGAAGAAAGAGAGGGAAAAACACAAGATCAAAGGGGATTTGCACATTGGATTGGATCAAAGCCCTAATTTTTCAAAAACACCAAGGTAGGGGTTTCTTCCTATTCTTTTATATTGAGGCTAGGGCTTGTATATATATATTCTTTGACTCTAAATTTCATACATATGTTATGAAATCATCATTCTTTGGTCTTCTTACAATTATTATCATGTTTTAAACAAAGTTAGGGTTGAATACCCATGAAATCTTTTTTTTCTTAATTTAAAACCCTAGTTTTCGAGAAAGATGGATTTTCCTCTTGATTCTTCCTTTGTTCTTGGTATTAAAACCTAGTTCTTTGTGTTGAGTAATAAAATGATATTGTGATGATCTCTTGCTTATATTTTTAAATTGTTCTATGGTATTACAAATTGTGAAATTTGGGGAATTTGGACTTCCTTGTGATATTGAGAAAATATTTGCTATTGCATCTCTTGTATGGTTGTTGTGAAGGACTTGAATTACATTCGAGCACTGCCGTAGAGTGTTAGAGGTTAGTTTATACCAGTGGGCGTGAGGTGGTTTCCTAACACTTGTAGTGGATTTTTATTTGTGAGAACAACCATTATTGTTCACGTAAGTTCGAGGCTGAGGGATGGTATACCTTTCCTGGGAAGGATTCGTCAATGTCGTGAGAGACGGTATACGCCCTTCCTAAAATGTTTGGGATTGTGTGACTGTGGTGGGTGAACGAGGTAGAATCGGGGTGTAAATTCATAGGAAGTAACCAACATACATGAGAATATGAGATGACAATCTTGAATGATTATTGTTATTATGTGGAATTGGTTTCCTACAAGAGATTATGGAGGTATGAGACCCTACAAGAAATTGTGGGAAATGATTTATGGTTGACAATGGTTTATTGTTGGGAATTTTATTTTTACTGTTCATTTAAATTATTACTATTGTGTAAACTTGAGATCTGTTGAAATGTCCCGGTTTTATTTCAAAAATTGGTATATGATATTTGCAAAATAAGACCGAACTGTTTTATATGTGTTCTAAACCTTGTTCGAGTTTGGAAGGAATGTTGCTACAGAGCTTAGTGCTCACCCCCTACAAACTATATTTTTCAAATTGTGGTCTAGAGGAGGAGTTCGGAGTTGAGGAGCCGGTACATTGGGAAGCTCCATTAGACGGGCTCGTGGATCCCGAGGTGGATGTCTAAGGTTATACTCTGCTAGGTGCTAGACTAGGAAATTTCTTTTGAGACGATGTGAAGAATACCTTTTTGTTATTCCGCTGCGAGTTTAAATGTGATTTTTTTGGGATGTAATTATCATAGTCAAACATATTCTTTTGGGATATGATAGCCATGTGTTAACAGATTCTTTTGGGAATGATGTGTAAATATTACATTTGGTGAATGAAATTTCTTTATTGATGAATTTTATTAGTTGCTCTCATGATGTGAATGATTTTAAATTGTAATGCAGTCCAAGGTGGTTTTTGGTGCGTTACAGTTGGCCCTCCATTTCTATTTTTTTTCTCAATTCAATTGCAGTCTTTGAAGTCCTTCTTGATCAAGGGTCCCCATTAGCATTAGTGCTAATTAGCAACCACTTTTGTTGCGGATCTCACTGCTTACCAAGTGAGATCAGCAAACTCTTCGAGTTTGATTAGTCTTTTTAACGCTATGGAATTTTCAACAATGTTGGAGCCCCATCGGGGGTCGGTGGATCTGTCATCTAGCATACAATCCCCCGAAATGTTCAAAGATAAACCCCTAAAAAGAAGTCCAAAAATAACAATTATAACCTAAAGCAAATACTACAAATAGCAGAGGCATGTAAAAAAAAAAAAGAAAAACAGAAGAAATACCAATGAAATATATCATAGAAAATCTAAATAAATGTAATGATTGGTTTCAACTATATAAAGATGAAAAAATTACTTCAATCCTAATTAATAAATACTCAAACATTAGAAAGGGTGGTTGAAGATCAGTGACTGTAAGGGATGTGAGTGCGCTTTAATCTCCGACCTCCTTGACTTTGCTAACCAACCCTTATTAGCCCAACCAAAGTCTCTATTATAACAGAAGTAAGTGGAAAGGGTGGTCATGGATCAGGAATACAGATCAAGATTCATTCTGGCACTGATGTTGTCTGAATTTGGTATTGACAATTTACGTGCAAGTATACACGATTAACAAGTAATAAAATGGTAAGTAGAGTATCGTTCCCATGGAGAATTATTACTAATAATATCCAAGTACTTTATATCAATTCAATTTTATTTAAACAATTAGAATTAACTAATAAATCACTACTTTAAAACTAAATCTAAACTTCATAATCAAGGGTTAAATTTACCGGATAAAAGAAGTTAAGATTACAACTTCCCCTAATGCTTCGTATAAATCTTTTCACTCTCTTTCCAGTTAATTGATCAAAATAAGTTGTTAACTGAGAATTCAAAGTTATTTATCAAACCTCTTCCGATAGTTAGATACAATTATCTCTCCCAATTAAATTACTATATTCCTATGCAAAATAATTTGGAATAGATGCATTAAGTTCAAACTCTCATAAAAGCAACACACGACATATAGGTATATTCCTATCATATACACAAATCTAGCAATTCAATGATAAGAAGAATTAACTAGATGCATGTCATCATAGTCAGATCTAAACCTAGAATTCATATTCCAATTTCATCTACGTTATCAAATTAATTGTTGGCCACACAATCGTATATTAAACACAAAATATGACAAACAACTCATACATGATCAATAGAATTAGAAACGAAAGTAGATCAATTTAACTAAACATTAGGTTCCGTTGCAACCTTAATAAGAACTTAGTTCATAATGTAATTGAAAAAAATCCTTCTTAAATTAAACAACATCTCAGAAAATCAAGAAGTAAAAGTAAGAGGAAAAAATGAAAACTTAGTTGCAATCTTCACTTTCTCTCTAGCCTTCGGTTCCAATCTTCTTCGCGTCGATTCTTTCGATCTTTGTCTTCAATTTTCTATCAATCCTTAGTCTTTTTCCAATGTAAGCTGTCCCCAAAATCAGAATATCCCTATCCCAACTCAAACCCTCGCATATATGTATCATTAGGGTTCAATTTCGGGTCAAAAATAAGTCAAAATTCGCATCCAGAGCCAACACAAGCGCTTAGGCACTGAAAAGGTGCTGAATGGATAGTATGCGGGCATAGGGGCACTGAAAAGGCGGTGGGTTTGCACTGGCCTTTTTTTAAGCCTTTAGCTCCCTTGTTGCTTAGCCTTAAAAAAA
This sequence comes from Ilex paraguariensis, assembly GCA_963454935.2. Classification (NCBI taxonomy): domain Eukaryota; kingdom Viridiplantae; phylum Streptophyta; class Magnoliopsida; order Aquifoliales; family Aquifoliaceae; genus Ilex; species Ilex paraguariensis. The sequence continues at coordinate 642,028 of CAUOFW020002736.1, forward strand.
CCAACGCTTAGGCTCCAAATTGACCTTGTTTCCTTCCAAATGATCTTGTTTCGTTTCAAATGATGATTTCTATCAAATAACATCAAAACACAAAAAAAAAATAAAAAGGAACATAAAATAATTGAAAACTTGTAAATTTATCAAGCCGAAAGTACTCAATTCGTAGGTATAAAACCCACTCATCAAATACCCCCAAACTTAAATCTTTGTTTGTCCTCAAACAAAATACTAAGAACAAAAAACTATAAAAATTAACCATAAAAACCAGCTACTCAAACAATGGATTAATATGATCTGAATAATGGCCCCAAAAAGTTACTACAAATAATAATTCACAGGAAACTTTAAAACAGTGCAAAATCTATCAATTCAACATACTCCTTACTTTTATCTCCGCTCATGACCCTTTACATACATGTACATATTTGAAATGTTAAGCTAGTTATCACCCAAATACATTTACGTAATCAAATGCTTCATAGGAGATACTCAATATCAATTCTATGAACTTACGTTTAACATCAACCTCCACTTATTAAGGCAACCATATAACTAGAAGGTCCAAAGATTCTTTTTTTTTTTGTTTGGTGAGTGTATTTTATGCTCCATCTCACCTCCTATTGAGCGAGTGCGTTTTATGCTTCATCTCGTTCTTAACATGTATTTATGAGTGAGTGCATTTTACGCTTCATCTCTACTCACCACATGCCCCTCCCTTATTTCTTGTTTTCCTATTTTTTTTTGTCATCTAACTCATGAAGGATCAAATCAAAATAATTTTTAAAAACTCACTTTTTTTTTTCTATACTAACCCATCATAACCAAGATTTCCCTCAAACTTATATGAATACCTCAATTTGCCTTGAATAATGCTTAAATAAGTTTTCTAAAGTTTCAATAATATCTCCCACAAGCATTTAACCAAATAAATTCTCTAAATAATAACTAACCAAATAGATGGATATGTGCTCATGAATGAAAAGATCACAAACAGTGTAAAACCAACTAGTATGTCAAACTACAGACTCAACATGTTCATTAATTTCCCTTAAATTGACAATTAATTCCATTCATCATTGGCCATGATCAAATTCAATCAACCCATTGCTCAAGTCATACTAAAATATGCAATCTAAATGCATACCTAATAATGCAAATGCAAACAAGAAAACACCTCCAAACTTAAACTAAACATTGTCCTCAATGTATAAAGTAGAAAAAAGTAAGACAGAGGACTTCCCTGAGACTTCGCTAGTTCGTATCATCGTCAGCGTCCTCATCATCCGCTGAGTCAAGATTGTATTCGGGAAACATCGATGGACTAGGAAACTGTACTGGAGATGTGCCCAAGTTGAATCCATAATTGTTAAACATTTGGACAAGTGTGGAATTGAATTTCATTGAGTACTCTATGAATGTGTCCATTCGACGGGCAAATGTATCATTGCATTTAGACTCACGTTGAGATTCCCTATGTAGCTCTTGTGTCTCTCTGCATAACTCCTGTGTGTCTCAACGGAATCCACACATCTCAACAATTAGCCTCTCCATAAGTGATTGGGATGAGGTAGCAGTTGGCTGAGGAGGCCTTGCTGGTTCACCAAAATTCTAAGGCATATCCACCATAACATACCCATCACCCCTATGATCAGAGAAACCACCCTTCCATACCTTAAAGTGGCTAATGATTTGATGATCAATTTTCACTTGCGGTTGTTGAACCAATTCATTGGCACTCCATGTGACTTTTGCCTTCTTACATAGTCCGCAAATTAATGATGGGTGAGGCAGGCTGCTAGTTGAACCTCCCTTAATAGCTTTTGTGATTGAGTCTTGAATAATTTGGCCCACATTAATGTTTTTTCCTATAACTATGCAATAGAGCAATATTGCCCTGTCACGGATTAATTCAGTAAAGTGTGTGGTAGGCATTAGCTTAGCACATAGAAAGTAATACCACGCCTTCCCAAACTGGCTCAGCTCGCTATGTGAAAAGTGAACCTTCTCTACCTCCTTTAATGTCCACTTAACACCCGACTTACATAGACACATGATCACCTTGTCCAAGTCAAGTTCTTTGGTTCTGTATGTCGTATACTCATCGTTGTTTGGTATATCTTCTATGTTGTAATAAGCATTGACGTGTGCCTTGTCAAACGAGACTACTTTACCCCGGACTTGAACCACATGGTTTTCGGCCTCGTTGGCATTGACATAAAATTCTTTTACAATGGGGATTACGGTTGTCTCCGATTGTTCTGTGAAATCTAACCAACCATGCTCCATAATCATGTCATGTACACACCTATCATACATCTTATCTAGGCGAAGGCTGCGTTCGGGAATCAATACCTTTTTTGCCAACCATGTGTGAAATCTCTCCGACGTCGCTTCGCTAACAAATCTCTTTTGGTCGTATAGCTTGGAAGATTTAGAGTTTTCCCCTCTTTGGTGTTTTGTAGACATATTGAATATGCAATGATAAACCCTCACAACAACTTAAATTAGGTCACAGAGTAGCTAACTAATCTTTGTTTCCTCTTGGGTAATTTAACAAACACCTTGTGTACAATGCTCAATTCTTCAAGAATAAGTCATCCCAAATCTTATGAGAACCACCAAAGAAAACACCCAACAATCTCTCACAAGCATTTAAATAGACTTAGACATTATCCATGGTACCTTAAATTGCAAAGTTTGTTCTTTACCCATGGAGAATGGAATAACCCTTGTTGCTAGTTGATGCTCATTGATGCCACTTGAGAGGTAAGAATGTTGTGGAAAGGTGTTGGAGATATTCAAGATGATGGAGTGAAATTTTGGATGAATAAAAGTTGGTGTGTATGTATTTTTAGAGGTTTAAAATTTTGTGGTAGTGGTAGGAGTTGATTTGGGTTGATGTATGTAGAGCTGATGGGTATTTTATATTGTTGAAATCTAGGTTTGGGAGCTATTTTTGACGTTTAGAACGCAGAAATTCTGAGATGGAAAGCTGTTTTTGATCAGCAGGAGGGCTGCCTGGGCGCTGGATCTACGCTAGGTAAGTAGAATCTGGGCACTGGGGCGTTGATTCTGCGCTGGATCAGTGTTGATGGGGGCAGATTGTGGGCGCAGGAGCGTTGAATCTGCACTGGAACAACGCTGGGTAGGCAGAAACTTTGGGCGCTAGGGTGTTGATTCTGCGCTGGAATAGCGCCTGGCTCCTTCTTTCCAGCTGCTTTATTTTCTTTGGCTTCTCTTACCTTGTTCAATCCCCAATACCTACAAGCAATGGACACACTAATTAAAAATGCACTAATAATCTAAAAACTACATTGATATAAAATAAATATAAAAAAAATTAAACTCAAATAAAATAAAAATTTAAAAGCTAAATTTTTGGGTTGCCTCCCAATTAGCGATTGGTTTAAAGTCATTAGCCTGACTACTCCCTGTTGTCATTCCGGATCGGAGAGGGTGATTAAGGTCTTTTGACGATCAACGTCGCCACCCCAATAGTTTTTCAATCTTTGCCCATTCACCTTAAACGTTCTCTTCAAGTTGGGTTCTTCGACTTCAACTGCTCCATACGGGAACACTTTAGTAATCATAAATGGTTCTAACCACCGTGATTTGAGTTTTCTCGGGGAGAGTTTTAACCGCGAATTGAACAAGAGTACAGCTTGTCCCGGTTTAAACTTTCGTTCAATGATCTTCTTATCATGCCATTTTTTTATCTTCTCTTTATAAAGCTTGGCGTTCTCGTATGCTTGGAGACGGAACTCATCCATCTCATTCAACTACAAGAGACGCTTCTCACCCGCTGCATGCAAATCAAAGTTTATGCACTATGCTCTAATTCCATCGGTAGATGACAAGATTTGCCATAAACAAGCCTATACGGAGACATCCCAATTGGTGTTTTATATGCTGTTGGATAGGCCCACAAGGCATCATCTAGTTTCTTCGACCATTCTTTTCTGTTAGGATTAACAATTTTCTGTAGAATCCGCTTCACTTCTCTATTCGCAACTTGAGCTTGGCCACTGGTGTGGGGGTGATAAGCTGTGGCGACCTTATGGGTGACTCCATATTTAGCGAGAAGGGCTGCAAAATATTTATTACAAAAATGCATACCTTCATCACTAATGATTGCTCTTGGTGTACCAAACATATTGAAGATGTTTTTTCGGAGGAAATTTAACACCACCTTTACAACATTGGTAGGCACAACAACTGCTTCAACCCACTTTGAGACGTAATCCACTGCAAGTAATATGTAAAGATTATTGTAAGATGATGGAAACGGGCCCATGAAGTCTACACCCCAGACATCAAAGATTTCAACCTCCAAAATATTGTTTAATGGCATCTCATGTTGCTTAGAAATATTTCTAGTTCGTTGACATCTGTCGCACTTTAATGCGAAAGCATGGGCATCCTTAAATAGAATTGGCCAATAAAAACTTAATTAAAGGACTTTTGTTGCTGTTCTTCCAAATTAGTCCAACTTCGTACCCCATAATGTCCTCCATAACATGATGAGTGACAATGCTGCAAAATTCCTTCGATTTCTACCCTAGGTACACTCCTCTTAACATCTAATCTGCACATTGTTTAAATAGGAATGGTTCATCCCAGATGTAATGCTTCACCTCGTGCAAGAACTTCTTCCTTTGTTGGTTGTTCATTTCAGGGGGAAACACATGACTCAATATATAGTTCACATAATCTGCATACCATGGTGCTCCTTCTAAAACATAAAATAGTTGCTCATCCGGAAAGGATTCGTTGATCATTACACCATCACCTTTTTGCTGTATGATTTTCTCAAGTCTGGAGAGATGATCCGCCACTTGATTTTGCTGTCCCCTTTGGTCCCGAATCTCTAAATCAAACTCTTGAAGCAAAAAGACCCATCGAATCAAGCGTGGCATGGTGTCCTTTTTTGAGATCAAATACTTAATGGCAGAGTGATCTGTGAAAACTATCACCTTTGTATCAATGAGATAATATCAGAATTTGTTGAAAGCAAAAACAACTGCTAATAATTCTTTCTCAGTGTTTGTATAGTTGAGTTGTGCATCCGATAACGTCTTGCTAGCATAATTGATAGCATGAAACATTTTTTCTTTTCGTTGCCCTAAAACTGTGTCAACTGCAAAGTCACTAGCATCACACATTAGTTCAAATGACAAATCCCAATTTGGTGCCACTATCACAGGGGCAGTTATGAGCTTCTTTTTCAACACCTCGAAGGCCTTTATGCATGCCTTATCAATATTGAAGGGTATGTTTTTCTCAAAAAGGTTGCACAAAGGCTTCGTAATCTTGGAAAAGTCCTTTATGAATCGTCTATAAAATCCTGCATGTCCCAAAAAACTCTGAATTCCCTTGACTGATGTTGGTGGTGGTAGATTTGCAATAGTTTCTATTTTTTCCCTATCCATCTCTATCCCAACACCAGAAACTTTGTGCCCCAAAATAATGCCTTCTTGAACCATGAAGTGACACTTTTCCCAGTTTAACAAGAAGTTTGTTTCCACTCATCTTCTCAACACCAGAGTTAAGTTCTCTAAACATAGGTCAAAGCTGTCTCCAAATACTGAAAAATCATCTATAAATACCTCAAGATTTCGCTCGATCATGTCAAAAAATATTGCTATCATGCATCATTGAAACGTTGCAGATGCATTGCATAATCCAAAAGGCATCCTCCAGAAGGCAAAGGTTCCATAAGGGCAGGTAAACGTAGTCTTCTCCTGATCCTCAGGTGCTATTGTGATTTGATTATAGCTGGAATAATCATCCAAGAGACAGTAGAATTCATGGTCAACCAATCTATCAGGCATCTGATCAATAAACGATAGAGGGAAGTGATCTTTTCGAGTTTCCTTATTGAGTTTGCGATAATCCATACATACTCGCCATCCAATCACTGTCCGTGTTGGAATTAATTCGTTGTTCTCATTGGACACTACCGTTATGCCTCATTTCTTCAAAACACATTGAACTAGACTAACCCGTGAACTGTCTGAGATAGGGTATACAATTTTGGCATCCAACCACTTGATGATTTCTTTCTTGACCACCTCCTTCATGATAGGATTTAATCGGTGTTGTTACTCAATCACAGGCTTAGCCTCATCTGCAAGCAAAATTTTGTGCATACAAATTGAGAGACTAATACGCCTAATATTTGCAATAGACCATCCTAAAGCTGTTTTGTACTCACAAAGGACTCGCAACAGCTTACTTTCCTGAAATTCATCAAGTGAAGCAGAAATAATAACAGGTAAAGTAAAAGAATCACCCAAATACGCATACCGTATATGATTTGGAAGAGTTTTAAACTCCAATACAAGTGGTTCTTCCAAAGATGACTTTACACGAGTAGAGCTTCCCGAATGATCCAAAGTTGCTTGAACTTGACAACCTATGGAGCAGCATTCAACCACTGTACATATTCTAGAGGAACAGAGTAGTCCGAAACAATGGAACTAACAAGTGATGCCTCAAGGGGATCCGAAATACAGCTCCCTACGAATATCTCATTTACTGTATCTTCCACCAAATCAACCCGAAAACAGTCATCTACTTCCTTAGAAAATTTCATAGCTGAAAATACATTAAATGTCACCTCTTGATCTTGGACTCGCATAGTTAGCTCACCTTTCTGTACATCGATAAATGTTCTCCCCGTTGCTAAGAATGGTTGCCCAAGAATAATAGGTATTTTTCTATCTTCCTTACAAGTTAAGACTATAAAATCAGTTGAAAAAATGAACTTATCCACTTTAACTAGAATATCCTCAACTATAGCTCTTGGATAAGTGAGTGATTTATCTGCAAGTTACAATGTAACATTAGTAGGCTTTGCTTTATTCAAACCCAATTGCTGATAAATTGAAAGCAGCATTAAGTTAATACTAGCTCCCAGATCACACAATGCTTTCCCAAAAAACTTATTGCTCATTGTGCATGGAATTGTAAAGCTACCCGGATCTTTAAGCTTTGGTGGTAGCTTCTTTTGAAGAATAACACTACACTCCTCTGTAAGTGCCACTGTCTCGAAATCACCTAGTTTTATCTTCTTTGATAGAATTTTCTTCATAAATTTCACATAGCTAGGCATTTGCTCCAATGCATCTGTGAAAGGGATATTAATTTGGAGCTTCTTGAACACTTCCAAAAATTTGGAGAACTGTTTATCCAACTTTTGTTTTTGCAAACATTGTGGAAATGGCACGGGTGGCATAATAGGACTCTGCTTGCCTCCCTTAGAACATGCACTTGAATCATCTTCTTTCCTCTTATGTTCCACATTCTTGCTATCTTTATCTGCATTCCTCCTATCCTCTCCAAGTGATTGTTTTGGAGTTTCACCAACAACTTCAGATAGTTCTCTTCCACTTCGTAATGTAATAGCCTTGCAATGCTCCTTACCTTCCTTCTTAGGATTGATCTCCGTATCATTAGGTAATGTGCCTTGATGTTGGTTGTTAATGACATTAGCAAGCTGTCTCATTTGATTTTTCAGGTTTTGAATTGATACTTCTTGACTATTCATCCTTGTCTCATTCTGTGCTATGTACCTAGAAAGTAGATCCTTCAAATTTGACTTCTGTTCTTGCTGTGGTAGGGCTTGATTCTAAAAGCCTGGTGGGTATGATTATCTTAGAGCAGAAGGTTGAGCTTGATTTTTATTCCTTAAAAAACCCGAATGATTCCTCCAACCAGACTTATAGTTGTTGGAGTTAATGCTATATTATTGCCTATTGTAATTACTAATGTATTGTACCCAACTTCGGATTAATTGCACATTGATCACTCGGATGGTTCCCAACACACAATGTACAAATATCTGCCACACTCTGAATAGGTTGCACCCCTAGAGCATCTTTGTCAATGTAGCAACTTATGCAGCCAGTGCAGTAACCGCATCAACTTCATAAATCCCTGCTACCTTTGGATGATTGATTCTTGTAGAAGGCCACTGATAATTGTTGGCAGTCATCGTCTCCAATAACTCGTATGCTTAATCAAAAATTTTCCCCATCAATGTCCCACCTGCAGCTGCATCGATACTAGTCTGAGTAGCACTAAACAACCCGTTGTAGAATATTTGAACTTGTAACCACATAGAAATACCATGGTGAGGTCATTTTCAAAGTAAATCCTTGAATCCCTCTCAAGATTCATATAGAGTCTCAAAATCATATTATGCGAATGATGTGATGTCATTCCTCATCCTTGAAGTTTTAGCTGGTGGAAAAAATTTAGCTAAAAATTTTTGAGCTAAATCTGTCCATGTGGTAATAGAATCCGGTGGCAATGAATGCAACCAACTCTTCGCCTTATCACGAAATGTGAAAGAAAAAAGTCAGAGTCTAATCGCATCTTCAGAAACCCCAATGTATTTGAACGTGACACAAATCTCCAGAAAACTCACCAAATGATCATTTTGGTCATCATTAGGCAAACCCCCAAACTACACTGAATTTTAAATCATTTGGATGGTACCCGACTTGATCTCAAAACTGTTTGCTTGAATTGCGGACCTTTGAATGCTCGATTGTATTTCCGTAATAAGCAGCATAGCATAATCCCTTAACGATTTCTATTCATCTTCAGCCATAGCTTCTTGATTCTTTGCTTCTTGACACTACTTTCACAAGTTTCGGAGCCTTCTTTCAATTTCGTCTTTGTACAGTAGTGTCTCCTAACCTGTGGATCGTGTTTGCATTCAAAATTCAAGAGTGCTTGTGAAAACAATTAACACATAAAAATAAATAAACTTAAACTAAGATCAAATTGATTGAAATTAATATTGAAATAATTACTAGAATAATTCTCCAACAACGACGCCAAATACTTGTTGTCCGAATTTGATATTGACAATTTACGTGCAAATATACATAATCAACAAGTAATAAAGTGATAAGTAGAGTATCGTTCCCACGGAGAATTATTACTAATAATATTCAAGTACTAACTTTATATCAATTCAATTTTATTTAAACAATTGGAATTGACTAAGAAATCACTACTTTAAAACTAAATCTAAACTTAATAATCAAGGGTTGAATTTACAGGATAAAAGAAGTTAAAATTACAACTTCCCCTAATGCTTTGTATAAATCTTTTTGCTCTCTTTCCAGTTAATTAATCAAAATAGGTTGTTAACTGAGAATTCAAAGTTATTTATCAAACCTCTTCTGATAGTTAGATAAAATTATCTCTCCCAATGAAATTACTATATTCCTATGCAAAATAGTTTGGAATAGATTCATTAAGTTCAAACTCTCGTAAAAGTTACATATGACATATAGGTATATTCCTATCCTATACACAAATCCAGCAATTCAATCCTAAGAAGAATTAACTAGACGCATGTCATCATACTCAGATCTAAACCTAGAATTTATCTTCCAATTTTATCTAGGTTATCAAATTAATTGTTGGCCACACAATCATATATTAAACAAAAAATATGACAAACAACTTATACATGATCAATAGAACTAGAAACGAGAGTAGATCAATTTAACAAAACATTAGGTTCCATTGCAACCTTAATAAGAACTTAGTTCATAATGTAATTGAAAAACATCCTTCTCAAATTAAACAACATCTCAGAAAATCAAGAAGTAAAAGTAAGAGAAAAGAATGAAAACTTAGTTGCAATCTCCACTTTCTCTCTAGCCTTCGGTTCCAATCTTCTTCGTGTCGATTCTTTTGATCCTTTTCTTCAATTTTTTATCAATCCTTGGTCTTTTTCCAATGTAAGTAGCCCCAAAAATCAGAATATCCCTGTCCGAATTCAAACCCTAGAGAGTTTTAAGGCCAAATTACATGCATTTTAACTCAACTTTTGCATCTAAGTACTTAGTGTTAGCCGAAATTATGAATAATGTTGAATTTTTTATGTTGCAGGTAATTATAGTGTAAATCATGTATTTTAGAACCTTGCAACCAAGTATGGATGTGTGGTGAAGGCATGGACACATTAAATGAGGATTGGGAGGCTTGGAAGGTGAAGAAACCAAGAGAAATGAATTTTGGAAGGTTTAGCCCACTGGTTTCCCAAGGTTTTGACATAGTACCGCTGTTTTTCCCATTTTTGACCATAATCCACTTAGAATCTAAAAATTTTCAAAACATTAAAGTTATAGATATAGATGGTTTCTGTATTATGTCAAAATGGAAGCTCAATCCAATGGTGGGATCAAAAGTTATACCGATTCTACGAAAACTTATCCGGACCAGAAGAGTACCGGTATGCCGTACCGGTACGGTTCTACCTCTAGGGTTCGAGGTACCGGTACACTCACTTGGAGTTCCCAAAACGACTGTTTTCATGCTCCACTTACTTGGGGATCCCACTTACACTTCTCCCACTTGTCCCCCAACATTTTATGCACATCTTCATGCCTCCTACACCTTTGATGGAGACTTTTGAGGCTTGGCATTCAATGAAAAGAGAGAGAAGCAGTGAAGCTTGGGGAGTGCAGGCTAAGATTATCATACCCATCCATTCAGCCCCCTATTGATGGGAGGCCTTTCACACAGTTAGAGGGACCCCCCATGGATAAAATTTAAAGGCACACACTCCATATATTCAGCATATTGGGTGTGGCAACCTAAGCTTAGAAAGCTCCAAGGAGGAAAATGATGAACAGTAGATATAAAACTTGGATTTTTGCATTTTCTTCCATCCTTTCACTTGTATTTTATTGTAAGACTCTTGTAAACTTCATTATTTACTTTTAATGTCATTTATTTCAAGTGTTTTGCAAGTTTAATTGAGTATCTTAGTTTCTACCATTGTTGTCTTAAGTTTTCTTCATTTCCTAGCTTTAAAATGGGTATTACACTTTTTTTTTCATAGTTTAAGATTTCTTGCATTAAGTGAAGTTCCATGTTTCCTTTCTTCATTATGTCTCAGTACATTATGCATTTCCTTCTTGCTTTCATGAGTAGCTAGATTTTTAGTTGGCTAATTCAAGGGAGACCTCTTCTTGGATTTTTCATTTCAACTCATTTTCTTTCTTCCTCTTGGCGTACGATGGTCCGGTTTGACTGGGTTGAGAGTAGATACGGTTGTGAGTCTTTGATATCCCATAAGCCTAGTCACGGGTTATGCTTGAATTTTCACCATCTCGTCCCTAGCTTTCCACGAATCAATCGTTCATCTATGCACCATTGGAGGAAGGTTTCGAGTTGAATTGGGATTCCCATTGGAATGACCTCTTTGCATTAGCCAACACTTTTTTTCTTGCATTTTCATTAAGAACAAAACTCACCAAAATCAACTACAAGATTTTACACTTTATTTTTCTCAAAATCACCTTCTCCTTGGTTTACTTCCTTCCCCGTGAAAACGTCCTTGGAATACCACCAAGCAAAACATGACCCGCAAAAGTCTCCTTGCGCTTGGGGAGCATCTTTGGACACACACATTTATTGTGCATTTACACATTACATTACCATCATTTCATTTTTTCCCATCTCCTTGCCCTCTCTTTTGACATCACCCATAGGAGAATGACACTCTACTTCATCTATACACTATACATGCTAAAAGGTGATGTTTAGAGGTTAGAAAATTACAAGAAAATTTGTCAAGCAGTATCATTAGGGTTCAATTTTGGGTCAAAAATAAGTCAAAATTCGCGTCTAGAACCAATACAAGCACCTAGGCGCCGGAAAGGCGCTGAATGGATAGTATGTGGGCGCAGGGGCGTTGAAAAGGTGCTAGGTCTGCGCTAGCCTTTTTTTAAGCCTTCAGCTCCCTTGTTGCTTAGCCTTCAAAAATCTAACACTTAGGCTCCAAATTGACCTTGTTTTCTTCCAAATGATCTTGTTTGCTTCCAAATGATGATTCCTACCAAATAACATCAAAACACACAAAAAAAAAATAAAAAAGAACATAAAATAATTGAAAACTTACAAATTTATCAAGCCGAAAGTACACAATTGGTAGGTATAAAACCCATTCATCAACTGACTTAGGAAAGTGATGGAGAATGTGGTTAGAAATCCGTAGTAGTTACGACCACAACGACCGAATTTATTATCTTCATATCATATAGTCCAAGCTTGGAACAAATGGCTATAAGACAAGTATGACTCAGTACTTTGGTAACCATATCTGCATGTTGATCCTTAAATCTCACAAATGTTGTTGCAATATCTCTAGCTATTATCTTGTCTCGAATAAAATGACAATCAACTTGAATATGTTTGGTCCTTTCATCGAATACTGGTTGGCTCTATTCTCTATGGTCTAGGGGCAAGGCAAACGCCCACTTACATGCCATTAGAGGGTGAACTCTACGACTACTTTCCTTGATGAATAAAGCAAACCTGTTGTATAGTAGACCCTTTTTAAATCCTCCATTTTCTTAGTCTCAGCTCTATACTTTATATCTGACTTTGAAGTCATATGGAGTCGCACTTTGGTGATCTATGTCTTGGTTAGCTAGTTTCCTTTTCCTTCGGCTCAAGAGTTACTAAGTTCATGAGTCTTCTATGTATTATTTCAGTCCTTGAGATTGTGAAAATGTATTATTAAGGGGTTGTTTGCATGATCGAAAGCCCTCCCCTTCCCCCTCATAACGTTTTAGCTCCTTTTGAGAAGGGTTGAGCGAGGGCTGTCCTTAGCTTTGATTCACCACCCCTCAGGGAATGGTATGAGAGCAGGATCGGGTGGATCTATGGCTCGGTGATGGAGTACCGCATGCACAACTAGGGGTGGTGCTCAGTGTACTGCATCACTAAGCGTGATGCATTTCGCGGCACTACCCCCATCTCCCTCTGTGGATCCATCCCTCTGCTCTAGCCTTGTCTGGAACGTCTCGCTTCCCTGTGACCCTCCTTATTCTATAACAAAAAAAAAAATGAAATGCTATTCTACATAACTAATATAGGGAATCCTTCTATGCTCTCACCTTTTCTGGGTAAACCTAAATCGACACTAGGTGAACGCTTTGAGGACCATTGATGTTGGAGAAAAACCTCATGTAGATAAATTTTTCTTTAAAAGGTCCTTTCTTTTGTAGACATTTTGGTATCTCGTTAGCAATCATGATGAAAGGTACATTTCTCTTCATTTGAAATGTTCTTGAATATTTGGAATCTATAACTTTGATTATATTTATGGTTTTTTCTTTTTCTTGTTCCCTTAATATTTGATAAAGATTGAATAGTCAAGATAAGAGATGAAGGTTTAAAAATTTAATCCTTGTGGGAGTCCAGATTGATAGAAAACTCATTTAGAGTTAGATTAGGAAAGAATTCTAAAAGATAAAGTTTGGATAAGGATTGTAGAAGATAAAGTTTTGACACGTCTTCACTAATTTAATCATAACTTTTGACTTCGATATCCAATTGATTTACTTTTTTCGACATTGGGAAAAAGATTTCAAGAATTACAAAAGTATATTTTATTACAATTTTGTGAATCGACTTCTAACTATGCAAAAATTAAGCTCGATGTTTGGGCATATAGTGTACTCGCGCTCCCAAGATTTAATGTAGAGGATTAAACCTAAAAAGATTTATTTTTAGAAAATGATTGCTCCGAAGTCAACCCTAGACCTCTACATATACCTAAACTTTAGTATAAATAAAGGCTCTCACTTGTTGAATGAGCCTCCTAGATCACATTCTTTTATATTATTTTTGCTTTGGAGATTAGACATGTCTTGTGAGTAATTTACTTTTGTATTCTTTAGTTAGGTTATGGATCTAAAATTGTGAAATTAATATTTATGTTTTATACAATTATTTTTCTTAGGCTTTTAAGTTATATTTTCCTGAAATTTTAGATTGATTGAATGATTTTTTGTAAAGTTTTGTACAATTAATTGACTATTCATTAACTTGATTGAGTTTTTGGTATGAATAATGTTTTTAATTCCTTGTGAATTTCATAGAACTAATTCTTCAATTATTATTTTGAAATTAATCGAATCTTGTATTTTCAAAGTTAAATATTCTGCTTGACTTCACTGACGTTGGAAATCAACTGAGATAAATTGTCATTTCTTAAACATAAATATTTGGTGAACATGAAAAGATCTAGATCCCGAAACTAAAAAGTCATTTTTCCTATTGATAAATCCTTTTTAATTTTCTTGCATTTATTCTACAAACAAATCTCAACCTTTAAAACTAATTTTACCTGTTCTGCCTTTTGCTTTCAAATTTTTTCAATCCCTATGGTTCGATCTCAAACTTACCAAAAAATTATTACTTCTTGACGACTTCCATTGGGTGTACCTATTTGGGATCAAGCAGCACGCACATACAAATAAATGGGTGTTTGATCTTTTACAAATTACATTCTCTCCACTTTGCATTGTCGATGCTTATATAATCTATTAGACTGATGTCACATGTGTTGTACATTAGGGGTAGTTTTGTATTTACACAATTTATTTTTCTTTTATAATATATGATAACACACCACACTTAAGTGTGTGGAATTCTATATTTCTTCATGGTATCAGAGCCCTTCTAAGAATCTCTTAATATTTTTTTATCATGTTTTCCATTACTATCTCTTCTTCTTTCCCTCCTACTATCCCTTCAATCACACCTACTACTGCCATGCCATCTACCTCTTGTCCCCGCCTTGCCCAATTCATTTCCAACATAAAAAATTATATCTTTATTAGGTTGGATTTTTCCAACTATTTGCTTTGGCGTGAAATTTTTCTTCCCGTTCTTAAAAGTCATGATGTTTATGGCCATATTGATGGCTCTTCTTCAAGTCCTTTCCCAGTTTAGACTAATGACTCCAATAAACATATTCCAAATCCGGTATACAAATCATGGTTGCAGGTTGAAGACATGGTTCTTTCATGGATTCAAGCTACCATGTCCGCTGACATCCTTCATGCTATTATCAAACCAAATATCACTCTGTCTACTCATGAAGCTTGGCTCACCATTAAGCAATTGTTCCATGACCAAGTGCATTCACATGTACTGCAATTGAAAATGTAGCTTTAGCACCATCCTAAGGGTGATCTTGCCATGTCCGTGTATCTTCAGCAACTCAAATCTATTGTTGACTCCCTTGCCTCTATTGGCAATCCAATTTCTAACACTGATTTGGTTATGCAAGCCTTAGCCGGCCTTCCTTCTGAATATGAAAATGCAGTCACCACCATCTCTACCCGGATTCCCTTTCCTTCTTTTATTGAGTCTCATTCCCTTCTTTTTATTCATGAAATCCAACTTCAACAAATGGCTACCATCACCAATAACTCGAATTCCTCTACTGCTTTTGTTGCCAACCATAGCAATCTATCTTCTTCTTCGAGTTCTCGCGTAGTAAGGGTGGTTGAGGACGTGGTTCTAATGCCCACCATTCTTGTAATGATCATTCATGTTCGCATGGTCATGGTCGATCTAGCTCATCTTGTCAGAATCACTATAATAATCAGCGATTTTCTAGCCCACTTTCCTTCAATAATTGCCCAAACTATCATGGTCGTGGTTATTTCATTTTGGGCTCTCGTTCTTCTTTTTCACCTCCTTCATATCCCCCACCACCCTCTCCTCCCATTCAATGCCAACATTGTTTTGAATTATATCACTCAGCTCATGAATGCCCTCAACATTCTAAAACCTTTGTTGCTAACACCAACTCCTTTTCATTTCCTGGTCCTCCAATGCATGATTCTTTTGATCTTAACTGGCATCTGGATATAAGGGGCTTCCTCTCATATGAATCATCTCACAAGTAATTTGACTTCTCTTTCTTTGTATACTGGTAGGGATCGTGTTCAAGTTGGTAATGGTCAACTTTTACCTATCACTCATACTGGCCACTCTTCTATTACTTCACCCAATTCTTCTTTTTCCTTTAATAATGTTTTAGTTATTCCCCATATTAAAAAAAAAATCTCCTCTCTGTCAAGCAATTTGCTTCTAAAAATAATTGTAGTATTGACTTTGATCCTTTTGGTTTTTCTATCAAGGACCTTCAGACGAAGAAGGTACTTCTCAAGTGCAATTGTTCGGGTCCTCTTTATCCTTTTTCTCCTACTAGTGGTGGTTCCTTGGTGTTTGCTTTTTACAACTTCTCGGTGTCTCCACAGATTTGGCATAGGCGTTTGGGTCATCCCGACCCTCATGTTTTATCTTTTCTTTTGAATAATGACATGTTGCCTTCTTCTTGTAAACAACTTGATACGTGTATTTGTCAGGCTTGTCAATTTGGAAAACATCTACGCTTGCCATTTCGTGAATGTCATGTTTGTTTTGAACGACCTTTTGCTTTAATTTATTCAGATATTTGGACTTCTCTGGGTCCTTCTTTTACTGGTTATCGTTATTATTTATTATTCATGGATGATTACTCTCATTGTTGGGTTTTTCCACTTCACTGCAAATCTGAAGCTTTTGCTCAATTTAATTTTTTTTCATGCATTTATTCATACCCAATTTCATGATTCAATTCAAAGTTTCCAATGTGACAATGGGCGTGAATATGTGAACAATTCCTTTAAATTCTTTCTCAATTCTTGTGGCATTTAGCTACTTTTAGCTTGTCCCCCCACACACCAACAAAATGGGACTGCTGAGCCTATGCATCACACTATTCTTAATATGGTGTGTACCTTTTTGTTTTAATCCTCTCTTCCCTTTAATTTTTGGGTTGAAGCTTTTCATATGGCTGTGCATATTTTGAATATTCTTCCAAATATAATACTTCATAATTTTTCATCGTTTGAACTCCTTTATGCTTAGACTTCTCTTAGAATTTTTGGATGTGCATGTTATCCAAATATTACTTCAACCACTCCAAATAAGCTCTCTCATCGTTGAGTGCTTCATATATTCCTTGGGTATTATGATTTACAAAAAGGATACTAGTGCTTCGATCCAATCCGCAAACAGGTTATCATCTTTCATCATGTTCGGTTTAATGAAGGATTCTTTCCTTATCCTTATCTTCACCGAAGCACAGAGTAGGCCACTTCTAGAATTATCTCCATCTTTATCCTAGCCTATTCTTTCTCAATCTCCTTCTCTATCTCAAACTCCAAGCAAACCCACTTCCCAGGATTCCACACTCCACTTCACATACTTTCGGCTTATCTCAAACACTGAACACCTTCTTTTCCTTATCCTCTTCATAGGATTCCGTATCCACTTCATCGACTTTGGCTACTTCTTCTTCACAGGCTTCCCAATCTTCACCGACTTCGGATTATTCCTCTTCACTTTCTTCTCTATTAGTTGTCTTCAATCCTATACATAGTCAACCTCTTTCCTTATCTAATCCCATTGCCGACTTATCACCTCCACCCTTGGGCATCACTTCATCTATTTTTATCCATCCAATTGTTACATGAACTCAATACGACACTTGTCGTCCTCATGTTTTTCCGTTCTTTTTTACTACATCCTCGTCTTCCTCTCTTCCCTCCGAACCTCAGTCTTTCATTGAAGCTGCCAAGTACTCTCATTGGCGTCAAGCCATGCTTGATGAGTACCAAGGCTTGTTTCGAAACAACACTTGATCTTTGGTTCCCTTGCCACCCTCTACCAATCTTATTGGCTCCAAAAGGGTATATAAGATTAAACAAAAATTTGATGGTTCTTTAGAACTTTATAAGGCTCGCCTAGTTGCTCGGGGTTTTAATAAAAAATTCGGCATTGATTATGATGAAACGTTTAGTCCAGTTATTAAACCCACTACCATATAGACTGTTCTTTCTCTTGCTCTCTCCCGCGACTGGCCCGTTCATCAACTTGATTTGAAGAACGTCTTCTTGCATTGTTCATTCTCTGAAATTGTTTATATGAAGCAATCTCAAGGTTTTGTTCATCCGGACTTTCCTAAGCATGTTTGTCGATTGAATAAAGCTATTTATGGGTTGAAATAAGCCCCCCATGCTTAGTTTTCAGTGCTTTACAAGTTTTTTGCTTGAAACTAGTTTTCGTTGTAGTCGTTCGGACCCATCCATGTTCATCTACAATACGCCCGCTGGTATGGTCACTTTGTTATTGTATGTTGTTGATATTTTGTTAACGGCCTCTTCTAAGTTTATGCTACACAATATTACTGCATCGCTCAAATCATAAATTTTCATGATTGAATTGGGTACCATACATCACTTTCTTGGTGTTACAATCGATTCCAATTCTGATGGATTTTTTTCCCACTAGTCCAAATATACCCTCAATCTTTAAACCAAGAGTGCTATCTCAGGCACCAAACCAACAAGCACTCCTCTTGCTAGTAAATCTACTGTTCATTCTCCCCATGATCCTGTGTTTTCTAAGCCTACTTTTTATTGTAGTTTGGTTGGTGCCCTGCAATATTTGACTTTTACTTGCCCAGACATTGCTTTTGATGTTTATCATGTTGTTTTAGCATATGCATGATCCTCGTAAGTCCCATTTCATAGCAGCCAAATGCATTTTGCATTATCTGAAAGGAACGATGCAATATGGTCTTCAATTATATAAAAGCTACTTTGATCAAATTATAGCCTATTTAGATGCTGATTGGGTGGGCTGTCTAGACTCACATCGCTCCATCTCCAACCATTGTCTTTTTATTGGTTCCAATCTTGTATCTTGGAGTGCCAAGAAACAACTTACATTTTCTCATTCTAGTGCTGAGGCGGAATATTTTTTTGTTGCATATGTTGTTGATGACACTTGTTGGTTACAATCTCTGCTTGGAGACTTACATGTTCCACTTCAACAACCATATGTTACAACTGCAGTGCCACATATTTGGTCATCAATTCTGTTCAACATGGTCAAACCAAGCATATTGAAGTGGACATTCATTTTGTTCGTGAACGTGTTGCTCGGGGTCAACTTCAAGTTCTTCAAGTATCCACTCATGATCAATTGACAGATATATTTACCAAGAGCTTGTCTGTTGCTAAGTTTAAGGAATTTCAGTACAATCTATGCGTATTTCCATCCCTTGCATAGCTTGCAAGGGCGTATTAAACTGATATCACATGTGTTATACGTTAGTGGTAGTTTTGTATTTACACAATGTATTCTTCTTATATATATATGATAACACACCACACTTAAGTCTGTGGAATTCTATATTTCTTCATAATCAATTACACAAACATTCGTGTCCAGTTTCCACCCTACTCATATATGTGAATGATCAAACTCAAGTTATCACCACCAATGAGTAGTTCAATTGATTAGTGGATTGCTTAGTTGGTTAAATAGATCAGAAAGCTCCAATTAAACGAAAAATTAGTTAACATAAGTGAACACTTTTTTTTTTATTCATTGGAAAAATAAAAGACATAAAACTAAATAGAGTTCCTAGAATAAACAATACTGGCCATATCAGGCATAAGGACATTAGACATCTGGGGTGGTGGATCATGTAGCTCCTCGAACTCCTCCAACTGTTGAACACTGAGATTAGCCAAAGTGTCTGCACATTGGTTTCCTTCTCTAAAGGTGTTGATAATGGGGATATGGTTAGTCCCCATCATAGTTCTACAGCTCCTAATGATGGCTCTACTTGGATGGACCTCATCTGGATTAGCCAAAAGTAGTTTGATAGCTTCTAGCGGGTTGGTTTCCACAACAACATGGGTAAATTGTCGCCTTAGCAGGAATTCAAGCCCCTTCAAAATTGACCAACACTCCGCTTGAATGCTCGTTGTATCATTCATTCTCCCATAGAAATCTATAATCCACTTGCCTTGGTCAGTCTTAATAATTTCTCCTATTGCTGCTAGTCCAAGATTTCCTTTGTAGCATCCATCAGTGTTGAGCTTATTCCATCATGAAGAAAGGAAAGACCAACCAATCAGATTAGAAAAAAACTCCATCCACAGCCAAATGAAAATCCTGAAAATCCTTGGTGGAGTTAAGGGCAAGAAGCCAGGTTATGCAATCCATAAGATGCTCAAGAAAGCAAAAATTCGAAGATGTAAAAGATAATGGAATATGCTTTCCATCAATACAAAGATCCATATGGAACCTTGCATTATTGTATTTTGATTTTAATTTGCTAGTATTAGTATTTTATATGTCCTTTTAATATTTTTAGAGTTAGGGGTATTTTTATAATTTCTAGAATTTTCGGAATAGGTCATATTTTTTGGGTCAAAATATAAACTTCTACTAGGATTTGTTTCCTTAGTAGATTAAGATTTGTTTCCTTAGTAGATTAGGATTTATTTCCTTAGTAGATTAGGATTTATTTCCTTAGTAGATTTCCTTAGTAGATTAGGATTTTAGGAATTTTTCTTGTAATAGCCAGCCTATAAATAGACGTTCAATCAATGAAAAAGGCATATCATTATTCAGTAAAATTTGAGAGTGTTTTCTCTACTGTTCTTTGAAAAACTAAACGAACTTATCGAGATTTTCTGTGCCGTTCACCAGCGACTTATCAAACGGGTTTCCACCACTGTTTGTGGCATCGTCCTTACACCAAGGTTTTTGTTTCGCATCAACCAGCGGGTTGAGGTCATATATACAAAAGTTCTTGTTTGTCGTAAACAACGGATTGAGGTCTATCATTCAATTTTGATCGTAGAACGATCTTGGATTCCTTTTTGTTGTTGGATCTCATTATGTTTGGCGGGGTTCACATCACCAAGCTTCTCTCGCAACAATTTTTTTTGGGAAGGGGGGAAGTGATATTCGAAATGCTCTACTGATTTCTATCTTTCCATATGCTCCAGACAATACATGTCCAAATCACAATCCATTTAACACTTTTCCATTCTTTGACCTTTTTTTCTTTACAATTCAGCTTTAGCCAATAATGCAAATCCCCCAAATTATCAATTTCCATTTCCTGAGTATTCATAAACAACTTCCAAATAATCTGTGCTTTCAAATATTTTATTTACGTCTAAATATATAGTTGTTTTTCTGGGGAAAATATTTGATGCTATAGTACTCACGTTGTCATTGCTTGTAGAAAGAATCGTGAGTTCAGTAAGAAAGTTCAAGATCACTATACCAGACACATCCAATTGTGGATAAATTCTAAATATCTAATCTTTTAAACTATGGCATTTGTGTATTATTGATGAAAGTTATACAATTTCTTGTAGATTGGTTTCAACCTAAAATTACAAGACAAATTTGTGAAGAAGAACACATTAATGCGTACCGTAACGATTAATTACCATTTTTTTTAATAAAATTTTAATTTTCCCGAATTTTACTATCACTAAGAATGTAAAGTTAAAGAGACATTAGTTTGTGATGATGCATAAATTGGCTTTGCGCAAGATCAACAGTCAAGAATGTATAAGGGTGTAATTAATGGACAATAAATAGGCAACCAATGGCAAAACAATAAATAAGAGTCAACACAAACATTTATAGTAGTTTGTTCCAAATGATCTACTCCACTCTCAAGAACGGCAGCGGTGCTCGGAGTTTTTTATTAATGAATAATGTGACCGGGAGAGCAACTCCAGGAGTATTACAGTGCTTGGAAAAGGAGCAATGTGTGTATAGAGAGGTATGTAGAGGTTTCAAGGTCACGTCCTCTATGTGTAGAGGGCTTACATATATAGGTTCACTAAGACGGTGAGGCGGTGACGTGAGGAAGGGGGTTTCTACCATTTTGGTAAGTACAATTATGGTAGGATTATATCTTCGTGTCCCAATATTTTCTTCTCGTGCTCCTATTCTGTCAGAGGAAGATCTTGAGATGGACTAGGCTTGATCTTAACCTTGGACTTTGAATTGGAGTAGGCTTGGACTAGCATTGAGGTCAAGAGGATGGAGGAGGAGCAGGGGGCAGCCTTGGGCGGCGCCTAGCTTGGGTGACCCCTGGGTGGTGCCCCTTTGGCTCCTCTCTTGGGCGTTGGCCCATTGGTGCCTTGAACTTCCTCTTAATGGGTTGATCCAGCTTCGATTGGGCTCTCTTTTGGGCTTTTTCGATTTATTTAAATTGGGCTTAGCCTAGTCAATTTTGGTCTCATCATTTGCCCCTCATGCCCTAAGCCTTTGATTTCTGCAAAAGGAAGGGATTGAGGGCATGTGCTTCATTTTCATCTGAGTAAGTCAGAGTTTTTTCTTGCTCTCCACGATATTTTCTTATCCTCAGGGACTCGCTGGACTTTTTTTTTTTTTTTTGGCCTCGGGCGCTGGCTTTCTCCTCTTTTTTTTTTTCTTCTTCTTAGGCGCTGGTTTCTTCCTCTCTTCTTTTTTTTTTCTTTTTGCTTGGGCGCCGCCTCCTTCCTCTCTTCTTTATTTTTTTTTCTTTCTTTCTTCTTAAGCGCCACCTCCTTGGGCGTTGGCTTCTTCCTCTCTTTTTTTTTTTTGCATTACTTCTTCGTCTATAAATAAAGATCACTGTTCTTGCCTTCCCTATTCTTTTCTCATTTCCCTGGAGTTTTTCTCAAAGGTTGTCCCTCCAAGCTTCTTCAAGAAGCCGCTTTATTGAGCTTCCTTAAGAAGCTAACTCATCAAGCTTCTTCAAGAAGCTCTTCATCAAGCTTCTCTATGAAGCTTCATCAAGGTTTCCTCAAGAAGCCAATCCTCCCTTATTTAAAGGCTCCTTCAAGGCTACTGCTCATCACCACTTCTCTCGTTTCCTCCATTTCTCTCTTTTGATTTGCTTTCTTATTACCCAAATCAAAAATCATGGAGACAAGGGGTTCGAAGAAAATGGGGGAAATGTTAAAGAACTCAAGAGAGTTGGACCGGAGGCCGGGGCGACGCTAGTGGCTAGGTGAGTGGCGCCCGTGCCTTGGGCGATGCCTAGCGCCATGCATGCGGTGGGGTACTTGAGCTTGGCAAAGATCAGAGAGCAAGAGAGGCACTTGGGACTCCCATGGGTGGTACCCTCTTGAGCGGTGCCAGGGACTTGGGTGACCCCCCTTCAGGCCTTAGTCACTTGGGTACTTCTCCTCATGGCAGTCCTCGTGAGGTCTTAACAAGGAGCGAGGGACCATTTAGCATTCTTGGTGCAAGACTAGGCGTGGGTAAGGAGACTTCAGTTGATCTTTTTAGTGTATCAGGAGGCACCCCAGGTGTAGTTGAACAGCAAAGTGGGTCTTCAAAAGAGACAGAGGGCGCCTGTCATGGATTGGTCGGCACCTCAGGCACAATTAGTCTTCTTTTCGTGAGGCCAGGAAACGGTTGATCAACAATTTGGACAATACAAGGTCTCGAGGTATGTTTACCAATATTCTTCTTACTCTTCCATAGTCAAGGGTACTTTTCTTAGCAGTGACTTAACTTTATTTTTTGTGGGTGTTTATTTAGGCGATCAGGAGACTGTTGGGGACCCCATGGGGGTTCCGGGTGCTGATGGAGGCAGCGGCTCTAAGGTAGCCTCTATACTCGGCTCTTTTGAATATGATGAAGACATCTTAGTCATAGTTGCCAAGTGTTGCATTCCACCTTCTGTGACATGCCGTCATGCCGAGACCGACGAGTCATTGTGTTACGACTCCTCCGATAAGATCGTTCTTTAAGAGGGAATGTTGGATACGGGCCTACTATTCCCTATTCTCGGACCTATATGTCGGGTTCTAGGGCACTTGTTGCTCGTTCCTCACCAGGGGTGGTATCGTTTCTCCCTGAGATTAAGCAAGCTTATTATCGGGCTTACATCCAACCTTTACAATTGGAAGAGAAAATTCTTTTTTGCCAGAGGTGAGTGGACTTCCGAGTCCGATCGTGACATGGTGCCTACCCGATGGAATACAGTTCCCAAGACCAAGCTAGGTGAGAATTTTACCTTTAACTTCTATCTTAATCATCAAGTATTTTTTTCTTATGGTGCAACTGTCTTCTTGTAGCTCCACTGACTCTATCTACGGATCAGGAGAGGATGCTCCAGATGGTTCGTGACAATCCAATGAAGGAGTTCTTTGAGATTATGTCGGCATATGGTGTTTTCACGACTCCGTCAAGGCCGAGGAAGAAAGGTACCTAACTTCTTTAGTACTACCCTTGAAAACACAACGTTGTAGGCTTTTTGTCTTACATTGACTCTGCAGGTACTCCTATTGATAGGTCAATAGTGGAGTCGATATGCGCTTCTAGGGTGGCGCCTTCTTCGCCTCCTTCCAAGAGGGTGAGGACTAGTGCCCCCAATTCTTCTCAGCCAAGGCCCACCGGACAGGCTGGTCTCGTAGAGGCAGAGCTCGGAGATACTTCTCCTCTCTTTGATTGATGTTTCCTCCCCCCCAGAGATGGTTCTAGCACTGTTGCGAGGGTCGAGGCTCCAGTGCCATGTCCCACTGGGACGGAGGGTCCATCATGTTGTTCCCCCTTGGGTGATGCCCAGTGTCTATGTTGCGGGACGTGAGGTTGGCAAGGGAGAGACTTTGTAATTTTGTGACCGTGCCCAAGAGGTTGCCTCCTGAGGTCCAGAAGGCATAGTTAATGCTACTATAAAGGGCCTCCCTTTGGTATGTCCTGCACCCCTATTTTGCATCTGGCTTTCTTTGTCATATTCTGGCTTAGTTCCTGACTTTCTTTGCACTTTCATCTTCGGATGCCTATAGGTGGTTGTTGTCTTGCCCTATTTGTTTAATAATACCCTGAAGATTAGGGAGATAGTCAATGGCTAGGCCCTGGAGAGGCGGGTGTGTGAGGGTGCTGAGGAGTAGCTTAGGCTTGAGCGGCAAGCACAAGAGGATGTCGCGGAGCTTGCATGGCAGGCACAAAAGGATGCTGCAAAGCAACTGGGGCTCGAGTGGCAAACACGAAAAGATGCTACTAAGGAGTTGAGGCTAGCGCACAAAAGGGCTACTTAACTTGAGGCTGACCTTCTTGCAGCACTTGAGAGAGCTAACAGGGCAAAGGCTCATAGGGATGCTGCTGAGAAGGCCAGGGCTGGTGCCTTCGTTAACGGCTACGATGAGTTTAGGAGGAAGGTCTCTACAGCATTCCCTGCCTATAATTTTTCTAGCATCAACCCTTATGAGGCCCTTGAGATTGATGATGAGGGCGACTATGTGAGTGAAGGCAGTGAGTAACACTAGGAGTGTGGTGCCTTTATTTGTTTTGCTCTATTAACAGACTATGTCTATCTTTTTGTAAAAAGTTCATGGACTTGAATGAAATACAATTTTTTTGAGAAAATATTGAGAACTTTTATTTCTTTACTCAGAGTAAATATTTGAGGAAAATCAACCAACATTGAAAATTGACCAAAAAAGTAAATAACCTAAACAACGTACACCAATTCATGATTTACTGCCCCTAGCTATAGGTAATATTTCTTTAGATGTTTTGCATTCCATGGATGGGTCAGGACCTTTCCTTTAAAATTCTGGATTCTATAGGTACCTGGCTTACCACCTCTGTGACCGTGTAGGGTCCTTCCCAATTAGGTCCCAATTTTCCTTCCCAAGAGTCTTTAATAGACATAATGACCTTCTTGAGGACCAGGTACCCAGGTAAGAAAACAGGACGCTTCACCCTCGAGTTGTAGTACTTGGTCGTGCGATGCTTGTACTCTGTATTCCTAAGCATGGCTATCTCCCTCTCCTCCTCCCCTAAGTTGAGGTTGATGCAGAGGCCTTCTTCATTACTGGTAAGGTCATGGCGCTGAACCCTAAGGGAGTGTACTCCAATTTTAGCGGGTATCATTGCCTCTATCCCATAGGCTAGAAAGAAAGGGGTCTCGCCTGTAGAACTTCTTGGCGTTGTCTAGTAAGCCCATAGTACCCCCGGGAGTTCGTATACCCATTTTCCTTTTGCAGTCTCCAGCCTGGTTTTCAAACTGTGGAGTATGGTCCTAACAGTGACCTCTGCTTGCCCATTTGTCTGTGGATGGGTTGGGTTGGAGTGGGGTTATTTGATCTGGAGGTCCGCACAGAAACTGTTGACGAGTTTGTTGTCAAAATGCTTGGTATTGTCATTCACAATGGTGTGTGGTATGCCAAAGTGGTAGACCAGACTCTTCCATATGAAGTCCTTTATCTTCTGGTATGTTATCCTACCCAAGGCCTCAGTTTCTACCTATTTAGTAAAGTAGTCTATGGTTATGACTACGAACTTGCACCGGCCTCGACTCACGGGGAGGGGGACCTAAAATGTCAATTCTCCACATGGAGAAGGGCCATGGGCTCTGGATGGTGGTGAGCTCTTTGGGTGGTTGTCTAAGTATAGTCGCAAAGCGCTGACACTTGTCATATCTCTTAACAAAATCTCGAGTGTCTCTGATCATGGTGGGCCAATAGTATCCCTGTCTAATTGCTTTATGGGCCAACACACCCTTCTAAATGATTTTCACATACCCCCTCATGGATTTCCCTTATGGTGTAGTCAGCTTCTTTAGGGGTGAGACAACGAAGTAGTGGGAGAGAATGACTTTTCTTGTAGAGGGTTTTCTATAGGATGACATACCTGGATACTCTCATTCTCAGTCTTCTGGCTTCCACTGGGCTGTCTGGGAGAACGCCCTCCTCTAGGTAAGCTCAAATAGGAGTCATCCAATTGAATTTCGAGGATACGAAGTGGACCTTGTCCTCCTTTGGCTTGGTTGTGCTAGGCTTGAATTGGTGATCTGTTAGCACTGGGCCGATGAGAATGTTGGCAGAGGCAAACTTGGCGAGGGCTTCTGCCATAACGCTTTCCTCTCGAGGCACACAGTGGATCTCGAAGCAGACAAACTTTGTGAGTAGGGCTTAGACCACCAAGAGATACCCTTGCATCCTTTCCTTCTTCGTTTTGATGTCCTCCCTCACCTAGTTGACTATGAGCTGCGAGTCACTGTAGGCTGCCAGATTGAGGGCCTCCATCTCCAACGCTAGTTTCAAGCCTTATATGAGGGCCTCATATTTAGCTTGATTGTTTGATGTGGTAAAGTGGAGGGAGACGACGAACTTTAGTGGAGTGCTATGGGAACTAATCAGCACTAGTCCAACTCCGCCGCTCTCATTAGTGGAGGACCCATCCACATAAAGTCTCTAGCATGGCATAGTGGGTGATGGAGAGGGAGCTGACTCAGTGGGCAATGCTAAAATCGGAGAGGTAGGCGACAGGGGGTTGTTGGGTGAGTCCTGGAGAGTGGTCTTGGATGGAGGTAGTGAGGGCAGCGCCCTAGGTATGGTGGGCAGTGCCCTAGGCCAAGTGGGCGGCGCCCTAGGCCAAGTGGGCAGCGCCCAGGGTTGTCTAGCCTAAGGCTCTGCCTATTGTGTCTTTTTAGGGTCGTTGAGTTAAGCAACGTCTGGTCCAATCTCCTGGTGTATGGAGTCAATGTGTACTAAGCATGTGGGTGCAGAGGTGCTTAGTACTTCCTTCTAGGACTCTTGTGGCGGTGTGGACTCGGCCACAAAGTTTGCAAGTGCCTATGTTTTGATGGCAGTCCTCGGCTGGTACTACACATCGAATTCGCTTAACTCAACGGCCCACTTGAGTAATCGGCCGAAGACATCAGGCTTCCCCAATATTCTCTTGTGTGGCTGATGTCATACCCCCACCCTGGATCACATAGGGTGGGCAGTGGACCGGCCACCAAGTCCTTAACCAGCTAACCCTGTGCATAATAAATGTAAAATACAGCTGAAGACAAATAATAAAGTGGTCTAATTCATCAACCTAATGAACACCAAAGAAATAAACTAAACATCACCAACATCATTATTAAACTCATGTAAAACAATAACTAAACCATAAGGTTCACTACTCTAAAGTCTAAATATGAGCAACATTTTTCCCAAAATAATTAAATATTTGTCTCAAAACCATAAAAGACATTTATTCCTACAGACTTACAATAAAATAAATCTTCAATTCTTTTAATTCTTTGTCTATCTGGGAACTTACTCGTCCCCTTGATCTTCACCTGAAAACTGTTAAATGTTTGGATGAGCATAAAGGTCAGTGAGTAGTAGCCACCTTTAATGAGGTGTGAAAATAAATCCTACATTTTATATACAAAAATAAACTTTGTTATATACATAAGTACAACAAATTGTACCCCAATCCCTTCCACATAATCATGTAAACAAAATGATCTCATGATCATAAATAACTTTATAGAAGAAAAGACATTTATAACCCAAACATCCACTCATTTTCACAAATAACTTTATAAATGAAAGATATTTATAACTCAAAACACTCACACACATATTCAGTTTCAAATGCATTTGTCAAATCAGGTTTGTTACCACTAGCCTGGTAACTAGGCCCATTTCTTGTCATCACTAGCTTGATGATTGGCCCCGTCTCTTATTACCACTAGCTTGGTAACTGACCCCGTCTCTTGTCATCACTAGTCTGATGACTGACCCTTATGTGCACATTCCTATACCGATCATGCCGATATACAATCTCCTTACCACTCAGACTTGGTAACCCAGTCCCCGTCTTATAAACATGATTTTCACGCACACTAAAACTGTAGTTTTAGTCCTAATGCACACAAAGTTTCCCTTTCATCACCAAAACACATTTAAGCAATGATATAAAATCTTCTCATAAGTTTTTCAAATTCACATGTATAATAATTTACAATTGTAAAATATTGAATTTCAACCCCAAACATCAACATCTATCATATATATGAAAAATTCACACACACGCACCCATAAGTTTAATAGATAAAATCCTCCCAAAAGACGTAGTAAACTACTCACCTTGATTTCTAAAATCAAATGCAAATCACTCTTTACCAACCTCAATGCAATCACCACCTAATCCAAAATAACATATAACAGGCAATCATTTTTTCTAACCTCTTCGTTTCGCGATTCTATATTTAATTTTTATACTTCTTACCCATTGATATATATAAATTTTTTTACGTATAAATATCCTTTTTAATATGATGTAATAGGGTATGGAAGTATTCTGGACTGTTTAAAAAAAGTTTTTAAAGTTTTGGGGTCAAAGTGTAATTTCTTTAAAAACGAATTTTCTATTTTTTGGGCCTGCCATAATTTTTCCAGAATAGTATTTATGGTTCTAGAGACCCATTTTTCGAGAATACAATCTCAATTTGATTTATTAGAGTAACCAATAATTTTTAAACACTTAATCAAAACTTTTAGGGGTCGTTTCAAAATTTCAGAAATTTTTTAATACTTGAGGGTTGTTTTGAAATGACCATATTTGTTTCAAACATATTGGGTCAATTCTATAAATTACCAAGTTCCATGGTGGTCAAAATTGAGTTTATAAAAGTATAAGGGTCAAAACAAATCTATTTAAAACTAAAGGGGAGGTTTCCATTATTCCAGAATTTTATCTTCTTCATCCTTACGATCCAGGAGCTTTGTCTGTAACTTTTCTTTCTTCTCCCTTTTTCCAATACCTTCTTAACACAGATACCACCCTATTATATTTGAATTTACCTATTTTAATCCTATAAACATACCCATATGGATTACTTGCAATATTATATCAAACTACAACCTTGTATATGTATACATATAATGATTAAATACAAAATTAAATTTTAATTTGAAGACTAACCTTGACGATCAAATCTTCTAGTTTTCTTCCTTCTTCTCTAAATCCCTTCCTTCTTTCTCTTCCTTTTTCTTTACTTGAAATCGTAGTTTTTCCCTCCTTTCTCTTATTCTAACGTGTGTATAGGTATTACTATGTAAAGAGAATATATATATATATATATCAATAGAAGTCTAGGGTAACAAGGGAACTCATTTAAATATAAAGTGTAGCAGTCAACTATTCTTTATAACACTAAAGTCCTCTTAGCAATAAAGAATTAGTATACAACCAATTCTACAATTCTAAAACTCTATCCAATTAAGTCTCTATAATTATCTGATATTTCTCCCTACACCAAAAAATAAATTATCTCAATTGATTTTCAAATTATATCCATAAGCCCATAAGGATACACCCCAAGCCAAACAAAATTCTGCATCTTTTCAAACCCAACTTATTCACTTTGATTTTTATTATTAATATTGTTATTTCATTTTTTTTTACCCTGGGTATTGCAGCTGATATGTGAAAACCACGATGGTATGACTCTGAAAGTAATGATTCAAGCGCCTGACGGTAATAACAAGGGCGAGAGCTAAATTTTTCAGTTCTGAGTACATCACCTCTGCCCCTCGATACGCCCTACTTACATAGTATACTGACTTCTAGATACCCTCATCCTCTTTGATGAGGATAGAGCTTACGACAGAGGGAGAAGATGAGAGATAAAGGTAGAGAATTTCTCCTGGTACAACATGGGAGAGCAGTGGTGGTGTGGCGAGGAAGGCCTTGAGCTTTTGGAAGGCCTCCTTTGCATTTGGGCTCCACTAGAAAGACCTGCAGAGGATCTTAAAAAAAGGTAGACATTTATCCGCTAATTTAGAGACAAACCTGTTAAGGGCGGTTATTCTCCCGTTAAGGCGCTGGACTCCTTTTGTTAAGGCAAGGGATTTCATCTCCAAGACAGCTCTGATTTTATCCGAGTTGGCTTCAATATCCCTTTTATGGACCATGAAGCTTAAAAACTTTCCTGAACTGACACCAAAGGCGCACTTCTCAGGATTCAACTTCATCTTGTAGGCTTTTAATACATCGAAGGTCTCTCGCAGGTGTGTTACATGATCTGCGGCTGCTACACTCTGCACTAACATGTCGTTTACATAGACTTTCATCATCTTTCCAATCTGGGCCTCAAACATCCTGTTAACGAGACACTGATATGTGGCTCTGGCGTTCTTAAGTCTGAAAGGAATCACCTTGTCACAGTAAGTGCCTCTCGAGGTGATGAACGAGGTCTTCTCTTGATCTGGCGGGAACATACTAATCTAATTGTACCCGGAGTAGGCATTCAGGAAACTTAGGAGCTCGTGTCCAGCAGTGGCGTCAATGAGGAGGTTGATGCATAGGAGAGGATAGTTGTCTTTGGGACAAGCTTTGTTGAGCTCCGTGAAGTCCAAGTAGAGGCGCCACTTTCCATCGGCCTTTGTTACCATCACTACATTGGATAGCCATTCTGAGTAGGCTACCTCCCTCACTAACCCATTTGTCAGTAGCTTGTCTACCTCCTTCTCCATGGTTTTCCCTTTCTCAGTACTTACACTCCTCAACTTCTAGTAGACAGGTTTGTATCTGGGTCAACATTGACTTGGTGGGAGGCCACTTTGGGGTCGATGCCCTCTAAGTCTTCGTGGGACTAAGCAAAGACGCCTATGTTTTGCCTGAGGAAGTCTACCAAGGCAGATGCCTATTTCAGGGAGAGTAAGGAGCCTATGTAGACCTTCCTCTATGGAAGGTTGTCATCGACCACTACAGGCTGAAGCTCTTCTATAGGTTCACCCCTCTCCAAGGTATTTTTGTCCCTCAGTTTAAGCACCTCAACTTGGAGAGTCTCTTGTGGTCTTTTGGCCCTTATAGAGGCCACATAGCACTCTCTGACTGAGACCTGATCTCCTCTTATCTCCCTAATCTCACTGGAGATTGGGAATCGGAGGAGAAAGTGGCAGGTTGATGGCACTGCCCTTAGGGCATTGAAGACAGGTCGTCCAAGAATTATATTATATGCAGAAGGACAATCAAGTACAAGAAAATTTATCATAACGGTAGAGCTCCTTGGTGTAGTTCTTGATATGACAGACAGGGTGATAGATCCCAAGGGATGGACTCTCTCTCTTGAGAAGCCAACCAAGGGAGGAGTCCTGACTGGCTGTAATCGCTCTCTGCTGAGGTGAAGGCTGTCATAGGTTGTGGCAAACAGGATGTCGGCTGAGCTTCCGATGTCGACTAGGACCCTTATGATCTAATAATTAGCCACCATCAAGGTCAAAACTAGAGGGTCATCATGTGGGACCTGGATCCCCTCAAGGTCTCTGTCTGAGAAGGTGATGACCTTCTCCTCCCCACGTCGGGGTGTCTTCATCGGGCGAGAGTCATGTGACTCTGGCTGTCTGGCTCTCTAGGTGTGCGCCTTCCTGGCGGAGTTGGAATCACCTTTTCCTCACAACCCACCAGCGATAGTCTGAATCTCACCGAGGGATTTTTGGTACTCTCGTTCTTCATGTGGTGGGACTGGTCCTCGACCAGCAACATACTGTCACAGCTGGCCATGCTAAATAAGCTCTTCAATTTGTTTCTTGAGTTGGAAGCAGTCGTCTTTGTCATGACTATGGTCATGGAGGAAGTGACAGTATTTGTTGGAATTTCAATTCTTCGGGTCAAATTTCATCTTTCTGGGCCAACGAAGTGCAGGGTCATCCTTTATCTGGAATAGGACGTACTCCACTAAGGCATTGAGTGGAGTGAAAGGTTGTCGGTCTCTCGGGGGCAATGGTCCAAGACGGTCTTTCACAGAAACTCTCTTGGCTTTTTTGCTCTTATTCTCGGTCTTCCTCCTATCTTCATGGGTATCTTTTCTCTTTTTCCCTCCTTGAGAGGACTCATGTGAGACCCAATCACGCATTGCATGCAAATTAATATAATTTTGTGGGCTAAATTATAATTATATAAAATTATTAAATGGGTTAATTAAATTAAATCTTTCATAAGCATGATGTGAGTGAGCATACATTGGGTATGTGGACCCCGTTAGTGATATATTAGTGAGATCCATTTATAAGAATTTCATGTATGAAAATACTAGTGGGTCAATTTTAAAATTATTTAAAAACTTGAGGGGAGGTAAGCATAATTATTCAACTTAATGACTCACCTTTACATGTGTTGGCTTAAAAAAAAAGAAAAGAAAAAAAAGGTGTGTCATATGTGGGTGAATGTGTGTCGTGTGTGTGTGTTTAAAGGTGTAAAGTGTGTGTGTGTGTTAAGTAAACTATAAAAGGTGTGTGTGCATGTGTGTTTAGATATAAAAAAATGTGTGTGTGTGTCTGGTTGTTTTACTGAAGTCGAGAGTGAGGAGGGCAAATGAAAAAAAGGAAAAAAAAAAAAAAAAAAAGAGAGAAGAAGATATCAAGAAAAAAATAAGTGTGTGTGTCCATCTGAACCGTGAGCAAGGAAGGTACGTGAAACTCAATTTATGCATGAATTGTGATTTTTTTTAGTATTTATGTAGTTGTATATGTGTGGGTTGTTTTAGCATGTTTTAATTAGTAGATTGTTTTAATTTAAATACATGAGCTGTTTTATTTTAATCGGCTGTTTTAATTCAAATTTCATGGGCTGATTTAGGTAATATTGAAGCATATTTTGTATGGGTGAAATTAAGAATATTTAGCATAATTAATGGGCTGTTAAAGATGGGTTCCAAATGGGTATTAAACTAAAGGTGAGAAAAATGTGAAAAATGGCTATTTGAGGTGTTCGGTATGTTTTTTGAGGGCTAGGTTAGAACCGAAATTATGGGAGTGAAATGAGTAATTTAAAGGTTCAATTAGGGGCTGTTTTGCATTGATTAAATATTTATGTGAATTTAAGTGTGGCGATTTTAAATAAAAAGTGCGATAGAAGTGGAAAACGGGTGCCAGTAACGCCAAAATCCTTATTTTTAAATATTATTATCACATGTATGAATTATAATCAAAATAATTAACTAAAATGTAATAAACATATTGATATTATAATTACAAATATGTTAGGTGGAACGAGTGAGACAGTCGGTATTGGAACAAATACGATAACACCGAAAGGATCCATCGATAGGACTAAAGGGTCATAAATTTGTACATCTGAGGTGGGTGTATATCTTTATATGTTTGAAAATGCTGTTATAAGATGAAAGTAAATAATAGAATTTAATAACAATTCTTCAAGATTATATGCTACGTGTTTATGTGATTGAATGATGCTTTGCACTGTGTATTGTGAAATGTGGCGCACTGTTTAAGACAGGGGCGTCGATGTCTGATCACTGGACGTGCAATGATATGCTAGCACTGTGGTGTTCCCGGGAGGTTCAGGAGACACAAATCCATGTGGGATCGATTACCCAATGAAGGGTAGTATGATGTGATATGACTGGTGAATTCTTTGGAATTGGATTGATGTTGTTGTTTGATACGTGTATCTACATAGTATCTACTTATTTCAATGTATTACTATTATTTTCATTTCATATACAACATGTATACTCACTGAGCACGTGGTTTAGCTCACACCCCTATAGTTCTTCTTTTCAGGTACTATAAAAGTGGATACAGACCAGTCCACTGTCCAGTTGATTGAGTCTTGTATAACATTAGTGTGATATCAATCAGGTTGAGTGTCAATATGACTAATTTCTAGGTTGTGTATTATATTTGTGAGAGATTATTATGGCAAGTTAATAGTATATATTTGTAAATAGACTCAACAAACATACTTTTTGATGTATGCTATGTGGGTGTGGGATTTTGTATATGTCTATAACTTGAGAAGCAAATGATTGGTACAGGTATTTTATATATGGTATAGGTTATGAGACAGGTTTTACCATCATGCTTAATAACTAAGGTGATGAGTGGTGTTGTTGCACCTGTGGGATTATTTCATGTTTGATCAGTCCAGCTTATAATAATTGTAAACAAGTGTATTAAAAATCTAGTTGCATCTCATCCTTGGGAGACCAGGATAGGGCGTGACAACTCACCCCAGCGGGCCTTGGTGACATCCTCAACATTCATGTATTTTTGTGCCCTGGACAACAGCTCGGGCATACTAGAGAGGGGCCTCTTAAGTACGGTGAACATGAAGCTAGAGGTGCGAAGACCAGCAATAAAGGCAGCTAAGGCTATCTTATCATCTGGCTCCTCAATCTGGAGCATCTCCTCATTGAAGCGGGCAAGGTAGTCTCTGAGGCTTTCCTCCCTATCCTACTTGATGGTGAGTAGGTGGGTCACTTGTTTCTAATGTCGGCGTCCCCCAATGAAGTAGGAGACAAAGGACCTACTCAGTTCTGCAAAAGAGTGGATGGAGGAAGGTCTGATCTTGGAGAACCACTAGCGGGTAGACCCCTTCAAAGTGCTAGGGAAGACTCTACATATAATCTCCTCAGGCACGTTGTGGACTTACATGAGAGACTTATATGTGTCAAGATGGTCGAGGGGATCTTTGTGCCTTCGAAGATCTCGATGGTGGACATCTTGAACTTCGAGGGCAAAGAATAATTGACAATATCAGCAACAAAAAGCATTCAAATACGTCTTACTAGGTAGTCCACGGTTGTAGACGTCTATTCCTTGATGGCATTGAGGGCGTCACCAAGTTGGTTTTGTACTTCTCTAATCTTTTCGTCCCACTGATTGGGGACATCCCCAGTCAGGTGATGGTATTGGCTTTCATGGTCTTCGTATTTGATTTCTCTATCTTCATTCTCCTGTACAGATTCATGAGGAGGGGGAACTCATGAACTCTCTACGCACTGAGGAGGGACTGCTGGGCAAGGGGCACCCTAGAATGGCCTTGGAGTATTCAAGCGAGGGGCCCCATGGTGGGGGGCTGCCTGGTGCCCTGAAGGGATGGGTTAATGCTCTTCTCCTGTTGGAGGGAGTAGGAGACCTCCCACAGGGTGAGGGGTGATGCCCCCTTGGGCGAGCATCAGCTGGATGATCTGCTGGTTTTAGTTCACCAACAGCTACATAGTTTGGAGGAGTTGTTGCCCGATGACGGGGGCTGCTATTGCAGACAATTTCGAGGGTGCAAGGGGAGGCAGAGCCTCCTCCCGGTGGGCTGGGTTGTTGTGTCCTGGTTGTTGGCTCATTGATCTGGTAGTGATTGCCATGGATCGAACGAGTAAGAAAGCTGGTCACTTCCCACAGACGGCGCCAAACTGATAATACAGAAATCGGCTTTACTCAAGATGAACAGTCAAGAATGTATAAGGTTGCAATTAATGGACAATAAATAGGCAATCAATGAAAAATAGTAAATAAGAGTCAACACAAAGATTTATAATGGTTCAGTCCGGATGACCTACTCCACTATCGGGAATGGCAGCGGTGGCCGGAGTCTTTTATTAATGAATAATGTGACCGGGAGAGCAACTCCAAGAATGTTACAGTGCTTGAAAAAGAGGAGCAATGTGTGTGTAGAGAGGTATGTAGAGGTTTCAAGGTCATGTTTTCTATGTGTAAAGGACTTACATTATATAGGTTCACTAAGACGGTGACATGAGGAAGGTGGTTTCTATCATTTTGGTAAGTACAATTATGGTAAGATTAGATCTCCGTATCCTGATATTTTCTCCTCATGCTAATATTTCGTCAGAGAAAGATCTTGAGCTGAACTAGGCTTGATCTTAACCTTGGACTTTGAATTGGAGTAGGCTTGGACTAGCATTGAGATCAAGAGGATGGAGGTGGACCAGGGGGCAGCCTTGGGCAGTGCCCAGGGCTTGGGTGGCGCTTGGATTGGGTGACCCTTGGGCGGCGCCCCATTGGCTCCTCTCTTGGGCGTTGGCCCATTGGTGCCTTGGACTTCCTCCTGATGGGTTGATCCATCTTCGATTGGGCTCTCCTTTGGGCTTTCTCGATTTATTTAAATTGGGCTTAGCCTAGTTAATTTTGGGCTCATCAGCTTGTCTCTACCAAAATTCATTATTTTAATAGATAAAAACAAGTGAAGGAATTACGAGTTGCATTCGTTGATCTACACTTCGGCACTTCCATAGTCGCGTGTCTAGCTCGGTCATCTATTGTTATGTGCACATTTTGAGAAATTTAAAAAATAA
Organism: Ilex paraguariensis; assembly: GCA_963454935.2. NCBI lineage: Eukaryota > Viridiplantae > Streptophyta > Magnoliopsida > Aquifoliales > Aquifoliaceae > Ilex > Ilex paraguariensis. The sequence goes on from CAUOFW020002736.1 coordinate 678,572, forward strand.
ATAAAAAATAGAATTGAAGAAGAAAACCCGCTTCGAGTGGGGTGGAAACCTCCAATGACTCAATTCAAGAAGAATCGAATCTTCAAAACTTTCACAAGAAAGTTTAATACAATATTCAACATAATTTTTACATTGATAACAAGTCTTTGAATATGAAAAAAACTATAAAGATAACTAATACAACCCATTATCCCACTACCTAGATAACCACCTAAAAGCCTACCCACAAATACTCTATCGCTAAACCATTTATTAAAATAACTTCATAATAATTACTTCTAATATTATATAAAAACCTATTAAAAATGTGTCCATAACATTCCATTCCCCTTTAAGAGAAACTTTGTTCTCAAATTTGGTTTATCATGTACAACAGGAGGCAACCAACCCACTTCGCTGTCCTCGTAACAATCTATGTAATATTTGACTCCATTGAGTTTAGCAAGACCAACAACATTGAATAAGATGGTTGAATGTGTGTAATCAGCTTGAAGATGAGCTTTAATCACATTCTCGAGTCTACTAATAAATAGCCCCACTGGTTGTTTTTCAGTCACCTTGATGCATTGGGCAAATAATCTTGCTAGAAATGCATGACAGTCTCTACTTGACTCCATCAGGTTCAACATGGTAAGATTCTCATAAAAATCTTCCAATTGGGTTGGACCAACTTGGATTTCCAGCACTTCTTTAAAAAAATCACACATAATCACCTCATTAAGTTTCATGATTGGTTGACACTCTAAATGCACATCCCCCTTTAGACCATAAACATCTACTGGAGCCATATAGACAATGACTGTTTGTTTTAGTGCAAATAATTGTTTTGTTTGGGAAACCACAATTGCATCCTCTTTCTTGCTGTCACATTGCAAAATATTCAGCCTCGTATTTTTAGGGGTTATCAAGCTTGTTAATTCGCCTGGAATAGAATAAGGTTGACCATTATTCTTGCTTCCTCCATTTTATTGGATTAAGCCTTCGTCTTGCTCATGGCAATGACCTCGGTTGGCCATCAATCGATCAAAACGATAGTTTATGGCAAGTGAAGGGGTTAAACCTCATGATTACGCATGATATGACATTAAATGTGCTCACGTGGTGTTGAAAAGGCAAGGCACGTGATGAAGAATCCTCTATTAAGTCTTTTAACCAAGCCGAGCTAATTAAAGGTTTGGCAATCAAAGAAAAAGTTCGGTTCTCTTTATGACCGAACTCATCAATCTGTTCAGCTAAGCAAGGAAAGAGCTTGGCTTGTACTAAGTTGAGTTCATTAAAGTGTTTGGGAAGGCGATAAAAGAGACTAGTTTATGCCAAGCCAGGTCCCTAAAACTGTTCGGCAAATATCGAGTCTGCTCGGCATTCGTTATATCCAAACTGTTCAAAATGATAGATGGAAAGATAAAGATTCGCCTATAACTTAGGCAATCAGATAAATGAATCAACAAAATTATAAATATCATGAGAAATTGTTGGAGAAATATCAGCAAATTCCCAAACTAAATGACTGAATTGAAGGAAGGTGTGCCCCTTGAATGAAAATTTATGAAAACCCTAAAGGGACAAGGATCTATAAAAAGCAGAAGAGACCAAGGTGAAAGGTACGCTAAACTCTCCATGTCTTCTAGCAATTATTATGTTCCATTACTGACTTAAGTATTGGAGTGCCTTCGATCGAAGCACTTCGATCTTGGGCAGTTTGTTCGTTTTGTATAACAGGAAGATTGGGAGATCAAATTCAGAAATATACTTTACCAGAAATATCAAATACAACCTTTAGTGAGAGGTATAATCAATTTTTACCTCTTACATTTTGGCGCCGTCTGTGGGAAAATTTCTTAAACATTCACAACTAAAATCTATGTCGAGACTAAGAAGTGCAATTAGATCTCCTAGAGGCAATTTTGCCTTGAAAAACTCTGATCGAGTATCACCACCATCTGGAAACGCTAGATTGCACGCTAACAAAAGTCTATCTAGACCTCTCGAAGATGACAAAATATCTTCAGCCAGTTTCAAATCATCCAGAGATCGAAATCAGTAGATTGTAGGACATGGGGATTCCCTCCGTATCGAGGGGGGAAAACCACTCTTTGGTGAAGTTGGTCCAATTGCTGTAGGACAAACTGGATGCACATGACCAGTTATTCAAAAAATCCTATGCCAGAGAAAGAGATATGATAAAAGAAAATGAAGAATTGAAAGTTAGAGGAAAGGACCTAACTAAAAAAGGGAAGCGTGAAATGGACAGCCGATGAGAAAGTCCCAAGGAAAAACATGATAGAATTAAGGAAGTTAGCAATGATAAGCACCAGAAAAGACCTCGAATTCTGGAGGAAGACTCATGAAAATAATACATTACTGAGGAGCTCAACAATCGCTTGAAAAAACCAGAACAAAGGTAGGCAAGGGACCTAGCTAGGAGGGCAACGGAGGAGTTCAGCAACGGCTCTAAATTGTCCCCCTTTACTTCAAGGATTGAAGGAGGGAGAATCTCGAGCAAGTTTACCGTTCTAATTTTCAAACTTTACGACGAAAAAATTGACCCAACCTCACATATCAGGCATTATAGATAGTTGATGACAATCCACCGAAGGAACGAGCCACTACTTTGCACCATCTTCTCTAATAGTCTAGGGGAGTCAGCCATGAAATGGTTTGACTGTCTGTCAAAGGGATCGATTTATGGATGGTCGCAGTTGGCCGAGCCGTTCATAGCACAGTTCATTACAAATAGTAAGCAGCCGAAGGATGTTGGAGCTCTTCTAACTTTGAAGAAGAAGCATAATAAAACCTTGTGAGAGTACGCTCATCGCTATTGGGAGACAATGAATGAGGTCGCGGGGTGCAACCCCGAAATCACAGTGGCATCCTTCAAAATTGGATTGCCAAAGGAAAACCCTCTATACCAATCACTCACTAGAAGACCTGCCACCGATCTGGAAGAGTTTATGGCAAGAATTGAAAAGTATGTCAAAGTCGATGACGACGACTTATGCAGAGATGTAGTTAGAGACAATCATGGTAGGAGAAAGTTCGATCGAGACAAGCAGACTGAGCCGAGTGAGGGCGGGAGGAAGAATGAGAAGGAGGGTTATCCCTAGAAGTTCCCTTTTCTTAGCGTAAACACGTTGTTCAAGGAGCTGAAATACAAGGTCCTGAATCAAATCAAGGCACAACCATTCTTCAAATGGCCTAACAAGCTTACTGGAGATCCTTCGGAGATGAATCCAACCTTCAAATGTTCGTATCATCGGGATATTAGGTACATGACGAAAAATTGCCGATCCTTAAAACCGTATTTGGAAGAACTAGTGCAGGCAAGTCATCTCAATGAGTTCATCGAGGATGGGGTAGGAACCAATGGTGGGAAAACTGATCCCAAAGTAGACCACAACACTCTAGCTGGAGTGATTGATGTAATCCACGTTGCGACAAACCCGCAGATGTCTACGAACAACTCAGCAAGGGCATACATTCAGAAAGCTGCAAAGGAAAGGGAAGTCTATGAGTTATGATTAACCCCCGAGGTCAGGAATAAAATATTCAAATTGGAATCGACCGAGGCAATTTGCTTCACCGAACAGGATCTAGTCGGCATTCACCAGCCACATAATGACACACTAGTCGTCACACTTCGAATTGCAAACTATGATGTGAGAAGGGTTTTGATTGACCCTGGAAGTTTGTCAGAGATCATGTACACGGATCTCTTTGAGAAGCTTGGTCTTAAAAAAGAAGATCTGAAGCCTTCAAACACTTCACTTATTGGCTTTAGTGGAAAGACAATTCTTCCTAGGGGAAAGATCACACTTCTTGTAAAGACTAGACCAGTTTACGTCATTACCGAGTTCCTAGTGGTAGACACGGCTTCAACTTACAACGCAATAATGGGTCGGTCGTGGCTAAATGAGATGAAGGCGGTACCATCAACGTACCACTAAATGCTGAGATTTCCTTCGTTCGAAAGAATAGTGAATATCCGGGGAGACCAGGGCAGCTCCAGGACTTGTCTTTTGGCTTCTGTCAAAGGAAAAGACAGAATAGAAGTTCACGAAAAGAATTCAAAAGACCGATGAAACAAAATAGCAGTTAGCACCCAACAGCTCGGTAGATCCTGTCGACCGAGCTGTCATCAAAAGCCCTAAAGTGCCTTTAAGTACGGAAAGAGAAGTTGCAGACCAAACAATAGAAGACTTGACTAAAGTACCTTTAGACAAGGATGGAGATCCAGAAAAATACTTCTTGTTGGGGGCAACTCTTAGTCTTGAACAGCAAATGGAACTCGTCACATTACTGCGAGAATATGCTGATGTTTTTGCTTGGAGCACTAGTGATATGCCCGGCATACCGTCCAAAGTGGCATGTCATCACTTGAATGTTGACCTGAGTTTTAAGCCTGTCAAGCAAAAGCTCAGGAGATTGGTACCTCAGCATCAGGAGGCTATAAAGGAAGAAGTTGCACGCTTGTTGGAAACCCAAATAATTAGGGAAGTACAGTATTCGACCTGGCTGTCAAACACTATGGTAGTGAAGAAAAAGGACGGGAAATGGAGAGTCTGCATCGACTTCACCGGTCTTAACAAAGCTTGTCTGAAAGATAGCTTCCCTCTGCCGAAGATAGACCAATTGGTAGATGCAACTTCCGTGCATGAGCAAATGAGATTCTTGGATGCATACAGAGGCTATCACCAAATCCCCCTAGCCGAGGAAGACTAAGAAAAGACAGTCTTTATAACGCCAGAGGGGATATATTGCTACAAGGTAATGCCCTTCGGATTGAAGAATGCTGGAGCAACATATCAAAGATTAGTAACCAAAATATTCTCCCATATGATAGGCAATACTATAGAAGTTTATATCGACGATATGGTGGTTAAGAGTAGAAGAGCCACTAGTCATTGTTCCGACCTAAGAGATGCATTCGAGGTTCTACGAAGATATAAGATGAAGCTGAACGCTTCCAAGTGTTCATTTGGGGTCAGATCGGGCAAATTCATAGACTTCCTGATTACCCATCGAGGTATAAAGGTGAACCCTGATTAGGTGAGGGCGATTACAGAACTACAATCACCTTGGACTATAAAGGAAGTACAAAGGCTAACGAGAATGGCAGCAGCGCTCGGGAGGTTTATATCCCGAGCTTCAGATAAGTGCCGGCCTTTCTTCCAAGCAATCAAAGGAAAGAAGGGGGAACTCTGGAGTCGGGAATGCAAGGAAGCATTTACAAATCTGAAGGCATACTTAGCGTCTGCACCGATTCTATCAACCCCGTCACCTGAGAAGGAACTTTACCTTTACCTGGCTGTATCAAAGCACGCTGTAAGTGAGGCATTGATGAGGAATGATTATGGAAAGTTGAAGCCCATTTACTACGCGTGCAAGATGCTCTTAGATGTAGAATCGAGGTATACTCCACTGGAGAAACTTGCCCTAGCACTAATTAGCTCAACAAGTAAGCTCAGACATTATTTTCAAGCCCACCAAATCACAGTGCTTACCGACCAGCCATTAAAATCGCTCTTCCACACAGTCGATTTGTTAGGAGGAGTTGCCAAATAAGCGGTGGAGCTTGGGAAGTTTGACGTTCGATTCGAACCAAGAAAAGTAATAAAAGGCCAGGTAGTAGTAGACTTTATTGCAGAATTTCAGCCTAAGGATAGGTCGGAGCAGAGTAAAGAATCAAATGACAACCAAAAGTCAGGAAATGCCGACAGATGGACCCTATCTATTGATGGATCCTCAAATCATAAGGGGGTGCTGACATTGGCATTGTTCTAGTAAGTCCAAACGGATATACTTTGGAGAAAGCCATCAGGCTCGGATTTGAAGCCTCAAACAACGAAGCGAAGTACGAAGCCTTGATAGCAGGAGTAAGACTGGTAGCCGAGCTAGGGGCAATGAAGCTCCAAATATTCTCCGATTCACAACTAGTGGTGAATCAGATAATAGGGGAGTATGTGGCAAAGGATGAAAGAATGATAGCCTATCATGCCATTGTAGAGAAAGAACTGAGCAAGATACCTAAATACTCTATTCAACAAGTCAGAAGAGCAAAGAACTCGCACGCTGATGCTTTAGCTTCGTTGCCCTCAGCCATTGATCAGGAAAGTGAAAGGACTCTTACTGTCGAGTTCCAGTCCGAGCCTAGTACTCTACCGAGTAATACTAAAGCAACCCTAAGTATCAAAGCCGAGCCGAGCTGGATGGATCTGATGGTTAACTTCCTAAAGGATGGAACATTGCTTGAAGACAATAAGGAAGCCCATAAGCTACGTTTGAAAGTTGCTAGGTTCTGGCTATCACCAAAAAATGAGCTTTATCAACGCTCGTTTGGAGGCCCGTACTTAAAATGCATACGCTCAAAGACAGTTCTAGACTTCTTATTTGAAATTCATGAAGGAAGTTACGAAGCTCACACTGGTGGGAGATCTTTGGCTCATCGAGCCATCTCTTAAGATTTTTGGTGGCCGTGTATGCAGAAGGACACTCAACAGTTCGTGAGATAGTGTAAGAAATGTCAAAAATTTTCACCGATACCGAAAAAACCTTCTTAGGAGCTGCTTCCGTTGGCAAGCTCGTGGCCATTTGCACAGTGGAGACTAGACATAGTGGAACCATTACCTCGGGCACTAAGCAACAAGAAGTACCTTCTTGTTACAACTGATTATTTTACTAAGTGGGTGGAAGTCGAGCCCCTAGCCAATATCAGAGACACTGATACAAGGAAATTTATCTGGAAGTACATCATCACTAGATTCGAGATCCCACATAAGCTCATTTCAGATAATGGCACACAGTTCGATAGTTATCCCTTCAAAACTTTCTGTCAGCATTTCGGGATTCGGAATCATTATTCTACCCCTGCATACCCTCAGAGTAATGGACAAGCAGAGATCTATAATAAAATAATCTTGGATGGAATCAAGAAAAGGTTGGAGGATGCCAAAGGAAGATGGGTAAAAGAGCTCCCGAGCATTTTGTGGACGTACCGAACCACACCTCGACGCTCAACTACAAAAGCACCATTTGCACTTGCTTACAGGATAGAAGTAGTAATTCCATTAGAGATTGGTTTGCCGAGCCTAAGAACCGAGCTAGTTGAGAGTAACAATAACGAAGCTATCATCACCCGAGATCTTGATTTGGTGAAGAAAAAAAAGAATAAGCAGCTATAAGAATGGCCTCTTACAAGCATCAAATGTCCTGAGCTTATAACAAGAAGGTTAACCCTTGGTCTTTCACACTTGGGGACCTAGTCATCAGACTCGTACTGGGATCAGCTAAAAACCCAACTCATGGTAAGCTTGGAGCAAACTGGGAAAGACCCTACAGAATTGCCAGACTAGGGGGCAATGGGTATTATGAACTTGAAACCATGGACTGTAGGGCAATACCTTGCCCTTGGAACATAACAAACCTGAGAAAGTTCTATTTCTAAAAAGTACCTTTTTAAATAGAAATCCGAAGTGCCTTTGGAAATGTAAAGGTACCCTTCAAGAATCAAATTGTACCAATATGATTTGAAGTTATTAATAAAAATTTTCTGAAGATTCATATTCCACTTTTTGTTATATATATAAGTCCTACTACTAAGGCAGGGAGGCAAAAAATTCTAATAGAAGTACAAACTTAAATCAGGCGCAGCCACCTGATTTGATCTAGTTCCACAGCTAGGCATGACGATGTAAGCTGTTTAGGATTGATTTGAGTCCAATTAGATTGGTGGGTCGATGCGGGGTAGAACTTCTTAGATATCTAGGCAGGTCTATGAGCACTCTACCGAGAGACCGAACTCTTCAAAGAAAGGTCAAGCAGGGCCATAACTTCTAGAGCTACAAAAAAAATTTCCAAGTATAAAGGGTCCCTGTTGAGGGACCGAGCTCTTCGAAGAAAAGGCCAAACAGGGCCATAACTTCTAGAACTACAAAAAAAATTTCCAAGTATAAAGGGTCCCTGCTAAGGGACTGAGCTCTTCGAAGAAAGGCCGAGCATGACCATAACTTCTAGAGCTACAAAAAAATTTTCCAAGTATAAAGGGTCCCTGCTGAGGGACCGAGCTCTTCAAAGAAAGGCCAAGTATGGCCATAAATTCTAGGGCTATTAAAATTTTTTCCAAGTATAAAATGTCCCTGTTGAGGGACCGAGCTCTTCGAAGAAAGGCCGAGCAGGGCCATAACTTCAAGAGCTACTAAAATTTTTCTAAGTATAAACGTATTTTTTTTTTAACCAAGCTCTTTGAAGAATGGTCAAGCAAGGGCCATGACTTTAAAGACCTCAAAATTATTCTAAGTGCATAATAGTTTTCTAGACATTCATCAAAATAAGTTGCAAAAGGGAAAATTTGTGATTTTTATTTCATTTTGAACTGAGTACAAAAAGATCTGCATAATACAAAAGGACCGGCAGGCAATTACATTCAAAAACCTCCCAAGTGTTGATTACGAAGCAAGTGGCTGGAAAGAGCTCGGAAGAGCATGCTTGGAGAAAAGTTCTGATGATGATGGAACTTCAGCAGCAGTTAAAGCAGCATGCCACCCTTTGTTGAAAAATACATCACGAATTGGAGGGATTTGTAGGGCTAAGTCTTCTTCCACCTTCTCTACTCCCTTATCATAAGCGGCTTCCACCTTCTTTTCAGCCTCCGCCTTGTATTGATCAAATTCTTCCAGCAGACTGGAGTAGTCAAGATGGGATTGGGAGTGCTCAACATTAGCCTCATGCTCTGAGTCCCTAAGCTTGCCAACCTCTGCTTGAAGCTTCTGGTTCTCTTTAGACAGGCTTTGGTTTTGAACCTGCAGAAGCTTCACCTCTTCGCAAAGTTTTGCATAGTGCTCGTCTATATGCTTCTTCTTGGCCAGAGCCGAAGCTCGGGCATGGATGGCATCCTTCATTACTTTATCTTTATGAGCAATCCGAGCTTCGACCTCATGAACTTTTTGAAGACCCTTAAAGTCATGAAGGAGGAAAAGACTTAGAAAATTTTTTTTGAAGAAAAGAATGAAAGACTAAAGGAGCAAGACTTACCAAAATCATATGTTGAATAGCCTAGCGGGACACTTCATCATCAATTAATGCTTCGTTCATTGCAAGGTCCCTGGGCAGGATGACCCCTCTAGCAAGCCCTACTACAACGTTAAGGTCCTCAATTATCGAGTCCTTCAAAGTAATTTCTTTTCTTTTGGCCCTAAGGACAAGGCGGAATGTTGCACTAGCCGGCCTTGGGGATGGGGATGCTTTAGACTCTACAATCTTGTGCCTCTTCGGGGCTAGGTCTTCAGCAAGTTCAAAAATTGAATCATCGTGGTCGATCGGGAAATGAACAGGAATTGGAGGGTCTATCTCAATTGGAGTAGAAGTTTCAGCATCTGGGGCTAGACCAGCTTGGTCACTTGGGGGCAGACCTACATCAATTGCTTCGGAAAGAATCTCGTCGGGGATGACCTTGGAGATGAGCTCATCGAGAATAGTGATCGGAGGCTCAGTAGTTGTTGGGATCGGTTCACTAGTTAGGGTCGGCTCAACAGTATACAAAAAATCCAAGAAGTTCAACGACCACAGGCTGCTAGGGAAGTTCTCTTTTTTTGCTCGGGGAGTCTTTTCCTGAGCAGTTTGGATGGCCTCTCGATCTGCTACAAGCGTTGCATTGGGTTGGTTCAACATGACGATGAAGGATGTGTAGGTTGGTGTGTAACCAAGTAAAGTATGGGCAGAATAGTGATTTGTTAAAGTCCCAAACCTTTTGAAGTTGATCCAACTTAATAGAAGACTCAGAAATCTTGCCTTTCACAGTCTCGCCTACACAAGTATTATATCAGATGCAGTAAAATAGAGAATATAACGAATGTTTTTTAGGAGAAGAAGATTCAAGTACCTGGCATGCCTTCTTCATAAGGGCAGCGATAGGATGAAGTGACACCAGGAGCGTATTCCCAGTTGCCAAAAACAAACACCAAGTCATTCTCATGACCCTTGTTTGAGTCTGGAAGGTGGTTTACCAAATACCTATCTTTCTTCCTCACCGATAGATAGTAGCTATCGTCGGCAACCTTGATAATGTAGTAGTACAAAATCTCTCACAACCCAAGACTCAAAGCCAAATAGGGCAAAGTTAAGGCAGCATTAGAAAAGGCAAAATTTTGAGGTAGATAGAACCCAGAGAAGAAGAGGATCAAGTGGAAAACGAATCCCACCCTTAGTAATGGCACGAGTAGGGATGATAATTCTCTTTCTTGTGCCAATCAGGGGCTCATCCTTCCCAACAACTCTAATCTCAACATCGTCTAAATGTTGTACTTGATTTTGAAGGCAGGAACTTCTGAGGGAGTAAGAGGGGCCATTGAAGAAGACGAAGTTCAGAGGAAGAAAACACAGAAAGAAAGTGGGTCTGGAAGCAAAAAGGCGAAGTGAATGAAATATGAAGAGAGTCGGTTTATAAAGGAGGAATTTTAAAGGGCAATATTTAAATACCTTGAATATGCCGCCAAAACAAAGGGGGATATTACAAAGTACAAATAATAATGATGAGAAGGTAAGAAAATGACTGACAGATGAAAAACGTCTGTCAGACATTTTCTGAGGGCAAATGAAGGGGTTAAACCTCATGATTACGCGTGATATGACATTAAATGTGCTCACGTGGTATTGACAAGGCAAGACACGTGATGAAGAATCCTCTATTAAGCCTTTTAACCAAGTCGAACTAATTAAAGGTTCGATAATCAAAGAAAAAGTTTAGTTCTCTTTATGACCGAACTCATCAATCTATTCAGCTAAGTAAGGAAAGAGATCGGCTTGTACCAAGCCGAGTTCATTAAATTGTTCGGGAAGGCGATAGAAGAGACCGGTTTGTGCCAAGCCAGGTCCCTAAAACTGTTCGGCAAATATCGAGTCTGTTCGGCATTTGCTATGTCCGAACTGTTCAAAACGATAGATGGAAAAATAAAGATTCGCCTATAACTTAGACAATCAGATAAATGAATCAACGAAATTGTAAATATCAGGAGGAATTGTTAGAGAAATATCAGCAACTTCCCAAACTGAATGACTGAATTGAAGGAAGGTGTGCCGCCTTGAATGAAAATTTATGGAAACCCTAAGGGGACAAAGATCTATAAAAAGCAGAAGAGACCAAGGTGAAAGGTACGCTGAACTCTCCTTGTCTTCTAGTAATTATTATGTTCCATTACTGACTTAAGCATCAGAGTGCCTTCGATCGAAGTACTTCGATTTTGGGCAGTTTGTTAGTTTTGTAGAACAGGAAGATTGTGAGATCAAGTTCAAAAATATACTTTACCAGAAATATCAAATCCAACCTTTAGTGAGAGGTATAATCAATTTTTACCTCTTACAGCAACAAATAACACTTGCATATCATTCATTATCCTTTTTTGCATTATTTTTAATGAGTGAACTTTCGCTTCAAGTCAACTAACTTAGTCCTATATGTCTGACTTTGATACTAATTGTTACGTGCACATTTTGAGAAATTTTGAAAATAAATAAAAAATAGAATTGGAGAAGAAAATTCACTTCGAGGGGGGTGAAAACCTCTAATGACTCAATTCGAGAAGAACCGAATCTCCAAAACTTCTACAAAAAAATTTAATATAATATTTAACATAATTTTTACATTGATAGCACGTCTTTAAATACATAATGAAAATAACTATAAAGATAACTAAAACACCCCATTATCGTACTACTTAGATAACCACCTAAAAAACTACTCACAAACAATCTATCACTAACCTATTTACTAAAATAATTTTCTAATAATTACTTCAAATATTATATAAAAATATATTAAAAATGTCTACATAACACCCTTCACATGGGGTGATTTGCTTTGGTCGCCAGAAATCTTTCACAACTAGCTTTGTTTTTGGTCTTGCGGTGGATGAAGTTGTGTCGAATGAGACTAGGGCTTTTTCATTTTGATTGGTTGATGAGGGAGTTTGTCCAAAATACCCTCCTATATTTCACATGAGTTGTCGGTCCATGTGATTTGGTTTGGTATTCAAAATCATAGTTATCAAAATTGGACCGGACATCGAATCGACAGAGGGACCGAGTCAATAGTTTAGTGGTTCAACCACTGGGTCAACTGGTTAGACCAGTCGAATAATAAAAAAATTATAAAATTATAAAATATAATAATTTGGCTAAAAAAATATAAAACATGTACCTAATACATATAATTTACCATAAATTATTTAAGTATAAAAAAATACATGTGTTAAAAATAAAAAATACTGTTAAAAAAATTTTGTTCTTAACATTAGTTGACAAGAATACTAAAAAAAAACATCAGTTAACTTAACCAAGTAACAATAGCAGCTGTTGAACAGCTTGATACAGTTGTTCAAAAAAAAAAAAAGCTTGATATAGGAGAGGAGTGAGAGCGAAGGCCTCCACTTAATTGAAGCTCAAACGAGGAGCGAAAAAGCTTGAAGGAGCGAAAAAGCTTGAAGGAGCGAAGAAACTTGAAGGACTGAAGCTGTGAAGCCTAAAGGACCGTTGACCGAAGCTGTGATCTATGAAGCTTGAGCAAATAAAGATCGAGTGGAGAAGGAGTAGCTCAATCAAACTTGAGTGGAGAAGACGATGGAGTGAAGCTTGATCTGTGAAGCTGTGACCTATGAAGCTCGGTGTGGTTTGAATCTGGTCTGGTTCACCAACGCCTGAGTAGAGAAGATGACGGAGATGACTAGATTTGAGGGTTTTTATGAAAAAGGCAGTAGAACCGCTCGGTTTAACTAAATCGTCTAATTCACTATTTTTGTCAAAAATCGGCCAATTTGGCGATTTTCCGATTTAACTCCTTATGCGGTTCAATTCAAGAACCGAACCGGCTAAGATCTCGATTCACGGTCTAACTGACCAGTCCGATTCGATTCGAATAACACTATTCAAAACAAATGTGGACGAAAGTATGAAATTGAACTACAACCGATACTTTAAGGATTATATTGTCCAAATTGAAACTACAGGTACCAAGTATGAACTTCATCAATACTTTAAGTATGTAAATCGTAATTCACCATTTTTTTTTAATTCAAATCAAGCTGTTCAAAATCCTCCCACCTTTAATCCCTCCAACGCCTTCACAAACCCCCGGTCCACATCCGAAAGAGCCACTAAACCCTATCCACTGCAAAACCATGTCCGACCGCGACCGAGCTCGCGATCGAGACCGAGATAGTGTGAGAAAGAGGGACAGAGATGATCGTGATCGTGATCGCGATCGTGAGCGCGAAAGGAAGGACCGTGATCGTGAGCGTGAGCGTAGCAAACGTTCCCATACACCCGACCGCACTCGATCCCGACACACCCGTTCCCGTACTCGGTCGCCGGACCGCGACCACCACCGCTCCGGTTCCTATTCCCACTCCCCGGACCGCCACCGCTCACGGTCCCACCACCACCGCAGCCCCTCTCACGACCCACCGCGCAAACGCCACAAACGCGACGACCAAGGAAGTGAAAAGGACCGCCAGAGAGCCGCCGTGTCGGAATTCGTGGACGGCATTGTCAGAGATCAGAAGAAGCAGAAACAGAAGGAAATTGGTGGAGTACAGGATGGGAATGAGGGGGAGATTGATGTTGATGAGATGGAGATGATGAAGAAATTAGGTATTCCGGTAGGGTTTGATTCGACCAAAGGGAAGCCTGTTGCCGGGAACGATGTGGGCGGAGTTAGAATGGTGACTAAAAGACAGCCGAGACAGTACATGAATCGAAGAGGAGGTTTTAATCGGCCTCTACCCTCCGAACAGAACCGTTAATTCAATTTTATTGAGGTTAGGGTTTTTTTTTTTGGACTTTTAGTTTCTAGAACTTGATTTCTATGATACTATTATATTTTTTTGCCTTAATTTGTTATTAACACTTGTTACTGATTGGAGTAATAGTTTGAGATATGCTGTTTATTAGCCAATTTGTGGTTGTTGAATGACTGAGAATTGTTGAAAATAATTATACTTGATCAAGGTACTTTATTACATAATTTATGTTTTTTGTTAGCGGAATTTACTTTAACTGAGAATTGTTGAAAATATTTGTACTTGGCCAAGGTACTTTATTGGAATAATTATATGGTCCAGTGGTAAGCCTGGTAGATTAGTAGCTGTGAGCTTGTAGATTTGATTGTCTCTTTGTGCAAATAATGTGAAAGATTAGGTAGTTACCTGTGTTCTGCTCCTCTTTTCACCTTGATTAATGGTGACCAAATGACCTCCTAGGACAAGGGTTCTTCACATAGTGATATACTAGCGTTTTCATCCCCTCCCCAATGCTGCATTTCTAACAGATCACAACTGTGTATTCCACTTTCATCCCATCCCATATTGTGGAAAATTATCCGCTAATGGGATAAATGACTTTTGATATGGCTAGTTGGTTCAAAAGAATTCAAATGAGTAGTAGTTATATGGGCATCATGGGGAATTTGATTGAAGAAAACTAGTTTATTTTTTGATTTAATAACTCAAAAATTTAATAATTAAGCAAAAGAGGGAAGGAAGGTTTTAAAGCCCTGTCTTCCACAATTGCAACGACTGGTTGTGAATTCCTAATCATTGTACTGTATTGAGTTCATTTTTTTACCTTGGTTCTAAAATAGGACCAGTGAACCATGGATACGGAAAAAGGAAAGATACGATACGGTATGGTGATACGATAAAATCTAAAAAAATTAGATATCGATATGGACATGATATTTCTATAATAAAATAAAATTCATATTTTCACTATTATTTATTGATTGAATATTTATATATTTTGACAATTCTTTAACATAATAAGAAAAATTAATAATTTTTTTAGTTTCAAAAATGTATTTATCATATCATCGTGGTATATTCACAGAGTAAATTGACTAATTAAAGGAATCAAGTCTAATATTTATTTAGTTGACATGTAATAGTAGACAATACTTAAAAAACACTCGCGTGTCTTAAAAATGGTATAAATTTTTGTTGACGTATTGTTTAGTATGTGAATTCGAAAGGAGATGTTAAAAATTAAATTCAAAAATTATACATGTTGCTCGAATACAAATCAATGAAATATCTAAATATTTTATTCTTAGAGGATTCGTAGGTGTATTTGATGTGTACCCTTGAGGATCGTATCCTATACGGGTATGCAATCTCAACGAAGTATCCATGTTTCATAGAATATGATATAGTAATAAATTAAAAGTTTGAAGAGAGAGAGAGACTTTAGAATCAAAAGATTCAATGATGTCAGGTAGCGGATACTTCTATATTTGAGATTAATTATGTATGAAGATGTGGACAAGCGAGAGAGAGAGAGGGAGAGGGAGGATTAAATAGAACATTGCATCTGGTGCATTTTTGTGACCAACGTGTACTTGTTAAGCTAAAAGTTAATTTTATAAAATAACCATTGGACGAGTAGCATTTTATAATACTAAATGTTGGCGGTTAAGGAATAAGTAAATAACATACTTAGTTGAAAATGCAGGCGTTATGATGGATGTGTGATAAAATAAAGTACAAAATTGAGAGAGAGGGGGGGGGAGAGAGATTAAATAGAAGAATGCATATGGTGCATTATGTGACCGACATATACTTGTCAAGCTGAAAGTTAAATTTTATAAAATGATCATTGGACGAGGAATATTTTATAATACTAAATGTTGGTAGTTAAGAAATAAGTAAATAACATACTGAGTTGAAAATGAAGATGTTCTGATGGATGTATGATAAATGAAAATATAAAATTAGATAGTATTTTTGTGAATGGTAAAAGGGTATCATCTCGACTTAGGTGGTTTTTACATATTTGTAGAAGACTATTACTACACCAATTTAGAAGAGCGATGTGATACCTACACAAGGAATGGAGGTAATCAAAGATTATATTTGAATAAAATTGTAAAAGAGGACATGCTAGTTTGCAGTTTAAAAGAGACTGCGATTATTGATAGATCATCTTGGTGGGTCAAGATTCATGTAGCCGACCTAGATAGTTGTGTGGCTGTCTGAATTGAGTTTGGATGGACATTGAAACCTTTTTCTCACTCAGGAAAATAGCCTTAGAATGAAAAAAACTGTATATCGAAGCATGTGATTAGGGAAAATTATTTATAAGCTGAACTTTTGATTAGATTTGATGAGACTTCGCTCGTTCTTTAGTTTTGCCCCATAAACAGTTTTAAGACCTCGTTGGGTAACTCTAAGCATATTTAGTGTCTTTATAACAAGGAGTAGAATTTGAGACCCTGAACTGCCAAGTGATGTAATGTAGTTCTTTTTTTGGGGTTTGCTTTTTTCATTTCCATTGTGACACCAGTTGAGATGGGGATCGAAAAAGAATTGGATAACCATAAAATTCAAGATGAGGATTTTATTTTATTTTTATCAAATTAGTTGATTAGCTAATAATTATCTCATTAGGAGATCTAGAAAATTTTTTGGTAAGGATGCAATACCTATTATTTTGATCAGTATAAATTGAAATTTAATTATTCTCATTAGAGAGTTTGTTTCTTGACCTAATCCTTGTGAGAAATTGGTAATCCCCTTTCTATTCTTTCTTTCCCTTCCCTCTCTACATCAGTTGGTATTAGAGCTAAACTTCAATAAAAAGTCTCATGCCACTGCAACAACTTGCTGGATTGTTGTTGCGAACTCATCATTTCACTATCCACCAGATTCCTGCTGCCAATTACTTCACACTTCTCATTGAGTTAGGGTTTCAACCAAATATTTTCTTGAAACACTAAGAAATCTGATTTTGAGGTTTTGTTGCTGTGGTTCTTTTGAGCTTCTTGCCATCATTATTTTTTGTTGCTTCTTCACAGTCATTGTGCTTTTAGTCAAAGTCACACCAGAATCTCTGACGAAGACAACTCCTATTTGGTGGGTTTCAATAATGTAATCCGGCACTGACCTGGCTCTGTACAATGATCCCCAATTTACATATCTTGACCATACGCCTATAAGCAATCCTAACCACACCCAATCCAACTAAAATCCAGCCCAACTCAATAACCAAGAGATTCCTTCTCTAGAATCAACATTCAAATCCAATCCAAGCCCAACCCAGAAAAGCTGCCGACTTTTCTTTAATTACAGAACTGACCCCAAATATTTTTGAAATTATAGATTTGACCATAAAAAATTCTCAAATTTCAGAATTGGCCACAAATTTTTTGAACTTTTCTCGTAACACTCCACCAATCAAAATGATATCCAATGTATATTTCAATGGCAAAGTACCGGCTTTATTCTAAGAACGTGTTGATGCATAGAAAGAAATGAATGGTAAGTTAGATTCACTTGAAGCATCAATAGGATATTTGTATGAAAGTGTACAAAAGTTGGTTGCCATTCTTGGAGTTAAGCTCCCAACCCACAATTGTTTGAAAAAGCTAGATACCGATTCATCTTTTTCACCCATCAGTCATCAGCAAGTGATTGAACAAGTTTTGCCTCCTCAATTTTTGATCCTATTAGATGATGAATCAGACTTGTTTGATGTTGATGAGTCTGAAAATTCTCTACTTTCATCCTATATTAATTGTTATTGATGATCAAGTTTCCAAAGGTGTCGCTACAAATGGAGTTACTATTTTGTCTGCCGATTTATATCATGCCTTCACCTTTGTTATTTATGTGGAATAGACTATGATATGTGAAGCACCAATGGATTATTTTCTACTCTGGTTATTTACATTACAATTTTCTTGGAATGTAAGATTGTCTTGATCTCTTTAGAGTCTTTTTTCCTTTATAACTACTTAGAGAAAAAGTGTGTTTGATGTCTTGGTATACTTGTGTTACAACTCTTCGGAGAAAAGTTTTTTCAGCCGGGAAGAATTGATGGGGAATGAAAAGGAATTTGATTAGCATAAAATTGAAGATTAAGATTTTATTTATTTTCATTAGATTAGTTGGTTAGCTTATAATTATCTCATTAGGAGGTGTAGATAGAATTTTAGCAAAAGAATACATTTTATGTTGGTAAGACACTGAATCTATAAATAAAGATGTAATTCCTATTATTTTGGTCAAAGTATGAATTGGAATTTGATTATTCTCCGTGGAAAATGTATTTCTTGACCTAATCCTTGCGAAAGTTTAGTAATACCATTTTTATTGTTTCTATCCCTTCCCTCCTTGCATCACTCTTTCAACAATAGAAGAGTCTCCATGACCTTGAGATACTTCACTCGATTTCCCATTTTTAAGATGTTAGGGTGTGAAGTAGGTCCACTTGGGGAAATTTAGGGTCACGTCGACTACAATTGGCTTTGTGGTCCTTTATGGCTACAACTAGATTCTACAGTTAGGATTTTCCAAGGTTGAAGGAAGGTTTTGGGGTTTGTGATTGGAAGCAAATTGGAACTAGCTCAATTGGAAATTGTCCAAAAGATCTTTGGACATAGTGATTTATGGGTTTTGATTTTAAATTAATGGCCAAAGGTAGATTAGTAAAGAGTTGGGCCTTATTAATAGTTGATATGGTGGTGTTTTGTGAATGAGAGCCATGAACGGTAATCTCTGAACATTTTTTTGGTTCTTCCTGAGGTTGTCGTCCTAGGTTAGTTGTTGATGGGGAAAAGTATTTAAATTTGTCAGTTACAGATTTTAAATAGTTGAAATTGTAAAAGTGATATTAGGGTTAGAAAAAAAAAGAGAGAATAAGAGAAAAAAAGAGAGACAAAAGAAAGAGAATGATCAATTGTGTAGGCTATGTTGTCCTACACTCTTATTAACAACCGAGTAATATTTACGATAATTACAATATTATCCTACACCAATTAACTTTTAACTAATATAGAAAATAAGAACTTTAACGCTCCCCCCAAAGCTAGATCATAAAGATCACCAGACTTGATATATAGAGTGATGATCTCCTTTTGCATCAAGAAATCTCGAATAAAATAACAATCCACTTCGATGTGTTTGATATGCCCATCAAATACCAAATTATTGCAATGAAAATAACTGTTTGGTTGTCACAATACATCTTCACAGAGGAAGGTACATCAAGTCTCATATAACGAGGTAAAGAACGAAGCCATAACATCTTATAAGCATTATGAGCCATAGCATAATATCCAGCCTTTGACTAGAACATGCAACCATGTTCAGCTACTTACTGCACTAAGCAACAAAATTACTACCAATAAACGTACAATAGCCAGAAATAAGATCGTCTATCACCATGAATATCTATTCATTCAATGTCAGAAAAATAGATAATAGTTATTGATGATGATGAGTGATAATAACCTTTTCCCTAGAGCCCTTATTAGGTATCAAAGTATTTAGCAAACTACCTCCCAATGAGGTGAATGAGGAACATGCATGAACTGACTAACCCCACCAACAACTAATGTAATATCATGACCTATAAATCAGCTTGCCAATTAATTTCTGATAACACCTTATATCATCAAAAATTTTACTACTTTCAGGATCTAATTTAATTGTAGGATCCATAGACGTATTAATTGGAAGTGTACTAAGAGTACCAGTTTCAGATAGTAAATCCAATATGTGCTTCTGTTGACACAGACTGGAACTCTTCTATGACCGAACAACCTTAATTCTTAGGAAGTACCAAAGAAGACTCAAATTTTTAGTATAAAACTTTTTTCTCAAATAGATCTTGAAGTTGACAATACCATCTGGGTCATAAGCACTAATAATGATGTCATTGACATACACAATATAACAATAATAATGTCAAAGCCAAACTTAAGTACGATAGTACTAAACTTATCAAATCAAGCACGCAGTGACTATTTCAAGTTTTATAGTGCTTTCTTCAAACAATACACTAATTGTTCCTGGCCTGAAGTAACATAACCTGGAGTTATACCTCATCCTGTTGATCTCCATATAAAGAGGCATTCTTTTTGTCTAGTTGATACAAGGGATGGACATAATTAACTTTAACAAAAATAAGAACTCTAACAAAGTTAAGACAAACAACGGGAGAAAAAGGCTCACACTAATCCACCCATATGCTTGAGTGTAGCCCTTAACAGACCCATTAGGATGATTTTTCATAGTGTAGACCCAATGACAACTGATAGACCGCTTATCAGAAAGAAGAGGAGTGAGGTTCTAAGTATGATTTTTGTGAAGTGCCTTAATTTCCTCATCCATAGTCCGTTTCCATCCCTGAGATGTAAATGCTTCTTTCAAAGAGTTACGATGAAGAAAGTCTATGCAAATTGACAAAATTAGAAATAAGATGTTAGGTAAAAGTATGAGTACCTTTCTGCAATGCAATGGGTAAATCAGAAGAGGGTGATATAATAGACAACTCTGGAGGAAGAACCTAAGTAAAATTAGGCATTGGCCGGGGAGCTGGTGCATATGAAACAACATGTGTTTCCATGAAATGACAATAAACTTGCATTGTAGGGTTAGGAAGGAGAAGATGCATCATCGGGCACAAGAGGTAATAGGAGCCCTCTTGAGCAGTAGAGATTAAACCTGAATAGAAAATAAGGACTTAACATAAACAAAGTGATGTAGGCCAAAAATGAAAAGAGACTTAATAGATAGAAACCTTTGGTTGATACTAGAAGATGGAAGGTTACATATAAGCATAAGAATAAGGAAGGATAGTTGGGGAGTTACTCACCAGAGGAAGTGATTCACTCACATTCAAGTAGGGGACACACGACACACTTAGCTTGAAGAGAGGAATGACTCAACTATCAAATAGAGGCTCCAAGGACTCTCAATCTCATAATTCTCATTCATCCAAAAACTCCCCCCACTCATCTGCTACACAAGTATAAATGCTTCTAGAACTATAGATATAAATAACTATTGCATAGGAAATTGGTGTTGTTGAAACCACACTTCGACTACGGGGACTTGTCCTTCTTGAAACTTCACAATCATATTAGAAGTTCATTAGAAAAGTCTGCCTCTATTCCACGTTCTTGACTGAGTTGAAATAGTAGAGATAGTATTAGGGCTAGAAAGAAGTAGAGAAAGAGATAAGAGGAGTGGAGGGAAAGAAAAGAATAATTTGTGTGTAGACTGTGTTGTATTACACCCTCATATTTATGTTGAACAATATCTCAGGTAATTAAGGACTCTCACACTCTCCTTTAAGTTAAGAGTACAAAAAATGCTCAACTTGAAACAAAGATTATTAAAGGTAGCACAAGATAATGGTCTTGTAAAAATATCATTCAACTGATCACCAGACTTGTTGTATCAAATGAAAATCTCCTTTTGCCAGAAGATCCTGAATACAATGACAATCCACTTTGATGTGTTTAGTGCACTCATAAAATACTGGATTACTGGCAAGGAAAATAGTTGCATGATTATCACAATGCATCCGCATAGGAGATGACACACTAATACCCATATCACGAAGTAGAGATTACACCCACAAGATTTCAAATGCCATGTGAATAGTGACTGATACTTTGCATCTTCACTTCAACGTGCAACTATATTTTGTTTCTTGCTTCTCTAAGTAACAAGGTTACTACCAACAAATGTGTAATAACTAGAAATAGATTGTCTAGCTACACGATTGTCTAGAAATAGTCATACATGGTGAAAAACTGATATAATAATCCTTTTCTGGTTGGCAAAGAATATGAGTGCTCCTTTAGGATACCAAAGAATACGATAGGTAGTCTCCCAATGAGGCTTGCAAGGAGCATGCATAAACTAACTAATCAAACCAATTGCAAATGTAATATTAGGACAAATAACTGTAATAGATCATTGTACTAACCAACCTTCAGTAGTGCACTATGTCATCAAAAACTTCAACATCTATTGACCCCTAGAATTGATAAGGGTATCAATAGGACGAGATCAAGAGTTCCAGTTTCAGATAATAAATTCAATACGTACTTGTGTTGGCATAGATTAATGTATTCCTTTGATCGAGCAAACCTTAACCTACGGATATACTGAAGAAGACTTAGATCTTTAGTATGAAATTGCTTCCCCAATTGGAGTTTAAAGTTGGCAATACCATTAGAATCATCACCACTAATGATAATGCATTGACATATACAATGGGAATTATAACCCTTCGGGTAGAACGACGAATGAACATTAAATGATCAGAGCGCTGAAAATCATACTGAAGGATCATAATTAGGCCTGTCAAAATTTGACACGACACAATTAACTGACATGGTTTTAAGTGGGTTTAGGTGAGGCTTTATCGGGTTTGGGTGATAAACGGGTTGACCCGTTAAAATTGTTTATTAAATGAGTCGTATTCGAGAGAAACCTGACAACTCGTTTACCACCTATTTACTCGTTTCAATAAAATTAATATAATAATAATCATTATTCAAAAAAAAAAAGTTAGCCAAAAAATATATTAGTCAAAATAACAAAAAGATTTCTTAATTCCTAACCCTAATTCTATCTTTTATTGGTTTGTTGCCATTATCGTCGCTCGCCTCTAGCCTCCATGACTCAAGCTAACTAAAGACCGATGGTTTGACACTTATGACTTAACTTTGGCTTATCTTCTTCTCTCTCTCTCTCTCACTCTTTATCTCTCCCCCTCTCTCTTGTTGTGCCGTCGTTGGTTGCTCGTCGGTCGCTTCTTGCCTCTCACCTCCCCACTGTCGCTCATTGCCTGGTTTCTTCCTCTCTCTCTCTCTCTCGGCGTGACAAACGAAGCTCTCTTGTGTGTGTAGTTGGTTTTAGATTTTGGGCTGTCTTTCTCAATCTTTCCCCACCTGTATGTATTTCTTCCCGCCTTTGATCTATATAACAGATCTATGTTTTATTATTAGATCTATATAATTTTTGTTTGATTATTGATTATTTTTGTTACTTACGTCTTATGCCTTTTTTTGTGTATATAACATTTTTGTGTTAGTTTGTTTGCTTTATAATTAGGTTTTGCAACATATTTAAACAAACGGGTTTAACAGGTGGGGTTTTAACAGGTGGGGTGTTAAAAGGTTTATTGTATTAACCGGACCCTACCCAATTTGATTCGTTTAATAAACGGGTTAGACGAGCCATGTCGTGTAACTCGTTTATTAAACGATTTGTGCTTGTTGAAGTTTTTCACTCGTTTATCTAAATGAGTCGTGTATGAGTTTACTAGTTTTTCACTTGTTTCAAACCATATAATGTTTTTTTCAAGAGACATGCTAATTGTTTCTTACCAAAAGTTTTATAACTCGAAGGTTGAACTATGGATACTTCTTGTAGATATCCATGTTAAAAAGCATTTTTTGTCTAGCTGGGATAAGGCCAATCACGACAAGTTGCAACTGAAACAATAACTCTAACAAAGTTAAGTCGAGCAACAAGGGAAAAAGCCTGACAATAATTGACACCATATGTCTGGGTGTAGTCTTGGCAACCAATTAGAACTTTAAACACTCAATAGAGCCATCAAGATAATATTTCATTGTGTAGACCTAATGATAACTAATAGGCTGCGTCCCATGAGGGAGAGAAGTGAGATCCCAAGTCTGATTCCCATGAAGAACTTTCATTTCCTCATCCATAGCTAGTTTCCACCCAAAAGTTGCCAAAGCCAGTGTCAAGGAATTCGGAACAACCATAGATGACAAGATAGCTACAAAACAACTAAACGATGAGGAAAACCAATGCAAGGAAACAAAATTAGAAATTAGATGCCTGGTACAGCTGCAAGTACATTCTTTCAGTGCAATACGCAAGTCCGAAGAAGAGGAAGTACAAGAAGGCTCAAAAGAAAGGACCTCAGATGAATCAGGTGATGGTTATGGAGCGGGAGCATAGGGTATAGCCTCCCTATTCGTGGAATGTTGATAAAACTGCATTGGGGGGGGTTAACAAATGAAGAAGGTACACAATCTGGTATAATAGGCAATAATAGCTCCCCTTGACTAGAAAAGTCCAAATCTGGGAAAGAATTATGTTCTGACGTAGGAAAGAAGGTAGATGATTCAAAAAAGATAGCACCAACATTGTACATGGTATCTATGAGAGCCCGGGTCATAGCATCGATAATCATAGAGTACGAGACTATCCTAAAAAGACACTTGATCGAGCGGGAGGAAAGCTTATCCCTACCTAAACTAAGTTGATGAATAAACATAACACAACTAAAAACACGAAGAGTCAAATCAAATGGAGGTGTAGTAGGATAAAATAATGAGAAAGGAGCTTTGTTACCTAAGCCAGAGGAAGACATCTGATTAATAAGATAAAACAAAAGTAATAACATCTGTCCAATATTGCCTAGGACACATGATTCTTTGAGAATCTTTTCCTAATTGTTCCTATTTTCAATGGTTGATTGATAAATCAAATGATCCTATTTTTTATCCTTATTCGATGATTTGGAAGGCAAGAGTGCCAATTAAGGTTTAAGTGCTAGCTTGGTTAGTTGCTGATGGTAAGGTGAATATTTGTGATTTACTGCAAAAGAAAAGGCCTAACATTTTTATTTCTTCTCAATGGTTTATTTATGTGAAACTTTCTTATTGAAGCATTGATTATATGTTTCTACATTGTCCATTGCCATTTTTTTATGGTTCAAGCTTTTTGGGGGAATCGGATTTGGTGTGGGCAATACCTTGCAAAAATGCTTCATTTTTTACAATGATGTTAGAGAGTTTTGGACGTGGTAAGAGAGCTATTTTATGGAGATGTGTTTCTTTGGCTATTTTCTAGGTGATTTGGTTGGAGCGTAATCGAAGAATCATTGTCATTTTTTTTATGGTTCAAGCTTTTGGGGGAATTGGATTTGGTGTGTGCAATACCTTGCAAAAATGCTTCATTTTTTACAATGATGTTAGAGAGTTTTGGATGTGGTAAGAGAGCTATTTTATGGAGATGTGCTTTTTTGGCTATTTTCTAGGTGATTTGGTTGGAGCGTAATCAAAGAATTTTTGAAGCCAAGGAGGAAAAAGAATGTTTATGGGAAAGAGTGAAGTTTTTGGCTTTTTTTGGGCAAAGGTTACCAAGAATTTTTGTGATATCCCTTTGGTTGTTTTGCAACTCAATTGGAAGGCTGCTTATAGTCATTAGTTTTTCTTTGTATTTTTGTTTTCTAGGTGAATTTCTTATCCATCATTTTCTGTAATTGTTTTTACATCTTTCGTTCCATGAAATGAAATTTCTGTTTTCTATTAAAAATATAGTGCTTAAGGACTTGCATATTAAACATTAAAGCATGAATTTCATCCAATAGATGATGATATTTATGCTTGGCAATACCTTTTTGTTGGGATTTATTGGGGCAAGAAGTTTAATGAATGATCTATGATCAACACAAAATGAATGCATAAATGATTGAAAAATACTTGGGAGCATTGTTAGAACGAAATATTTTAATGCGTTTATCAAATTGTACCAAGATTTTATTATAGAAGGTGACAAAAATCTCTGGTACTTCAAAATGATTCTTCATAAGAAGCAACTAAGCCTTTTGAGAGTAATCATTAACAAAGATAACAAAATATCGAAATCTAGAAATACTTTATTCTTGTAGGACCCCAAATGTTTGAAAGAACAACATTAAAAGGACTAGACTCATGACTATTATTACTACTAGGTAAAGAAATACGGTGATGCTTGCCTAATTGTCAAGCCTCACATGTTAACATAAAAGAAGGACTCAAACTAGGAAGAACTTGATGAAGCTTTTACAAGGAAGGATGTCCCAATCAGAAATACCACTTGAGTGGAGAAACTATAGCACTCAAGGCAGGTATTGATTCTCTAGAGTATAAGTAATAAAGACTATTCTGCTCATGCCCTAAACCAATCACCATTCTTTATTTGGAGGTCTTGAAAAATACAGGAAGATGGAGAAAATGTCACAGAACATTGTAAAATTTTAGTTAACCGACTAACAAACAAGTTAAAAGGAAAATGGTGAACAAATAAACCAGAAGTTAAAGGCATGGATTTAGTTGGATTGCTAGTTCCACGCATTGGGTGAAAGGAATCATTAGCCAATAATGTACGAGAGTTAGAAGGTTGAACATTAGAACCCGAATCAATGATCTAAGAAAATGAAGCTGAATGCCGCCACATATGCAAAATTAACTGCATGAGCCAACCTGCAACAGAAATAGATCCCTGAGAAGATAACAAGGATAATTGTTGGATCAACTGAGAAGTGAGATGGTCATGAGAATTTGACGTATAGGTAGAAGGTGTTGCAATAGATGTCTAAGATACAGGTGGAGTCGAATTATTCGAAGCCTGATCAATATATGTTGGTCTCCTATACTTATCCCAACAATAATACTCAGTATGTCCAAATAAGTACATTTTCGCTTAGATCGCCTATTGCGACCACCACGTTGTCATGGTTGGAACCTCTCCCACCACATTCTCATGGTTGGAACCTCTCCCACCACATTGACTCCCGAAGATGAATGTCAACAACTACCCATATGACCACCACTACGTTCACCACAACTACCATCACTAGAGAGTAAAGCAAAGGAATCCTATAAGACCGAGGAAGTTTCATGAGTCAGAGAGGCTCTTTGAAGGTAGGAAAAAGAATTGACAGCATTTCAAAGTTTTTCATTAGCCAAAATCTGATCTTTGAACACAAGAATTAAAACTGGATAAGAATAGCACAATCTTAAACTCTTCGTGTTGTTGTCGTTGTACCTCTAGGTCCGCACTCAATGGCTGATAAAGCAAAAATTTCTCCCACGTCCCTTTCAAACCACCATAATGCTCAACGAGAGATTTAGTCCTACGTAGTATTAAACATATACTCAAACAATTATAGATCCTAAACACATTATATTCTTGTGAATACATCTCCTCAAGAGAGTCCCAAATCTTCATAGATGTATCAAAAAGTTGAATATTAGAAGCCACCAATAGTTCCATACTAAATCATAACTAAGTCATCATCAAGGAATTCTCACTTTAACATTCTTCAGCACATGTGGATTTCTCAGGAGGATGGCTTTTAGTCAAGTACTTCCTCTTTGGCCCTAAAAGCTCATCAAAAACAATCACAAGAGGCTGGATAACTTAGGATCTCTTTTCCTAGGCTTAGTCAACACTCCAAAAATATTCAAAAATTAAAAACAATACCTAGATGGCTTCAAAAAAATTGGAAAAAAATACCATAACACTCCTCATGAAGAGTCGACTCATGCAACATTCTCCGGTGGTGGGCAGATGCTAACGTCAGCAACTATGGATCATTCTAAAGTTTTTCAGCAGTGTTATCTGATGTTATTTGATCTCGGATTAATGTTCTGATATCAAGTTGAATTAGAAAATATAGTATTAGGGTTAGAAAGAAGTAGAGAAATAGAGAGAAGATGAAGATTCTAATGATGAGAGGTAGCAAGAAGACAATAATTGTGATGGTGAGAAACGGTTACTAAAGAGTACATTAACCAACAAAGATGAACGACTGGCAGTAACCAATAATTTTTAAGGCAAAGAATGTAAAAGCAGAAGAGAAACTATAGTAAGAGTTTTTGCTTTGATACCAATTCAAACAAGGAGGGATTATTAGAAAAAGATGGAAGGGAATTATTAGACTCTCTCAGGAATTAGGTTAAGAATGAAGAAACAGAGAATAAACAATTTCAATTCGTACTGATCCTAATCTTCGATCTTATGCCTATCCCAGTTCTTTACTCTCCTTATCAATATGAAAGAAGAGTAAGAACAAAACTAACTAATAAATATGAAAAAAGCCCGTGAATCTTTTCCCCAAAAAAAGTCCCATGAATCCTAATCTTCAATCTTATGCCTATCCTAGTTCTTTACACTCCCTATCAATATGAAAGAAGAGTAAGAACAAGAAGTCATAGAAGCATAATTTTAGGAATTTTACCTATAATATGACTTTTTCGGACATAATCCTAGCGAAACTAAAGGAGTCTGGCCGCCTCGAAAAATAAGTTTGATCTTTTTGATATAATAAAATAGAGTTTTGGGAACTTGTGAGCTTCTTTTGAAGCTTTTTGATATATGCATCTTTATCTTAAAAATAATTTCTAGGGCAATATAAGTTGGGATATTAACTGAGAAAGAAAAGGGATTGATGACACTGGGGATCTGAGTTGGAATTTTGCCGTTATTAAAATAAGGGTTAATTATTTTTTACCTCTTAGTGGTTTTAGCTAAAAGCACCTTTCCTATTTGACGTTTAAAGTTATGCACATTACCCCTTGCAGTTATGTATCAAAGTGAAATGGTTACTTTTGTTATCCAAGTTAATAGAGAGTGTACTCTATACACTCAAAATATGTTGTGTGCTTTGTTGGTATTGTTTCTCTATAAAAGAACATTGTCTAAGTGCTTAAAATACTCTTTATAATATATGGTATAATACACAAATAGGTAAGGCATTGGTCTCAGATCAAAAAATATGTAAAAAAATTATAAGTGATTTTTAGCCCCAGATCAAAATCTAACTTGAGGAAAAAAAAGACTCGATGTGTTTGATTGAAATGTGTTGGTTTGTTGGTATGTTCCATTAGTTTTATGGTCAAGAGTAAATCAGATGAAAAGTTTGATTTTAAAACGTGAATATTATGATAATTTTTTAATTTCGTTAGCGGCGCCAATTACTTTACTTTGGTACATAACTATATGAGGGTAATGTGCATAATTTTAAACATCAAGTAGGTAAGGTGTTTCTAGCCGAAATCACAGAGGAGCAAAAAACAATTAACCCTTAAAATAAATTGATTATAGATTTAATGGTCTCTCCATCTCTCCATTTTCTCTCTTCCCCTATCCTCTTGTCATCTTCCTATGTCGTCTTCTCTCAGTTCTTATCACGACAGTCTCCCTACTTTCTCTCTTTTGCCCTCTTCTCCCAATATAAGTCTTGCACCTAGTTGGTCCTGCATCAATTGGCGTCAAGAGTGTAACTTCAATCTGTTGCTTCGACTTAGTTGCCACAAGTTAATCATTTCCATCAATGTCTTATGCAATATGGCAGGAGGTGGCCATTAAAGCTAAGAAGAAGAATAACATCTTTAACTTTATGATACGTCTTGGATACGGGTGGATGCAGAAGGATACGTTAGAAAATGTTTACTTCTCTTGTCCCAATTTTGACTCATTAATCTTCATCTCTCTTAACCAGAGTTCTTAAACCCGGCCCGAATATCGGCAAAGGGACTGGGTCAGTGGTTCAATCGTTGGGTCAATTGGTTGGATCAGTCATATAATTAAAAATAAAAATAATTAATACTAATGCTAAAATTTTCTGTTAGTTATAAAAGTAGCCATCACATATAGTAATTTAACAGAAGAAATGAGAGTCCGACTTTTGACCTGATTTAGGGCAAGATTTTTTTCTTTTTATACCAGATTCGTGATCCCTGGCTTTTAATTACCCGTTTGGTTCGAAAGGGTTCTGCAAAAAACTGCCCAGTATAGTGGGTCTTTGGCGGGTTCTATGCTTAAATGACCCAATATGCAAACTGGCCTGGTTTAGGCCCCGGTTTACTGGGTTTTTGAGTTGCCCCACCGTGCCAGGCAGGGTCGGGTTTAATAACAATGCTCTTAACTATGTGGAAAACTGAGAGTTAGAAAGTGGTGTAGAGAATTGAAGAGGCAAAAAAAGAAGAGCTAAAGAGGTGGAAGAACATCTTTCTTTGGTCACAGGTCTGGACATGGGAGATGAGGAATATTGAGTATAAGAGAATTAAACAAACTGATGTGGTTGTCTTGACCTAGTCTTTAATAGGTTTGGCCGCTTTTTGTTGTGGCTGAAATCCTACTGAGTTTGCCTTTGATTTTCTTAGTGGTGAGTTCTAAAACTAGACTGGGGCTGCCATGTAACCAAGTTGGCTCCATTTATGTTTACCAATGTATTTGTTGTACAGTGGAAGAGCCAGGGAGGCCAGATTATTTGACGTAAATGGGAGGAGAAAGAGAAAGAGGGAAGGTGGAGAAGACCACCTTATTAGGTGGTGTAGTGCTGAGATCTAAATTGAAATGATTGGGGGGCTGGCAGTTCAAAATTCAGTGAAAAGAAATGTGGCTTTATTGGAAACTTGGTGGTGGAGATTTTCTTAGGAGCTTGAGTCTCTGTGTCATTCTATTATCAAAAGTAAGTTTGGAATTCACTCCCATGGACGGGATTCCAATGTGGTGGGTAGAGGCTGTTTTTGAAAGCCGTGGAAATTTATCTCTCGAATCTCGAGGTTTGGGTTATTTTATTACATGTTCGATTGTGTGTGGGAAATGGAGAAAGAATTCTATTTTCGGATGATGTTTGGAGGGACGAGTCTTCTTTTGCTTTGTTGTTTCCTGACCTTTTTCAATTATCTGGTTCCTTAATGATTTTGTGGCTAATTTGTGCCTCTCCATCTACTCAATGGGATGGAATATTCATTTTTTCATGAATTAAAATGATCTGGAATTATTGGAGTTTTTATCCCTGTTATCTATGCTTGAGTCGTTGTTTCTAGTTCCATGGGTTTTTGATAAAAGATTGCGGTCACTTGATTCTATGGGATCCTTTTCTTGTAATTCTCTCTCCCCAAATTTGGAATGCTCAAGTGTAGGCGCTTATTTGGATGATTGTTCATGGTAAGGTTAACACTCGTGACTTACTTCAAAAGAGGCAGTCTAAATGATTGTATTTCCACTCAATGGTGCGTATTGTGTAGAGCATATTGTGAAAGTACCTGTCATTTATTGCATCACGGCTCTATCGCACTATTTTTGTGGCATCAAGTGTTTAGGAAGTCAGATGTGGCCCGGGTTAATCCATCATACCGGGTTTCATTGCAGCGGCATACTCTGGGTTTTGAGAGATTCCTTTAGTGTTGCTACAACACAATTGGAAGGCTGTTTATAGTTGATGGATATTGTAATGTAATCGTCTTTTTTTTTTTTTATTTAGGTTAGATATCGAATCCACCATGTTGTACATTCACAACTTCCTATAAAATGAAAGTCTTTTGTTTGTTATTTAAAAAAAACCAGTTAGGAGGGTTATGAAATTTTTTGTTAACCTGCATTGCTGTAGTTGAAATTCATTTTCCAGTTGATTCCAAATATTATGATGTGTTCCTCGTAGTATCATAGCTATATTTGGTGTGTATTTTGTTCTCCATTTTTTCTTTGGCCCCTCAAATAGGTTTAGGAAGTTGGTGATAAATATATATAACTTCTACATTCTCGCTGAATGATATAGCATTTGATTGGTTTATTTCCCAAAAAAAAATCTTTTGTGGAACACCATTATTCCTTAATTTTATATTTTAATATTGTGATCTGAAGCATCTTGAAGGGGATACTTGTTCTAGTCCAGTAGAAGCAAGACAAAGGTGGTTGCAATGTTTACTCATGTATCTGTGCTTGTGTATGGATATGTGTGCCAGTGTTGTTACTATGATTATTACTTTTGAAGCGTTTTCTCCAGAGGTGAAATCTTGATATACTAATCTTCTTATAGATGCCTGGATTGGTGGGAATTTCATTTGGTCTTTAGGTTTACCTGTGTTTTTTTTTACAATGCATTTGGAAAAACTATTACTATGCAATAGTTTTTCGAGGTTACAAGTGCTATGCACATTTCCTTCTTTTTGGTTTTTGTTAGTCATTATATTTGGTTCTTTATAGATTGGAGTGCATCTGCTGGCACAAGTTAAATCAGCTGGAGAGGTTTGATGCTCGACATCAACTGAGACTTCTATGACAGAAACCATGTAAGAGTTTCTTGAATTATTCCTTTGAGGATGTATTGTACAATGACAAGGCCCCTGGTGTTTCAGTGATGTTGCATTGTATCTGATGATTCTGAAGTATTTCTGATTTAGTTGAAGATGAATATATGCTCGAATACTTCTGACACATTATCCAAGGCGATATTAATGCTAGTCTTAGCATCTTGCAGAGAGATCATGCCAACCGCCTATGTATGATGATCCCCCAGACACCGATGGAAAATGTTGATCTTAAATGCAAATTCTTTTTGATCCAGTTTTTACTCTCTGTTTTCCATTTTATATTGAGTCTGTTATTGAAGGCGAAAAACAGGTATGCAACTTCTGATGAAGCCTTAATTCCTGGATGTCTGTCACCACCACCACCTTCTATCTCTGTCCCTCTTTATTGGTTTTTCTTTCCACCTTTCTCTGTCCCTCTTTATTGGTTTTACTTGTACTATGTTTTGAACATGTTGAACTAGGTAGCTTGCATGCAATAGCCATCAATTCACGGGGGGAAGGATCATTACTGCATATCATCATTTGGTTGGATGAAGCAAGTGTTATATATGAGTTCATCACTTGTACTTCGACATGTTTGGATTTTTAAGTGAACAGTAGAGACATGATCCAAAAGTTTATCTCTGCTTTTGGTCTTTCAAAGTTCTCTTTAGAGTGGTAAATTTCACGTTATGAATTGGGGGACAAATAACAGTTGAAAGGTATGCTAGTGTTAGGAATTTTTGTTGTCTTGTACATTTCTACTTCTAGCCACTAAGGGTATGTTTGGTTTGAATATTAGATGGAATTGGACTATATAAACATGAATTGTTATTAGAACAGTAAACTTATACTTTAGCACAAAATAAATGTGATTATTACAGCATATGTAGATTTAGTTAGAATCAACTATCCACTCTCTTGTATTGGGACCAAACACTCAGATTTTTGTATACTCAATTCTAATTAAACTCAATTTAATCAAATGAAGTGTGGGTGTTGTGGTTTTCTTACATGAAATTAGGCCGAATGGTCCCCCATGACTATGTCTACTCCTTTCTCTTTGTATCAATTTGGTTTCTAGGGAGTCTATTGTAGCCATGGGTTATGTCCATGCCTGTTCTATGTCAACTTCAAGCAGGCACACCAGAGCTTAATTTTTCATTGAAGTACCACTACCAAACCCCGATTACTACATATGCTTTATTTTTATAGATGCAGAGATTTTCTGTTTATATTTGCTTCTTCTAGTATTGATAGGATCAGTGGCTTTCTGGTTTTTCCACTCGTTAATGTAAATTGGAATCTATACTAATAAGATAGGACTCATTTTGAATTTTTTTCTACTTTAAAATTTAATTTATTTGGAAAAGCATAAGAACGGCTCAGATTAAATCCACTTTTAATTCAAAGGCCCACATTTTCATCTCATTTCTTCCATTTCAATCCAATGGCTTGCAATGCATCTCAACCCAAAAAAAAAATCCCGCCCATTTTTATCCACACGCCTACAGTTACTCAAATCAAACCCATTCCCCTACACAACTACTCTCTGTCTCCCGCCATGCCTCACCCATTTCCCACATACCCATTTCCTCTGCCATGCCTCACCCCAGACAGCAACNTGCTTACTAATAAGATAGGACTCATTTTGAATTTTTTTCTACTTTAAAATTTAATTTATTTGGAAAAGCATAAGAACGGCTCAGATTAAATCCACTTTTAATTCAAAGGCCCACATTTTCATCTCATTTCTTCCATTTCAATCCAATGGCTTGCAATGCATCTCAACCCAAAAAAAAAATCCCGCCCATTTTTATCCACACGCCTACAGTTACTCAAATCAAACCCATTCCCCTACACAACTACTCTCTGTCTCCCGCCATGCCTCACCCATTTCCCTACATACCCATTTCCTCTGCCATGCCTCACCCCAGACAGCAACCCAGACCCCTTACCCCTCTACCCACACCCTTCTCACAACGGCTCAGCAGCAGCGACACCGGCTCAGCAGCGGCACACAGTGGCGATCAACACAGCAGCGACACCAACGGCGTTCAACACAGCGGCACACAGCGGCTCACCAAGCTCAGCCCAGGTACCTCCCTCTCCCCCTTTCACGACCCACAGCAAATTAAACATACCCACCTCTCTCTCTAGCTGAAGTCGAAAATGATCATTTCTGCTAAAAGATTGGAAAACAAAATTCTTAGATTGGAAAACAAAATCAATATTTAGTCCCCATCAATAACCATTTTGATTGCAGAAAGCTACAGAAACCGAATTGAGTTTTTGCATTTTCTAGAAAGGAGAAAAGAGGCATCCAGTATAGGAAAGACCTTGATTTCTAAACTTCAAAAATCACTTAAGCTAATTAGATTGAATATAAGCTAAATCAAACAAAGTGTAAATCAAAATTACACAAAAATTTCTCTCGGTCATTCCAACAAACAATTGGTGTGGGTGGGTCTGTTTGTGATGTGTGTGTGGGTGAGTGGGTGAGTGGGTGTGGGTGTTTGTTTCTGGGTGAGTGGGTGAGTGGGTGTGAGTGTGTGTGATGTGGGTGCGTGTATACTGGGTCTGTGTTGGGTGTGTGTGCTGGGTTTGTTTGTGTGTGTGCGATTTGTGTGTGGGTGGTGAGTATGTATGTGTGTATTGTGCGCTGTGGGTGTGCGTGTGCAATGTGATTGTGTGTGAGCGAGAGAAGTGTTGGGTGATGTTGAGTAGAAGAGGGCAGAGAAGATATGGGGGTAGGATGGGGGTTAGTGTGTGCTTGTGTGTGTGTGTGAGAAAGAGAGAGAGACTATTGCGTTATTACTATGCAGGTGTTGCTAGGCATGGGGGTTAGATTCTTGCTATGCATCTATATCTATATAATAAAGTAGAGTTGTTTTTGAATTCCAATCATAAACAAGTAGAACTGTTTTTGAATTCATAAACAATGTCTTAGATCATTTCTATAGCGCTGTGTGTGTGTGTGTGTGTGTGTGTGTCTGTGTGTGTGAATATGTGTATGATACATTCATACATATATGTTACATGCTGTGGTAAGATGGAGCTATCAAATATACACGTAGGTGAAATGTGAGACAAGCTTACCCATTGCTAGATGACAACAAAATTGCAATTTAGAGAACTTGAAGCAACTACAGCAATATGATGTTTGATTTTCAGGAAAATTTTCGGTAAGTCTACTTTTACATTCCAAAAACCATTAAATCCTATACTTTTTTATAGAAGTTACAAAATAGCGTTCCTCAAATTATCTTTAGGCTTCAACACCTGGAAAAACATCTATATAATAGGATAGCTCACAAGTTGAATTTTATCCCCTACATATTTTCTCCCAAAAAAACATCACATCACCAATTTATTTCGATATTGAATAATTCATGGTTTAATATAATTTTTATTTCACATATTATCCATACAATATAATATACATAGATATGTTAAGAATTTTTGTCAAATTATGTACTTTGAAAAAAAATTGTCGATATTTTTAAGAAAATAATGGATAAACAAAGAAAATTTATTATTTAATATAGTGAAATAGATTTTTTTGAGCACTCGAATTTTATGTTTTATCGTGCCTTCAGGCACGGGTTAGCAGTGGCGGTGGTGTTGCTGACGAAGTGGCGGTGGTGTGGCTGGAGCGTAAGAGAGAGAGAGAGAGAGATAGGGGGTAAGGAGTAATATGTGTTTGGGTTTTTGAATTTAGGTTAATTTTGTGTAAGGAGTAAGGAATTTTTCTACTTGATACAGAGCCAGGAAGTTTCTTTTCCTTGTGGGGCTTCAAGTCAATTGTAGAGAAAAGCGAGGAAAAGAAAAGAAAAATCATTTTCTGTTGGTTATATCGTTAGCTTTGGGGAATTTTCTTTGTTTTGTTTGTCGTGTCATTGGCAGAAACAAAATACCAAAATTTCCCAAGTTTTGGGGGTTTCAAAAGAAAATAAGAGAGAGAATTTTTATAATTTACATTTTCATTTTCACCTGGAAAATATATGAGAATTGAGAAGTTCCAATCAATTTACTAAATAGCTGTCAAAGACTTAAATTGAGTAAATTGTTGTGTCCTTTGTCAGTAAAAATTTCACAATCTTTTGTGTATTTTGTTTTTCTCTCTCTTCTATTTTCTGGGGAATTATGATTGTTTCTTCTTCTAATTTTCTTTGTTTTTGGGTTCTGTAATTATATATCATAGAATATGGAAGTTAATAAGTTTAGTTTGACCGTTTTAATTGATTGCATGTGTAATTTTGTGCACCGGTTTGCTTTGACTTTCATAGTAACACAAGCTGGATCTTTCTTAATTATTCCATCTATGCACTTTGACACCATGGTTACTTTGATGTCTTCAAGATTACATAAACACCTGATTTCTTGATTTTCACTCGAAACGCATCTATGGGTGTGTTTTGTTACATCTGGACATGTGAAATTATAGCAACAGTGCAGTGTTTTTTCCTTCTTGGTGGGTTTTCTTAGAGAAATGATTCAGGTTTTATACTTCTTGACATTTTTAAATCCATCTCAAAATTGAATATTAATTTTCTTTTTAATACTTTCTTCAGAATAACTTATTTGGATGTACCAAAACAAAAGAAAAAAATGATTCAGAATAAATGATTAGTTTAAATGACATTTTTAAACTAACCTGTTGGCTTAACTTTTACCTTGAAACATACAATTTCTATATTTATATGCGTAAGGACATTTGATGGATGTGTAAGGACATTGAGCAAATGGGATGTGTACCTTTCTATCATGAGCTTAATTTAATTTTATGTTATGTGCTGTGTTCAACCATTATAGGCAAAGTAAAAAAAATGGCACAGAACATAATGATGCTTGAACACATCATTATGTTCTGTGCTGTGGGTCGTGAAAGAGAGAGAGGGAGAGAAGGGGGTATACCTGGGCTGTGCTATTAGTTCCATGGCAGATTGGAGAGAGAGAGAGAGGGGCAGAGGGTTTAATTGGGGGTGGCGTGTGTTTGGGTTCAAAATGGGCGGGATTTTTTTTTTGGGTTGAGATGCATTGCAAGCCATTGGATTGAAATGGAAGAAATGAGATGAAAATGTGGGCCTTTGAATTAAAAGTGGATTTAATCTGAGCCGTTCTTATGCTTTTCCAAATAAATTAAATTTTAAAGTAGAAAAAGATTCAAAATGAGTCCTATCTTATTAGTAAGCAAAACCAAATTTAGAAACCCGCATGGACGGCGACACAAAATTGGGGCTAGGCGCTGATGCGCGCGAGAGGGAAAGGAAACACACACACATAAAACGCAGAGAGAGAGAGAGAGTAATACTGTGATTGAGGCAAAGGGAGAGTGAGAGGCAAAAAGTTATTGAGCTTTTCGGGTGTTTCCCTGCCTGAGACTAAGACAGAGAGTAATTTGGAATGAATAAATTCGAGTTGCTTCTACCGAGCTCAGCCCAGTGTAGATTCTTTCCTTATGTAGATTCGAGTTAAATATTTTTTGGAATGAATAAATTCGAGTTGCTTCTACCAAGCTCAGCCCAGTGTAGATTCTTTCCTTATGTAGATTTAAATATTTTTTGGAATGAA
The DNA here is from genome assembly GCA_963454935.2 of Ilex paraguariensis. Classification (NCBI taxonomy): domain Eukaryota; kingdom Viridiplantae; phylum Streptophyta; class Magnoliopsida; order Aquifoliales; family Aquifoliaceae; genus Ilex; species Ilex paraguariensis. The sequence continues at coordinate 715,806 of CAUOFW020002736.1, forward strand.
TAATCTCAACTGATTCGGGTTGGAAATGGGTTAATCTTTTGTGAGATTTTGCGATTCTTTTGATGATTTTTTTTTTTTTTTTCCTGAACAGTTTTTTTCATCTGTTCAGTTTTTTTTCCTGAACAGTTTTTTTTTCCTGAACAGTTTTTTTTTTTCCCCTGAACTGATGTATTTCAACTGCGTAATTCCATTAAAAATGTTTGCTTATTTACTCGATCAATTCCAAAAATGTATTCAGTTTCAACCTGCCTAATTTATGATCTTCTCTTTCTTAATTCTTGGGTTTAATGTTGCCTAATTAGCTGACTGGCGTTATTACTATTGCCATAGTTTGGTAACCAGTTGATGGACTTTTTTTTGTTGAACTCGGTTGTACTTTAATAGATCATACATCTATAGCATGAAGTTCTATTTTTTATAATTGATTTGATATTTTTGGGTTTTTGTGTGTTTTCTTCTCTGTGTTGTAGATTCTATTCGTATTTATTGTATTCGAAGTTATTAGTTTGTTAGGAGTAGCACACATTCAAGTACATGTATGTGTTAGTGATATTTCTGTACTGAGATGGATATATTTGATTTGGATTTGTTTGACTTAAATATTTACTCAACTGATCTATTGAAGGTGGGTTTGGGTATGTGTATGGTAGACTCATGCTAGCTATTTGATAAGTTGTCCCTCTCAAACTCTGTTAGCTATTTGATAAGTTGCATTTGATCTAATTCATTATTATTTTCCCACAAACACAATGATGAGAATACATATTTAGACCATGAAGAAAACTAAGTACATATTTGGCCGTGCTCTTCAGAGAACTGATGTTGTATGTACATATCCTAATTTTTTTTTGGCCTGCAAGTGCTTATTGAAGTTACTTATTTCTCTTGATTATGACTGCCCTGGTTTGCACTTAATTTGTCCAGTCATATGGTAAAATCTATAACACAACGTTTAGTAATCTATTTATTAATGGAATGTCTTTTTGGTTGGGTAATAAGAAGCTTACTTTCAATTTTTCTATCCAGCACACACACACATTGTACACAAACACACAGGCCTATCTTAAATTTTTTAGTAGTAAGTGGTCAGAAGTCTATTTTATTACTATGGAAGTTTTGAATATAAGCCTATTTGGGATTAAAATATGTTGGTTTATTATATAGATATGCTGACCAATCTTTGCTTTTTTGGGTGGAATCTATGTTTGCTTGCTAGAGTAAAAAAATATTTTTTGGGTGGAATCTATTTTTTGGGTGGAATCTATTTTTGGGTGGAATCTATGCATACACATAAGAATTTGTTGATGTTTATACTCTCTTTTTGTTAGCAGATAATGGAATATTTAATTCCTATGGCAAATGGTTGACAATGCAATATTGAATCACTCACAATTTCTTGAAGCCGAAAACTTTGGCTTATTGGTAGAATGGAGTCAAATTGAACGCTTCTAATGTAGTGTTTATTTTTTTTTCTTTCAACTCTCTTTGTCTCTCACCACCAAGGTGTTCTAATTTTTCTAATTGTACATGTTGAAACATTTTAAGATTCAATTAGATTTTTCAATAGTGTTTTTATTTGTGGAATAGGTGTTCGGTTCAAATATATTTTCTATCCGCACTTATATGCTTTATATGTTGCTTTTGTAGTGATCTTCTAATTGGTATGCCTTTTAATTGATTTTTTTTGTTTGTTACATAGTGCCTTCTATCTAAAAAAACGTAAATCATATTAATTACTAACATAGATATATTACTAACATAGATAAAAAAACGTAAATCATATATCTTTTTGCATTCACTTCACTCACACATTTGTAAGNTTAGCAAGGTTTATCCAATATGATTTTTATTCCATCGTTTTTTTTTTGTTTGTTTTGATCATATTTCTAAGTCATCTCTCACTTCGTAGAGCTTTCTCTGTGTATCCATGGATTTTTTCCATCTGGGTATTGGCTTTTTGTAGGAGTTCTAGCAACTTCTAATGCATTTATGAAAGGTTTTTGTATATATCAACAATCAAATTTCTAATTGACCTGGTAGTGAATTTGAAGTATTTCCAATACAGACTGTTCATTACTTTCCTGGTTGATTTTCACTTTTCTTTGACATTTTTCAAGACCTCCTTATTGTTAATCTTAAGCATTCATCTGGAGATGGTTGGGGTCCTTGGGATTTTATTCCTTTAGATTTCAATTTATGCAAGCTTCTAAAAATATTAGATTTTTCAACTGGGTTTATTTTATTTTTTTTCCATTTTTTATCTCTATTATTACTTTTTTTTTTCCATTTTTGATCTCTATTCAACATTTCATTGAGAGCATTGATTTTTAAGTAGTTTGATGTAAATATTTTTTGGAGAATAGAATGGAAGACTTAGTTGTTCTTCTTCACAAGTTTATTCTTCTTTTTCCATTAATTTTCTTTAGTTTTTCTGGGTGTTCCAAGACGAGCATGCTACGTAAATTAAACCATTATTTTGTTTGGTTTAATTATCAGGAGTGTATTGACCACTTTATGTACATTTCGATTAATTCACTCTTTAATCCGGTTAAAGACAAAGTATCAATGTCAAGACTAGGGTATTCAAGGAGTTGCTATGTATCAAAGGTCCATATAGAAGCAAGATAGGTTTCTACTCTTTTTTTATTCCTGATTTCTATTTTGTTTTTTCGTAAGCAAATAATATGACATTGATGGCAAAAAAAAGCAAGATCAGTTTGTTTTTTCGTAAGCAAATAATATAACATTGGTACTTATTAAGCAAATAATATAACCAAATCATCATCAACCTTTTTCCCCTAGCTTTTTGGCCTTTTGTTTAACACCGAAACTCCATCTTAGTTTTTGTCGATCACTTACAGCAACCAACTTTATGAAATTCTTGCAACCCATGGCAAGCCAATTCCATCCTATCCACCCTATGACATTTTTTCAACAATGTGGAACCAAAATCTACAAGTTTTACATATAGAGTTGTCATAATCTAATCACAGGCAGCCATTATCTATGTTGCCGACAGCTTCTTCGATATTTCTTGAGGGATATCTCACTCTATATCTCTCTCTCTCACACACATAGAGCAGCACATCTGCACACAACCACACACTGCACAGTAGTTTTTGAATGTTTGTGTATAAAGGGGGTTTTAAATTTTACTTTTTAAAATTTTGGTGTCTTTTAAATGGGTTTTTAATTTTGGTATTTAATTTGGGTGTCTTTTTGAATCCTTGCTTTAATGATTTTTGAATGTCGTTTAAATTGGGTGTTTAATTGGATCTGCACACATCCTTGCTTTAATGGTTTTTTAAATGTTAGGTTGTTTTTTTTAATTGGGTGTCTTTTAATTTGGCTGTTATAGTTATGATGAAATAAGTTATTTTTTTTAATTGGATGTCTTTTATAGTTGGTTATTATTGAGTGTTCATTTTGTGTAATTTGTAGGCTAATTTTGGTTGTCATTTTGTGTATGTATTAGGTTTGATTAAATGCATGTTAATTGAAAGAAATTTCATTGTAATTGATGTTAATCATTGTAAATTTACTGTGTAGTCACCACCGTTTCAACTGCACAATCATCGACCGATGAATAATGTTATTATTTTTGGTTGTGTAAGTTTATCATCTGATTAACTCTCTCTAAACATCTCTTATTGATTTTTTAATAACTTATTTATTTTGATTTATCTTCATTAATGTCGTGACAGATGGACAGTGATCTAGAAAATACCGTATGATAAGTTTTTCTTACTCATCATATTATTACTTTTTATTTAACCTTTTCCCCCCACTTATTTACTATTCAACCTTTTTATCTAATCGTTATTGTCTATACGTTCGAAAATTTCATCATAAAAATGTAGAAGTGGTAATTCGTAATGAGTATGAACAAAATCGTCTCCGTATACGTGAGGTAATATTACCTCACACCTCTTTCTCATTCATCATTTTTTCCCTGTTAAGTAGCATAATATAACACAATATTTAGTAATCTATTTATTAATGGAAATGTCTTTTTGGTTGGGTAATAAGAAGCTTACACTGGACACGCACACACAAATAACTATTGGCTTCCATGAATCAATAACTATTGGCTTTGTTCTGGGATGTATTGGTTTGTTTTTGTCTTGAGGCTTTTGTATGAACAAATATTTTTCTTTTCCATTGGAACATGTTTTGAGTAGAACATATCTTGGCAGCCCGTGAGAAAGAGACAATGGTGTTTTAATGGTTTGGATATGATTGTGTCTTTTATTTATTTTATTCTCCCTCTTCTCCATCTGGTCTTCACAGCAATACGCAGACTTGAAAATGCCTTCCCCAAATTTAGCCTTTGTTCTTGGCACGTGGAAGAAATTATCACTTTAAAACTAAGTTAACATTTTTATTATCAGAAATATGTAAGAGTATCTTATATTCATGTTTGTGTTGTGTGGTACCAGGTGCATAATTGGTTGGTTTTTTGTTTTAATATTTCATGGTGTGGTTATTTACTGGCTAGCTATGTTAGGGCGTTGTTTTGCTTAAATTAATTTTTGTTTGGAACCAAAAGTTTTTTGTAATCTCCTTTTTCTTTCATTCCACTCTCTGATAAAATTAATTAAAATTCACTTTCTTTATGGTGGGGGTGGTGAAAAGCAAACTCGGTGCAGTCTGTTCTGTATTTTGTGTTTCTTGGATTTTTTATAATTCATATTCTTCCTGCATTCTTTTCCTTTGTTTTTTTATTGATTAAGCAAGATTGAAATATCTTGCACATTCAATGAAATATCTTGATTAAGTACTATACGATTAGAATTTTCACTTTTAAGTCTTGATTTTAATTTCACTTTCAGTGATGTTATCCCGATAACACACCCATGACCCATGTGGAACCTACAGATTTCGAACACTTTTGACTGTTCAATTATGTTTTTTTGGATTAAGATTTTTGGTTGATTAAAATGTTTAGAATATAGTCCATTGCCTTTGTTCTAGAGTGTATTGTGTTTTCAATATTGCAAAATGCTTTTTTCCTAGCCCATTAAAGTAGCCGGCAGAGATTGGGAGAACTATAAAAGAAAAGTGTTGGTCATTCATATAATATGTTGGGGTGATTTACACATCCCTGGAATTACTTATATTTTTCATTATCTAACAATTGAATTAGTCCCCCATTTGCATGGGTCATATCTTCCCACATTGAGATACTATATAAATTTGTTGTTGTCTATTATTTAGTAACCAACTGAGATACTATATAAATTTGTGGGTCTAGAATCTTTGCATGAATGATCATTCGTTACCTTTGCATTAATAATTCAAAAGTTATTTGTTCTTAAAAGAAGTTAATTCGTGGCACAATGATGTTGCTGTGACAACTTTTGGTTGTCTTTGAGAACAGTGGAATCATTTTTGGATATACTTTGTTGGTGGTTTAAGGAGTTACACAAATGTTGGGCTTTTTACAATATAATTTTTTAATTATGCTGTTTATGATGAGTTAATTTTTCATACTTGGTTAATGGTGGTTTAAAGTACTCATTATGTTTTTAAATTTTGAATGGCTTTGTGGCATTTGAACTACTCATGTGACTTACTTAGTTGTCACATGACTGCTTATGAAAGTAGACTGCTTATGATTTAACTACAATAATATTATTGTGCAAATGCTGAAAATATGATATTGAATGCTATTGAAAATGCCAAAATTTGAAAATGCTATTATGGATGACGATCTATGATTTTATGTGTATAAAAATGTTTATGAAGCTGGTAAATGATTGGGTAAACAGTTCTATTAAGGCAACACTGTTATATAATTGTGAGTTCGGTGAAAAGTTTGATCTGTTGAAGCGACAATAGCTTAACAACATACTGCAACATTTTTTCTTACATTATATGCATTTTTTTTTTTTTTTTATTAAAGGAGGAAAAAATGTCAAATTCATCTACGAAAGCCAAATCTAAGGGGAAAGAAAAAGCTACAGTTTGTCAACTGGTATGACTTTTCATTCTATTTTTTCTCTATGGTTTTATGTGCATAAAGATGTTTATGATTTTTTTTTAAAAAAATTGTTAGCTTTAGATTGGTGCAAATAGTTTGTGTTCGTACTTCACTTGGTATATATTTTTTTCTTCATTTTTTTGTGTTTTCAGATAGTTAAGTTTATCTTTACATTCATATATATTTGGATGCTATGATGCCCAAAACCCGTTCGATGATATTCCTAATAGAAATGAGAAAGTGGTTGTAAAGTTGTGTTAATCTATAACTATAGTTGAGGCTAACTTCATTCGTTCTAATGTTGTATTAGTTGAATTAGTTTGGACATGATTTTCTATGTTGTCAATTGAGCATTATGGAAAAAACTCTCTGCAGTGGGTTTTACTTTATTATGGTGCATGAAAAAACATATGTAGAGGAGATGCAGATTCTTCAACTCTGTGTATCCCTGCATTCTTTGTCTATTTAAAGGCAGTGTGGTTCTTCCATTTATGTCGACGACAGCTTTAGTTTTTGAATGTTTGTGTTTAATTTGGAGTGTTTTAAATTTAATTTTTTTTACAATGGGTGTTTAATTTGTGTTCTCTCTCTCTCTCTCTCTCTCTCTCTCTCTCTTTCACAGCACTAGCACACGCACACACACAACAACACACAAAACACACACATTTGCACACAAACACACATTTAAATTGAGTTTTTTAATTTGGCTATTTTTATTAAAAGGTTTATAGTTATAATGAAATAGGTTTTTTTATTATGAATGTTAGGATGGAATGAATGTTGAGTTGGTTATTATTGATTAGTGTTCTTATCTAATTCATCATAAGTCTTCTTATAAAATAATCAATAGAAATAATATTTAAAGTCGATGACAGCTTCAGTTTTTGAATGTTTGTGTTTAATTTGAGTGTTTTAAATTTGGATTTTTTTATAATAAGTGTTTAATTTGTGTTCTCTCTCTCTCTCTCTCTCTCTTTCACAGCAGTAGCACACCCTTGACAATAACACACAAAACACACACACATTTGCACCAAAACACACATTTAAATTGGGTGTTTAATTGGATGTTTTTATTTTTATTATGAAATAGGTTTATAGTTATGATGAAGTAGGTTTTTTTAATTATGAATATTAGGATGGAATGGATGTTGAGTTAGTTATTATTGTGTGTTCTTATCTATTTCATTATAAGTCTTCTTATAAAATAATCAATACAAAGAATATTTAAAGTCGACGACAACTTCTGTTTTTGAATGTTTGTGTTTAATTTGAGTGATTTAAATTTGGCTTTGTTTACAATGGGTGTTTAATTTGTGTTCTCACTCTATCTCTCTTTCACAGCAGTAACACTCACACACACACACAACACCACACAAAACACACACACACATTTAAATTGAGTGTCTTTTAATTGGGTGTTTAATTGTTTTTATTTTTATTTTTACTATGAAATAGGTTCATAGTTATGATGAAATAGGTTTTTTTTATTATGAATGTTAGGATGGAATGCATATTGAGTTGGTTATTATGTAGTGTTCATTTTGTGAAATTTATAGACTAATTTAGGTTGTCTTTTTTCTTAATTTTGGTTTTAGGAATTGGATGTGTATGTATTTTTGTATATGTATTATGTTTTATGGAATGCAGGTTAATTGTATGAAATTTCATTGTAATTGATGTTAATTATACATAGCTTATGATAATTACTATGTAGCTACAACCGTTTCAACTGCACAATCATCGACCAATGGATGACGTCGTTATATTTGGCAGTGTAAGTTTATCATTTAATTAACTCTCTCTAAATATATCTTATTTATTTGTTTAATAACTTATTTATTTTAATGTATTTTTATTAATGTCGTGACAGATGGATGACAACCTAGAAAATACCATATGATAAGTTTTTCTTACTCATCATTTTCTTACTTTTTATCTAATCTTTTTACCCGCTTATTTACTATTCAATGTTTTTTTGGTCTACAGGTTCGAAGACTTCGTCATAATAATGTAGGAGTGGTAATTCGCAATGAGTATGAACTAAATTGTCTCCGTATACGTGAGGTAGTGTATTCTCACACCTATTTCTCATTCAAATTTTTTTTTTTTGGCTTTTAAGTAGCATTTTCTTACACAGAAGGAGAAAAAAAAGGTANATTCGCAATGAGTATGAACTAAATTGTCTCCGTATACGTGAGGTAGTGTATTCTCACACCTATTTCTCATTCAATTTTTTTTTTTTGGCTTTTAAGTAGTATTTTTCTTACACAGAAGGAAAAAAAAAGGTCTGATGCTTTGGCGAATGACAAATTTAAGGGGAAAGAAAAAGCAACCGCTTCTAGCCAAGGAACAAAAAATCAAGATTGCCAACTGGTATCACTTTTAATCCTATTTTCTTCTCTATGTTTTTACAATGGATTTGGATGTTATTGAATTTAAAAAATTTTAAGTTTCATTTTATGTAGAACGTTTGATTTGTCAATAAGGTTTTTGTTTATCGCATTTAATATTATTTTTTTTAATCGTGTTATTCTGTGTATACAATTGAATAACTAGGAAACTATGATTAGTAAACAATGTGTTAGATGCAACTGTGGTTGGGTAGATAGTTCTGTTAATGCAACACTGATACATAATAAGAGTTTAGTAAATCTTTTGATCCGTATTACTGTTTACATTGTAGCATTATGATTTGTCATGTTACCTCGCGTTGCTATATATACAAAGTGAAAAACGATACGATATACGTTAAATCAATAAAATAATAATTATTTTTTTATGAGTTTGTGGTTTAGGCACCCAAGTATAATGTTATATCACAATCAACATTGCCGCAATGTGCAAGGCTTGCTCCAGAAATGCGTTATATTGGGAAAGAAAATGAGTGCTCCAAACGTCAATTGGGACAACTTGCATGTCACGAAAGAGAGTGATCAAAACATTGTGCCTCCGTTCAGCCTAAATTTTTTCCTTCTTTACCACCGAGCCGTCGTCGCCGAGCATGCCTAGAACGAGAATCAAATAAAAGGTCCCGCCTTCAACCAATGACTTTGTCTACCAAAATTTTCAATCCTGTAACAGACAGTATAGTGACAACAAATGTTTTAGAGTCATCGTCAACCACCTTGCTTCAAAATCTTAATGAAGACACTACAACAATTGTTTCACGGTGGTTGTCTGTGGCCATCATGAATCAAGAAAATCCTCCTCAAAATCTTGAAGAAGGCACACCAACAAATATCTCAATGGTGTCGCCTGTGACTACCATGCTCCAAGACTTGCCTCCTCAAAACCTAGACAAAAGCATAACAACAGTCTTGGAACCATTCTCCCCATGCTCCCCAGGGTCATCGGATATGACAAACATGTTCCAACAAATGCGCAATCTGAACGAAGGCACCAAGTGTTCGCTATAAGTTTTAATTTCCTATTCTCACTCTTGCTGTCTTATTTATGTTCTCATTATACAATCANTTTAATTTCCTATTCTCACTCTTGCTGTCTTATTCATGTTCTCATTATACAATCAAATTGTATGACATCTAAATTTTATATGTAGTGCCTATACTGTAGAAGAAGGTGTAGCTATGGATGTTGCACTTAATTCTCAAAACCATGAAATTCCAGATCGTCATTTCCTCAGNTTGCACTTAATTCTCGAAACCATCAAATTCCAGATCGTCATTTCCTCGGCTTGATGAATCGAACATGTCCTCATTGTTCTGCCTTACACTGGGTTGCTGAAAAATTAACAAAATCATCTATATCAAATCCTCTCTTTGGTAAATGTTGTTTACAAGGAAAGATTAGACTACCTCCACTTATTGCACCTCCTTTAATGCTTAAAGCATTGTATGACAACAATGATGAACAATCAAAATTGTTTCGTCAGCACACACGAGAGTATAATGCAGCTAAAGTGTTTACGAGTCTTGGTGCTACTTTGGATGAAAGATTAATTGTTGGGAGGGGGCCTAGAACATTCACCATCCATGGAGAATTACGCCATCGAACAGGATCGCTTATGCCACAGCCAGGATATGAACCAATTTACTCTCAATTGTACATTTATGATCCTAATTCAGCTTTAGATGTTCGCACCAACAGAAATCCTAACTTGAGAAGAGATGTTTTGAAAACCATCCAAGATTGTTTATTGCAAGTAAATCCATTTCCTATTAAATTTCGACAGGCTCACACAATTTTAAGTGAATTGGAATTGACGGGGGTGAATTTACCGGCCTATCTTCACTACAGTTCTGTAACAGATCGGCGTCGATATAATCTCCCAACAACCGATGAGATTATGGTAGTNAATTTACCAGCCTATCTTCACTACAGTTCTGTAACAGATCGACGTCGATATAATCTCCCAACAACTGATGAGATTGCGGTAATATTACCGGGAGATGGAACTGAATCAAGTGGAATGAGAGATATTGTGTTACATTTGAGAGGAGATAACGGTTTGATGCAAATTAATGAGTGTCATCCGGCCTATTTGCCATTGCATTATGTGGTATTGTTCCCTTATGGTGAGCTAGGATGGAATCCAGATTTGAAACAGTGGAACACTTCCCAAGGTGGACCTTCATCTACTCGACTGACACAGTTGCAATATTACAGTTATCGTATGTTCCAACGTGACATTGAGTATTCAACGATTTTGAGAGCTAGAAAATTATTTCAGGAATTTGTAGTAGATGCTTGGGCCACTACTAAACAAAATCGGTTGACATACTACAAGTTGAATCAATTGAAACTTCGTGCAGAACTTTACCAAGGTCTTACAGATGTTTGTGCAGATGAGCTTTGTCCTGAACAAGTTGGTCAACGAATGGTTTTGTCATCTTCATTCACCGNCAGAACTTTACCAAGGTCTTACAGATGTTTGTGCAGATGAGCTTGGTCCTGAACAAGTTGGTCAACGAATGGTTTTGCCATCTTCATTCACTGGTAGTGCAAGACATATGTTTGAAATTTTTCAAGATTCAATGGCTATCACGCGGTATAATCAACACCCTGATATTTTTTTAACTATGACTGCAAATCCCAAATGGCCTGAAATTACTAATTCACTATTGCCAAATCAGATCCTTACTGACCGTCCTGATTTAGTGGTCCGTGTTTTTGAGTTCAAGCAAACTTTTTTGATGAAAGAGATAGAAACAAATAACGTCTTTGGTAGAAAAATGGCACATGTTTTTACAATTGAATTCCAAAAAAGGGGGTTACCGCACATGCATGCACTTTTGTTCCTTCATGGTTCTGATAAAATCCAAACATGTGCTCAAGTGGACAGAGTAGTGTGTGCTGAATTTCTGGATTGTCAAACTGACCCATTGCTTTTTGAAACAATCATAGGTTGCATTGTACACAGACCATGTGGTGCTCGAAATCCACAAGCATCATGTATGGAAAATGGGGTATGTACCAAGCGGTACCCTCGGTCATTTGTTGAATCAACAAGTATGGACTCTGATGGATATCCTGTCTATCGTCGTCGTAATACTGGTCAGAAGTACATCGTGAGGGGACAAGAAATTGATAATAGAGATGTTGTGCCACATAATCCGTACTTATCAAGAATGTTCAACTGTCATATCAATGTTGAAGTTTGTGCAGGAATCAGATGTGTAAAATACATTCACAAGTATATTTATAAAGGACATGATCGCGCAACAATGGTACTTGGAGGAATTAATGAGATCCAACAATATCTTGATGCTAGGTATATTGGACCTCCAGAAGCTGCGTGGCGATTATTTGGTAATCCTTTACATGAAGAGATTCCGTCGGTTGTAAGATTGGCACTTCATTTGCCTGGGATGCATCGTGTGGTCTTTAACCCTGCTGAATCTTTTGATACGATCCTTTCTAAAGGTGCACATCAAGAAACAACTCTAACTGGTTTTTTTGATTGTTGCGCTGCAAATGAATCTGCACGTGTATTAACTTATCAGGAATTTCCACAAAAATTTGTTTGGAACAAGTCTATCAATAAATGGACTCCAAGACAAAGGGGTTATGCAATTGGTAGAATGTACTTTGCTAGCCCTAATTCAGGTGAGCGGTTTTATTTACGTTTGCTTCTAACTGTTGTCAGAGGACCTACTTCATTTGACTGGCTACGCACGGTAAATAATGTTATGCATGATACATTCAAGTCAGCATGTGTTGCAAGAGGACTTCTTGAAGATGATGAAGAATGGATACAATGTCTTCAAGAGGCTGCAATTATGAGAACGGGGTACCAATTAAGAAGATTATTTGCCATAATTCTAACGGAATGCTTTCCATTGCATCCATTTGCATTGTGGAAGTAATTCTCAGCACATATATGTGATGATTTAGCACACAAGATTCGTACTATGTTTGGTATTTTGAATCCAACTAATGATCATATTGAAGATTATGGCTTATATTTGATTAATCAATTGCTCCATGAGTCGGGGAAGAGTTTAGTTGACTTTCCACCCATGCCACAATCAATTGGAAATTGGAATGCAACAGTTAGAAATAGATTACTATTTGAGCATCAACAACTTTAGAATGAAGCACAACAGTCTGATGCACAAATTAATGTTGACGGTCTTAATGATGCACAACTTGCTGCTTATACTGCCGTCACAACGTCAGTATGTGAAAACATAGCAACTACTTTTTTTTTGAGTGGAGGTGCTGGGACGGGAAAAACGTTTTTGTACAATACCATTGCAACCAAATTGCGTAGTTATGGACATGTTGTTGTTACTGTGGCTTCATCTGGTATTGCATCGTTGTTATTGGTAGGGGGGCGCACTGCACATTCTACATTTTGTATTCCTTTGGAAACCCTAGACAATTCAATATGTGGGTTCACTAAACAATCAATGCATGCCGAATTGTTTAGAAAAACAAAGTTGATAATATGGGATGAAGTTCCTATGCAGCATCGATACTGTGTTGAGGCAGTCGATCGCACCCTTCAAGATATCAGAGATGATAAAAGACCTTTTGGGGGTATCACTGTTGTCCTAGGTGGAGACTTTCGACAAATATTACCTGTTATTCCTAAAGGCGTTCGTGAGCAAATTGTGGGTGCATCATTGAGATGGTCTTTGCTATGGAAAGATATATGTGTTTTGACTCTAGGTTTAAACATGAGATTAACTCGCACCGACGTTCGAAATACTAATTTTGCTAAATTCTTGATGGAGGTAATATTTCATTCCACCTTGAATTGTTGAATTTTTTAACATGATGCTTTGAATTAAATCTCACTTTGTGACTAATTATACTCTCATTTTTTAGATTGGGACCAATCCACGTGAAATTGTGCAACTTCCATCTACAATAAACCGGTGTCACAATCTAAATGAATTGATATTTAAAATCTATCCACAATTGGATGTGATTGGTATAGTGACTCCAACCTTTCTCACTGAACGCACAATTCTCTCTGCGCGTAATGACGACGTCAGTGATATAAATGCTGCAGCACTGAATATTACTCCGGGAGAGACAATTACTTTTTTAGCTGCAGATAAAATGTCTGAAGGTGATGAGCTTGACCGTACCATTAGGAATCGATATCCTAATGAGTACTTAAACTCGCTGAATCCTTCAGGGTTGCCACCGTTTAAATTGGAGTTGAAAGTTGGATGCCCAATAATGTTGTTACGAAATATTGCACCAAAGGATGGACTTTGTAATGGCACGCGATTGATGGTTGTTAGATGTGCCTCAAGGGTAATCGAAGCTCAGATATTAAATGGAGATAAAATTGGCAATTTAGTCTTCATTCCGAGAATATCAATGACACCAACATCTTTGGACTTGCCTTTTCGAATGACAAGACGTCAGTTTCCTGTCCGATTAACTTATGCTATGACAATCAATAAAGCCCAAGGACAATCTGTGAAGTTCGTTGGGATTGATTTGCGGACACCTGTTTTTAGTCATGGACACCTTTATGTGGCACTATCTAGATGCACATCTTCAGATCGTATTACAGTCCTCCTTCCAGAAGATGGGTCGAATTGCACTACAAATATTGTTTACCCAGAAGTTTTGTTATAAGATTCTTACGACAAGTAAATGGTATAGTTTAAACAAATTTATTTCTACTGAATTATGTAATCTTTTCATCATTTCAACTTTTAGTTTTACAATGAGATTCATTCTTTATAGGATTGGAGTGAATTTGTCAACGAGAACGATAGTGTATATACAATGGACCTTTGTGGATGGGGCCGACGTAATCAGGTAAATCTACTTTATGTCACTGTATTAAAATAACTTTACTATTCCTACAATATAAATATTGTGTTACTTTTATTGTTTATGTGAATAATTAGGTGGTTGTGCATTCTCCTCATTGGGCAAAGTGCGTTCGTATTGATACGAGGACATTAAGGATAGTGATGAAGAGAAGGTTTAAAGGGATGAATAAGACATTTAAGAGAGTTAAATGATATGCAATCCATTACCGACCTGTCCACCTTTGACGATGACTAACTCATCACTGACCAAACAATTGTTTAGGTATGAAAATCTCTCTTACTAAGACTCTATATTTCTCTATTCTCATGTAGACACACAACACACAATACATGCACAAACACAAACACATAACTGTAACCAATCAAACACTCGCAAATCAAACTCACACACCATTATATTGTCACTAATACAGATTTATGATTGAAATCATTAAGCAAATGAACCGTCTGTTGAAATGATACTAAGAAAATCTTATTTGATTGTAAGTCTCTACATTCCTCCATATATTTTCCTAAATAAATTGATAATTTGTTACAAACTCTCTAAATTCTTACTTATATCAATCTAAATCATTCCAGGGTAATGTAATTAATTTTATTGAATCCAACTAACGAAAAAAGTAAGGGGTCTTATGTTTCGGATTTACAATTGTTTTATTTTNGATAATTCAGGGTAATGTAATTAATTATATTGAATCCAACTAACGAAAAAAGTAAGGGGTCTTATGTTTCGGATTTACAATTGTTTTATTTTGACTCATTTATTTCGATAATTTTTATATTTCAAATATTTTCAGGTATACATTAAAGGATACTTGGTATAAGTTGTAAAGAATATGAAGTTGTTTCTTTATTTTGTGTATGTGTGTATTTTTTGTGTTCCGTCTTTTGTAAAGTTAACTAATTATACATAATTATGATGATTTTGGGTATGGAATGATGGTTGTTTTGGTGGTTTGGGTATGTAGTGATGATTGTAAGTTTTGTAGATAGGTTTATATTTTTATGGATATCTATTTTTAAAGGAAATTTTGCATAAATTTCTTGAAATTAGTAGGGATTAACTTGATATTTTGGTGGTTGGATATGTGTTGATGATTGAATATGTATTAATTATTGTGGTAGTATGGTAAATAATGATAACGTTATGTCTGTTCGTAAGTTATTAGGTAATGTAATATTTTTAGAGTTTTAATCTAATTTTTCGTTACGCCGTCCCTTCAGACACGGGCAATTACTAGTAAATAACTATAAAACATGTTTTATATTTTAATTTTTATCAAAAAAAAAAAATTTTTTATATTTTTTCTTTTTTAAAAAAACATAAAAACAAAAACGTTACCAAACGCAAAAACAATATAAATTGATTCAATAGATGTCTTCTTCTACTTTTGAAGTTGTTCATACCAGCAAAGAAGAGTCAAATTCTTGGGCAATTTGCTATACTTTTACTGGGTTTGAGGTGCCTGGACCAGTACCAAACATGGAGGAGCTGGAGATCGGCGAGAGTATTTGGATAATTTTCTTCAAATGGTTGCCAGCTGAATGGAACGAGAATGTTTGAACTCAAATTTGAACTATCTTGATGATTTTCTTGGCTTATGATTGTGTTTTTTGTCTGCCACAAGAAAGTATTATTCCACACAGATTGACACAATTACAAACTAGTGTTGGGCCCATACAATGCATAGGATATGTATTTTCACTCACCCTACCATGCTTAGGAATTATATCTTTTTCCCACCCTACCATTTTCATTTTGTCCTTTCTCTATTCCGTTTAAAGAGATAAGAAGAGAAATGAAAGTTAAGATGCCCAAATAAATGATAATTAAACAAAAAAAAAAGGGGATGGTACGAGGAGTTGAAGGAGTGAAAGGACTTGTTATCCGAAAATTTTTGATTGGACAATAGATTTTTTTTTTTCATTTACCAGTTCAAACTTCTAAAAATTTAGAAATGAAAATAAAAAACTTGTCAAGCCCTCACCATATAAAATTAATTGTTTTATTGTTTACCAAAAATAACAAAATCAAAGGGTGACATGTGAAGGCAATTCAACGGTCATGAAAAAATTTGTGAGAGTCCATACTTTCCAGAGTGGTCAGAGAAGTGAAACTCTAAGAATCTCAGTTAAGCGAGGAGATGAGATATCATGAACTGCTAGTTGTAGACGGTTCAATACATGTCTGCTCATCTCGAGGGAAGAGACAATGATAACAATCATGGCCGAAAAAGATGGCTTTGATGGTAGAAGACCATCCCTATAAATAACAAGGGCAAGGTTATAGAGAAAAGATTTACGATCAAACACAATAAATTCTACACAGAGCTAACTTATCTCCTATTTGTTTTTCTTCCCCAAAACATTACTTTACTTTACCTGTAATTCATCACTCCGATGATCTTTACCGTTTTTCATTTAATGTTAAGTACAATACCCTTTTTTTCTTCAAAGTGTAAGTCTTTTATTACTTTACATTTCAATTGTCTTTCTACATTTTAGTCTATTACGTTGTAAGTTGGAAAATTATTTAAGTCCTTGATCCCTAAGGCATAGAAAAGAACTCAAATGTAACTTTACATCTTGCTATACTNATCTTTACCGTTTTTCATTTAATGTTAAGTACAATACCCTTTTTTTCTTCAAAGTGTAAGTCTTTTATTACTTTACATTTCAATTCTCTTTCTACATTTTAGTCTATTACGTTGTAAGTTGGAAAATTATTTTAAGTCCTTGATCCCTAAGGCATAGAAAAGAACTCAAATGTAACTTTACGTCTTGCTATAATTTCTTGAATATCCACGATTTAGAACCTCACATTGAATATGTAAGGCTGAGATTGTTGAAGAAGGCATGTTTGACATCCCCAACCTGCAGAAAGATTTGCCGCCACACTAGAGGCAAGAAAATCAAGAATTCGACTTAGAGCAGGAGGCCTCGATTAAGGCATTCTCACANTCTTGAATATCCACGATTTAGAACCTCACATTGAATATGTAAGGCTGAGATTGTTGAAGAAGGCATGTTTGACATCCCCAACCTGCAGAAAGATTTGCCGCCACACTGGAGGCAAGAAAATCAAGAATTCGACTTAGAGCAGGAGGCCTCGATTAAGGCATTATCATAGGAAGTCTCCCAATAGGTTTCTGGGTTCATCAATTGCCTAAAGGACCTAATTAGAGAGGAAACCGGTCACAACAGGCAGGCATTGGATCAATTATTCGATAATTTGAACTAACCAAGGGATGCAAGATAACCATTGTTTTCTCCTGTCCAAGCAGTGCAAGTGGAGGCATCGAATCCAGTGCTTCCTCCGTATGTGCCATCCCCAAGGGCACAACATACTAGATATTGCCACTGGAGAAATAACAATCCTTTTTTTCAGGAGGATATAGCCACTGTAGACATGTCGTGATCTAGAGNGCCTAAAGGACCTAATTAGAGAGGAAACCGGTCACAACAGGCAGGCATTGGATCAACTATTCGATAATTTGAACTGACCAAGGGATGCAAGATAACCATTGTTTTCTCCTGTCCAAGCAGTGCAAGTGGAGGCATCAAATCCAGTGCTTCCTCCGTATGTGTCATCCCCAAGGGCACAACATACTAGATATTGCCACTGGAGAAATAACAATCCTTTTTTTCAGGAGGATATAGCCATTGTAGGCATGTCGTGATCTAGTGTTTGTTGTGGACAGTAAGAAATATGATGTTGAGTTTGTGGAAGTGGTGTATGAGTTGTTAGTCAAGTTTCAAAATGTCTAGCGATTGTAGGGTGCATCCATACATTACTATATTATTTTATATATTGGCAGTTTCTTATTGATTTAATGCAATGAAAGCCACCCTATGTTGTTGAAGGGGTATAATTTGATACATCTGGTCTAGTTGTGAAACATGATCAAGCTGACCGTATGATATATTGTGGATTTGATGTTGCACATAAGCAATAAAGGGATGAAAAGAGTAGTTGAAAGTGTCATTACACTGGTTGAACAAGATATTTTAAGTGACAGAAAATGAAGAAATGTTTTTAGTAATGATAGTAGAAGTATTTGAAGAAGATCAAAGTTTGACATATATGTGTATTACTCCAAAATCTGTTGCGATTGACAGAATACCTCAATCGACAGACAGTTCTCAAGCTACTACTTGTGGATAATTTCTAATATCTTATTTCAGGACTTCCTTGGATGATTTNAAAAGAGTAGTTGAAAGTGTCATTACACTGGTTGAACAAGATATTTTAAGTGACAAAAAATGAAGAAATGTTTTTAGTAATGATAGTAGAAGTATTTGAAGAAGATCAAAGTTTGGCATATATGTGTATTACTCCAAAATCTGTTGTGATTGACAGAATGCCTCAATCGACAGACAGTTCTCAGGCTACTACTTGTGGATAATTTCTAATATCTTATTTCAGGACTTCCTTGGATGATTTCTTAAAGCAATAAACACACAGAATAATGAATCAATAACAGTAGACTCTTTTACTAATTCAATCAAATGGATTTCATTTACAGAGTGACTTATTTAACAGCCTTTGATTACAATACTAACTACTTCTTCAAAACTTACTCTTGTACTACTCCTAAATGTCCTAATCATGGGTTTTGTGGGGGGTTTGAGTTGTTGTTCATCTTCCTCATTTTCTTCTTTTATAGTCACATCTCTCGACTATTTCTCCCTTATCGACAGTTATTTGCCTTTGTAACTCCTGGACAGTTATTTGTTCTTTCAAACCAGAGCTATGGCTAGTTGCTTCCGCCTTTTCTTAAACTCTTGACATGTGGTGACCTTTTAATGATTTCAGGCTTGCCAACAATACATGCATATTTTAGATCCAAACAATGCCCCCTATTTTAATTGAGTTTNCTATTTCTCCCTTATCGACAGTTATTTGCCTTTGTAACTCCTAGACAGTTATTTGTTCTTTCAAACCAGAGCTATGGCTAGTTGCTTCCCGCCTTTTCTTAAACTCTTGACATGTGGTGACCTTTTAATGATTTCAGGCTTGCCAACAATACATGCATATTTTAGATCCAAACAATGCCCCCTATTTTAATTGAGTTTATTTCTTAATCAAGCTGAGTAAATGAACCATCACGTCTATTGTCTTTTTTCATTGTCTTCTTAAGATGTCTTTCAATAGCTAATCTATTTATTTCGNTGAGTAAATGAACCATCACTTCTGTTGTCTTTTTTCATTGTCTTCTTAAGATGTCTTTCAATAGCTAATCTATTTATTTCGATTGGTCAAATGAATAGTTAGTAACCGCTAGAAAACCCTTAATGCACCTATTTAAAGGGTTTGACCACTGTGGAAGTCTTTATCCGTATTGTTCTTCTTAGCTTTACTTCTGGTAATCTTCCTTGGCTTGTTCTCAATTTTAAACTTCTCCTTGATTTTTTGATGGCATCCAAATGGAAAGAAAGTTTCTCTACCCCTACTAGCTCCCCTCCAAGCATGCCTCCGACTCTTGGGTTCTTTGCAAGCCTTAGATATGCCATTTGAGATTCAATTGATGATCAAATCCTTATCCCCTCTGAAGATCCTGGGGCCAACTTTGTTCTGGGTCCAACCTTCAAATCCACTATGCTTCCAACATTGTTTGAATGCTAACCTATTGCTCATGGAGAAACCTTAACGCTTCATCGCCCCCATCTTTAATGGAGGCACTGTGATCAAAGGGTTATTCCTTTGAAACCTTGGATTGACCCATACCAACAATGTTCTAACTAGGTGACATGAATGGAGGCACATTTCTTTGACCGATGGAAAGAACAAAGGATCTATGAACAAATTAAGCTCTCTACTTTTCATTTTTTCATGAATCGCTAGCTCATAGGCACAATAGTGTGTTTCTAGTCAAAGTCTTGTAATGCCATGCTCCTTTCTCTTGACATGATGTCTCTTTCCATTCTCGACTTCATGCACTTAACAGGGCTTCCATCGAGTGGTATTGAGGTAACTATTGAAACCAAATTGCATCTTGGTAGATACCCCTACCAATTTTAGCTATTCCAATCATGTCTCCTTCTTTTGTAAGTCAAATTTTGGCCTCTTCCTATCAAGAACATATTACTTTCAATCTACATTGGCTCTATCACTTTTGCCTTTGTGTCCCTAATCTTCAAATCCCGACTAAATACCATAGCATTGCTATTCTTCTCGCCGATCATCACATTCTGGCCTTAGCCCCCTTTGTTTTAGGAGCTCTTTATAAAGGCCTTTTTGACATAGCTGAGAGAGGCATTTTTTATCTTTGTGGAGGTCCTCTCTGTCTATTCCAAGCGTAGCTATATGCCTATTTTTCTGAAACTTAGGCCATCAAGTATCTTCCCTTTCCAAAGTTATGTCCTCTCAATTATGCCCATTACATCCTTGTGCCAGTATCTTCATCACTGCACAAAAACTTTAACTTATATTTTAGAGCATTCCATGATTTTGAGTTTGTCAGGTTTCCTCCCCTTTTCTCACCTTTCTCTGAATGCCTTTATTTCTCTATCCGTATTCAATAATTTTTTGATGGCTCCATAGATCCTTATGATGAGCAAGCCACTTTCTTTCACAACTTCTGGGGAAGCATTCTTTTTCCTTGTTACCTTCATGTAGGTGTTATTGTTCATGATTCAAAGTATAGTAGCTTTAGCTTTGAATCTTACTTCCACAACCAGATTGCCAAATAACTTGGCTATAACCAAAGCATTTATGTACATTTCATGCATCCTCTTATTGATGAACATGCTAACAAAAGAGTTATACAAAGGGACCCTTACACTATCCAATTGATCTCATCAAACTACAATAAGGCTTTAAAAAGTTTTCTCTTTAAGTGCCTATATGGGGAACCATTTGTCTCTTCCCTTTTCATTAATTGGTGACAACATACTTCTACCTTGATATTCAATGACCACTTAAATTTTTACATATCTAGGTTATATTTGCCAATCAAAAACAAAATGATCTATCTTTCCTACCTATGCACTTGCTGGATGAACTTAAAGCAACAACTTATGTGCTTTTCCCTATTGATTTCTCTTTTACTACTGAAGTTCTCCTTGTGAATGACCTTTAACTGATCTTGCCACTAAGGAAAATCCATCTCGAGAAAA
>CAUOFW020002736.1:738491-749623 GCA_963454935.2 Ilex paraguariensis
AGAAAGTCAACCAAGGCTTGACCTTTAAATGCCTTTTATGCCACATATTGAAAGTAATATTTTGTTAAGGCAAGAATCCATTTTCTCATTCTTCCCCTCAACAAGGGTCGCTTGAGCAAATACTTGACTACATAAGTCTGAGTGATATTGCATATAGTAAATGAGATCAAATAATGTCTTAATTTTATTGCATAGAAATACAGAGCCAATTATAAATTTTCTATGGAAGAATAATTACATTCCATAGTATTTAATTTCCAACTTAAGTAGTAAATTGCTTGCTCATTGCCTTGATGATTATCTTGTGCTAAAAGGTTGCCAATAGACTTTTTACCTGCTGAGATATATAGTTTTAATGGCTTGCCTTTCTTAGGTGGTATTAACACTGGAGGTGTTGTCAAATATTCTTTGATTTTCTCAAAGGCCTTTTGGTGCACCTCCTCCCATTTGAAATCAGCTTCTGATCTCCTCCCATTTGAAATTAGCTTCTGATCTAAGCTTCAGCAAAGGTGAAAAAACCATTGTTTTCCTTGCAAGGCTTGAAATAAACCTCCTTATGAAATTTACCTGACCCAAAAACCTCTACAGTTCTTTTTTATTGGCTGGCGCTTGGGCTTCTAAGAGCTTTGCTCTTATCTACTTCAATTCCCTTTTGATGGACTAAAAATCCTAGGAAATTGCCAGCAGAAACATTAATTGCACACTTTAAAGAATTCATTTTCAACTTTTGCATTCTCATTCTTTGGAAAGCCTTTCTTAGGCTCTCCAAATGCGATTTCTTGGTCATCCGATTTGATAACCACATCATTGATGTATACTTCTAATGACTTCCTTGTGGAAGATAAGGTTCATCGCCCTTTAGTAAGTAGCCCTTGTATTTTGGCCCAATCGTAGGTCCCTAATGCACCTTAACATCTAAAAGCAGTCTTATGGACATCTTCCTTTGCTATAAATATTTGATTATAACCAACATGTACATCTATAAAAGTCAAAATAACATGCCTAGCTATAGAATCATTTAAGATGTCTGCTACAAGCATTGGATATTCTTCCTTAGGAGTTGCAACATTTAAATTGCTACAGTCTATACAGATTCTGACTTTCTCAGCTTTTTTTTAAATTACAGGAACAATATTAGAAAGCCATTTTGCATATCTGACAGTCCTTATGAATCCTATTTTTAGTAACCTCTGAATCTCTTCTTTTAGTAGCAGCATCACCTTGATAGGCATCTTCCTAGGTGACTACTTATGAGCTCGAAAAACCTTCTTAATTGATAGTCTATGTTCCACCACTACTCTATCCAAATGAGGAATTTCTTTATAACTCCATCCAAAGTAATCCTTGAATTTTTTTAGCAATTCAACCAGCCTTTGTTTGAAATGAGTGCCAAGGGCTGCACTGACATAGATAGGTTTCTTATCAGTACCATCTCCCAAATCCACTTCTTCTAATGGATCTTGAGCATTTACCCTTATGTCATCCAGGCTAGTAGGTTTCGATTGAAGATCTTTCAACCCTATTTCCTGACTCAGATTTTCTAAGTCATCTTCTAATATACACTCAGCCCAATCGACAAAGGCATTTCCTACTGCCTTTAATCTTTCTTCTAGAACAAACATAAATAACCTAGTTAATGTGGATTTAATGGAATCCATCTTGGCATCCTAGAGCCCTTTGAAGGCTCTATTCATTGACACTTTTTTTTTTCTTTGAATTAAAGCCTAGGCTGTAAAAAACCAGGTCTGGCCATGTTATGGCAAATCTAATGCAAGTTTTCTTCAAAGATTCCACCAAATTGGTTTATGCTGCTACTCTACCCAAGTGAGGTCATGTTTTTATAATAGAAATGGGCATCTACATTGTGTGCATTTGCAATGAAATGATTTACATCTTCCCAATGCACTTTCATCCCTTTTTTACCTTTATTATAATTTTTTGATAAGAAGATCAAGCCCTGATGTAGTGATGATGAAACATAACCACTTACATGTATCCAATATCTTTCAAGAAGAGAATTGAAGTTTGATGATGAATTCACCACAAAAAATGTTGATGTGGTGTCCCTATTACCCACATGAAGTTGCACAAGCATAATTCTCCTTGCAAAAGATGATCCTCATGCAAAATTATTGACTGTGATGTAAATGTGAAGCAAATCCTTCTTATATTTATTCAAGACTCTCAACACCCTTGAAGGCAGGATGTTTACCACTGCCCCCATTATCAACCAAGATTTTACTGATTGGCTGACCATGGATGTGGGCTCGAATGTATAGTGGCCTTAGATGCTTAGATAATTATTCCTGAGAGGGTTCAATAATAATCTATCTACCCCCAGTCTCCTTGCTTTATGATTATAGACCTTCCATTAGGTCTAAACTGCTTCACAATTTTAGCAAATACTAATATTGACTCAGTGCTATCCTCTATATCTCCTGTCAATTGACTTGGATGTTTTGGCTTAGCCTTGAATGACTCAAGTAAAACCAATATCATGTTATGTGGTGCATCATCTCTAAGAAAGGACTCTACATCGTCAAAATCCATTGGCTCCTCACCAGAGAGCATGCCTTTATCTTCTTCCATTTTCTCTTTATTTTTTGCTGAAGGATGTACAAGTAATTTTTCTACTTCTCTTTTAGAAAGATTTAATTTTTTTTTAAACTCAGAAATCTTTTGGTCCAAAATACTCTATTTAATCTAGACCTCTTTGATTTATTTTTGCTGCTCCCTTATCTAAGTGGGATTTTTTCTACCTATCGACAGACTAGGAGTTGAAAAGCCTCCAAAGGATTAGGATTTCACATGCTCATCCATGCAACAAACTTCCTCTATTATCTCATTTTCTAAGTCCTGCTGAGTGTTTGATACCATGCCCCAGAAGGAAACTTTGAGTGCAAAACTTGATGCAATTTATCATCATGGACTTTAGGAGGATTCATTGTTTTTTATCCACCCTTTGAGATAATCTCAAATCTCCCTTTTCTCTTTTGGGACTATTGTTCTTGGCATTTTTGCCTCTTGATCTTTTGCCAAACAGTCTCTTTGGCCATCGATGGCCCAACAGAATGGTCCATCCCTTGTGTTTTTTCTCTTCTTCCTTGGCGCTTAGTACCACTTGCATCCCTCCTAAACTCAGGGAGATAATGGGGACGAGGCTAATATCTCTCTTTGATTGGAAAGATGCTTGGGTCTGCACCATCGAAAATTTTCTCATAGCCATTGTAAATTTGCACATCTCCTTCACCTTTGGTGCTAAACTAAAGTCCCTTATTAGTGAACTCCCTTATTATATCATCCAATGGGATTGTATCTAGTTTGGCTATTTCCTTAGCACATCTAAAGCACATCACCAATGACTCTTCCTCTTTGGGGCCAAGCCTGCTATGTATTGGGATCCTCATCTTGGGAACAATCATTTCCTTACCAACCACAAAATTTGGCAGTTTTTTTGCTTTCCTACATATTAAAAAAAATCATATTAACATTTACTTCCTTAGGGAAATTTTTTTTGTCTACTTTTATGACTTTTTCCTCTTTGGTGGCATATTTAAGGATCCTTTTTTGGATTAAGTCTTGCACTCGATTTCTAAAGGCAATAAAATTCTTAGTTGAGTGCCTAAAGGAGTAATGCCATTTAAAGTATTCTTTTACTTTCCTGTTCTTTTTAGTGGGATACTATGTCCCTGAGACAAGATGATGCACTTTTGGTTGATCATCTCATCAAAGAGAGAATCAGCCCTTGATAGATCAAAAGAGTATTGTCTACAGGTCTAGGTGTATCCTTCTTAAAAGGATGATTAGATGGCATGTCGACAGGGTCTTCAATCTTTTTCGGGGTATCAAACATGATTGATGACTCTCCTATGACTTGGCCACATCTATTTCAACTTCTCCATTGAAATCTTGTAAATAAGTTCCAAATGAACTGTTATTTCATATCTGGTAACCCTGGCTTAGAGTTCAAATAGGTTCCTAAACTCCATTCCCTTGAATTTATTTCATAATTTGAAGTCTAACTCATTTTGGGCCAATTTAACCAGTTCTACTTCAGGCTAATAAACATGACACTTATTCCTAGCCTTTTTGAACCTATCAATGTATTATTCAGTAGATTCATTGGATTTGTGCCTTAACTGAGACAAATCTGCCATTGTAACTTCTGGTTCATTTATAAAGAACTAGGCATGAAACTGTTCTTCCATTTCATGTCATGTCTGAATTGAATTAGTAGGAAGATTGATGAACCAAGCAAAAGTAGATTTTTCTAGAGACCGTGGGAATAATTTTATTTTTAAATTCCCATTGTGTCCAAGCTCTCCACATTGGAAAATGACCTTTCCTACACTTTCTATTGTGGATTGGCTATTTTTGCCAAAGAAGAGATGAAATTTTAGGATTTTATCACCCCTTGGGAACTCTTCGTAATCAACTCATGGAGGTTATGACTTTTTGAACACAGGCATCTTAATTTTTCTTAGGCCAGGACCATACAAAATTGCATTATTTTTACCAACTAGTTTCTGTTGAAAACCAAATTCTGGTGACCATTTAGGTGTTCACATTGATCAAAAGGCTGCCCCAATGGTCTTGGGTATTCATCTATTGGAATGGAGGTATAACAAACCTCTACGACTATTTCAAGAAATTTCAGGGGCCATTCTTGGTCCATTCCTTCCCCTAGGATTTCTCTATTGGAAGAAGTTTGGAAAGGCCTCTACATGTTCTCTATCAAAACAATATGTTAAATTGATTTTGATGTGGGATAGTTGATCTCTCATTAGCAACCATTGGTGGTAGCCTCTGATTTTCTATAAGGAATACCATAGGGCTAGTATTTTCCTCATTTTCCACTGGATTTCTAGTGGGAGTGTTTATCCTTTGATTGATGGGTCCTAACACTGGTGTTGGGACATTCATCAACTCATGCATAACATTGAATAATTCTTGCCTAATGCCAGAATTGGGATTGTGCAATAACTATTTTAGATTCTGCACAAATTCTTATATTTGCACACTATCTTGGCCATTGGAATGGCCATTCACTGGGTATGTAGGCACTCGAATTTGCTTCATGATTTTCATCAACAATGTCATTTCCACAATTTCATTGGTCCCAAATGGAATGGAATCTTACTTCCTTGTTCGCACCATCTTTCTTGATCCAAATTATTATAGATGTCCCACTAGGTGTGCGAAAAGATTGTTGCTCCAAAATCTATTGCGATCGACAAAAATGCCTCAATCGCCACAATTTTCAAGCGATTGCTTTTGGATGGGTTCTAATGCCTTGTTTTAAGGCCTTCCTTGGATGAATTCTTAAAATAATAAACACACAAAATAATGAATCAATAAAAGAAGACTCTTTTACTAATTCAATTGAGTAAATTTCAGTTTAAGAGTGACTAATTTAATAGCCTTTGATTATAACATTAACTACTTCCTAAAAACTAACTCTAGCATTACTCCTAATTGTCCTGATCATGGGTCTTGTGGATGGTTGATGGTTTCTCTCGTATCGACAGTTATTTGGCTTCATAACTCTGAGGCAGTTATTTCTTCTTTTAAACCAGAGTTGTGGCTAGTTGCTTCCCACTTTTTCTTCAACTCTTGACATGTGGTGACCTCTAAATGATTTCAAGCTTTGCCAACAACATATGCATCAAATATTCTTACAATTCATATTTTAGGTCCAAACAACATGTATGTGGTGTAGGTGTTTTGTATCATTTCGTATAATATTTTCCTTAGTCGGATTAAGGTTTTATGTACTTGAGCCTCTTTGAGTCAATGAATATCTAGATTTTATTTTCACATTTAATGGATAATGTAAAAAAAAATTGTTAATTTTGGTTGTGGGTGAGAAACTACCAATACTATTGTATTTAGCATATTTTCTATGACTAGATAGGATACTCAAGCTATTACTGAGGTTTTCATGAGTAGATTCTGTAATTTTGGTAGAGATTATTTGGGTTTTGATATACTTAACATTCGTATAGTCATTGTGTAACATACAATTGGATTGATTGTTGTCATTGGTGTATTCTAATTTATCCATTGATATTTTAGTAGGAGAGATAGTACTAGCATATACTATATATAGAGGTTGTGTGTTGAATGTGGGAGTTAGGGATTTATGTGTTGATTTTATGTTTCTAGATATTTGAGACATTGATTTGATTTTTGAGATGAACTAATTATGGAAATATCATGCTATTATAGATTGCTTAAAATGAGATGATAATTCAACTACCAAATGAAAGAGTACAAAACTTTTAGTGATCAAAAAGGGAATTTCCAACTCTTAGTGTACTCAGGTGAAGGTAAGTTGGGTTTTTAATAGTTTTCGGGGTACTTTGCATATATTTATTACGTCATATAATTGGGTTTTTTGCTGAGAAAGAAGAATTGAGAATTCAATTGAGTTATATCAGACCGAGGATTTATTCAAACTCGTAATTTGTTATAGGGTGCTCTTGTTATGCTTATAAAGAAAAGGATAAGATTGTAAAATTGTGCAATGGTTAATACTAGATGGATAAGATAACAAAACAAAGTAAATATATTTTGTGGTATTAGTGATCCGTTGCTAGGGAAGGCAAAGCGTTGAATTAAGAAGGTGATTTTGGACAACAGAGTTAAGCCTCGTGATTATCATCACGAACCGAGTTACATTGCTCCTTGTATATACTTTTGTTTACTTGTCTTTTAATTTGTAGATATTTTTTTGTATGTGGGGACGAGATGACCAAAATAGATTGGTTAGACGACCCTTAGGCCCCAACATGAATATTGACCAAGACCCACTCGAGGATGCTGGTGATATTTTTGAGGATATTGCTACTAATGTCCCATGGGGAGGGGGAGTGCTAGAACCTAGAATTACTAACCCTAGAATGCACTTTCTCCCTAGGAACAAAGGTAACAATATCCCAAATGATCCTCTGGCTAGGTCAATGCGGGATTATCTCCAACCGACTCATAGCACCACTCCCTGTTGCATACTTCTCCTGGTCCAAGCTCATGCCTTCCTTGTTAAGTCAGGAATGTTACAACTACTTCCTCAATTCCACGAAATTGAAAGAGAAAATCCTTATTTGCACATTAAAAAGTTTGAGGAAATAGTTGCAACCTTCCTCACTAATCATGGCATGGAAGACATAGCCCGTATGAAATTTTTCCCCTTCTTCCTAAAAGATAAGGCAAAAACCTGGTTGAATTGGTTGAAGCCCCGATTAATAA
This sequence comes from Ilex paraguariensis, assembly GCA_963454935.2. Lineage (NCBI taxonomy): Eukaryota > Viridiplantae > Streptophyta > Magnoliopsida > Aquifoliales > Aquifoliaceae > Ilex > Ilex paraguariensis. The sequence goes on from CAUOFW020002736.1 coordinate 745,740, forward strand.
CATCTTGGACACAAATTCTTTTCAAGTTTTTGAACAAATTTCCTGGTGCCTAAAACCACCACTCTTAAAAAAAATTCAAAACCTTTTAGAAAAGCCAAATGCGCAATTTTATCAATGTTGGGATTGCTACAAGGAATTGTTGCAATCCATTCCACTCCATGGCTTTGAACCATGGTAATTCGTGAGTTTCTTCTATGAAGGGATTACACTGGGCCATTGATAGTTCATAGACATGATGTGCAATGGGGAGTTTTTAAACAAAGATCCCGATAAGACCCAAGAATACTTTAGTACATTTGCAAAAAATGCACAATCTTTGGATATCACGGATCCCACCGATGTACCCAAGTCTTCTCCGGGTAGTGAACAACCAAGTGGGGGAGGGATGTATGACTTAAGGGATTGGGAAGACTTGCTTTCCAAAATCACCAAATTGTCTTGACAAGTGGAGAGTCTAGAGGTCAATAGGAGACATAAGGTGTCCAACATAACCAACACCGAGGAGTTTTGCTCTATTTGTGAGTGTGGAGCATTCCATATCGGGATGCCCCAACATTCCGGCACTTAAGGAGGTGTACCATGAGCAAATCAATGCCTTCAATCAAAGTAGGCAATCATTCTTCCCACACTATAATACATATAATCTGGGTTGGAGTAATCACCCGACCTGTAGTTGGAAGAATGAGAATCCCACTCCTCACGGGTCTAGTTCATATTCACCTCCCATGCCCCCCAACCAAAATCAATACCATGGTCAATGCCCTTGGTCTAGCTCGCAATACGGGGTCCAATCCACAAGGGTTTTCACAAAACTCTCCTATGTTTCATTGAGGACAATGCATGAATCAAGTTGGGGGGTGAGGTGCACCATTTGTATGATAGATCAATGTTTGTGAAAAGTTTTGTTGATAATACCAAATTTTGTGGTGAAATTCACCATTCATATGTTCTACGGATTTTTGGGGCTAGAATAGTTGAGAAATATGTTAAANGATCAATGTTTGTGAAAATTTTTGTTGATAATACCAAATTTTGTGGTGAAATTCACCATTCACATGTTCTACGGATTTTTGGGGCTAGAATAGTTGAGAAATATGTTAAAATTTTGAAAATTTTTGTGAAAAATATCTAAATGTTTATCTATATTCCTCTATTTAGAGTGTTATGACTCTATTGATATTATTGATCTTTGCTTTGAATTTTGAATACATGAGTAAATTACAGAAGTTCATCCTATGCTTGAGTATCACATATGAGTTTGTTTTTGAACTCACCCATAAGTGTAAGTATCGATCCCACAAAGAGTTTTAATAATTTGGAAANTAGAAGTTCTTCCTATGCTTGAGTATCACATATGAGTTTGTTTTTGAACTCACCCATAAGTGCAAGTATCGATCCCACAAAGAGTTTTAATAATTTGGAAACAAAATAAAATAGGTAAGTTGCTAATTCAAATAGGACAACATGTGATAGCTTGTGATGTGAGCTTAGATTGATAATTAGTCTAAGTAAACGTTTATGTGCTGATAGAGTAAGACAATAATAAAAAGTATCCTTCAGTTTAACGATCAAATATGCGTTATATTGGTTGAATACTGAAAATGCTACCTTACAGCAATCAACTTCCATGTTACTAGTAAGTCAATTGGTAGGTCTGATGTATATAAACCATCACACAGTAACTTCTTAGGTTAGCTGGTGGTATATGCATGACAATTGATTAATCCAAGCAAACCAAAAGGACAAGTCATTCATGAGGAATACTTGAATTATTCATTTATCTTCATAATAGTAGGTGCATACATAATAAATCATAACACAGCCACTTCTTAGGTCAACTGGTGGTAGTAATCATAACACAACAACTTCTTAGGTTAGCTGGTTATAGATGTGTCAATTGACTAATCCAAGCAGACTAGAAGGACAAACCATTCATGAAGAATACTTGAATTATTCATTTGACTCTATCTGTGATATATATATACCAGTTAAACATCCTCAGCGTTCCGGTGGAGGATAAACCATACCGATAGGAATGATGTGGTTGTTAGACTGACAATATTATCCTTTATACCAGTTAAATGATCTGAGTAATCCAGAAGGACAAGTCATTCATGAAAATCACTTAGATCATTCTTCTGATAGTTATATATATACATATATGTTAAACCCTAATAACCCAGAAGGACGAGTCATTCATGAGGACCATTTAAGTTTTGTACCATGCATCAGTTAACATCCTCAGCGTTTCGGTGGAGGACAAGCCATACCGATAGAAATGTCGCGGTTGTTTTACCAGCAGGTTGATGATGCATTGATGACATACTTCCAGGCACAGCACTGAAAGTACGTACGTCACTGTATCATGTATGAAGCATATAATACATAGATATATAAATATATAAAATATCAGCATGTCCAAAATTTAACCAGTATTATACATATGTTTACCTCTCACTAGAGGATATACGGAACTACTCACGCCCCATTGCTACAAATAAGCAAGGAGTGCAGAAAATTTTTATTATAACTAAAATTAAAATACATAATCTAAAATGTATTTCACAAGGAACAACTGAGACACACTCACCTTTATTATTAGTTATGACAAAAAGGTGATGGCAGTTCAACTATCCAAATAGAAAGGTACAACAGAAATGTAGAAGTACAAAGTTTGGACTGAAGTGCATCACGAACCAGATCATTTTTGCAACTTCTCTTTTTCTCTTTCTCTTTTCTCTTTTCTCTCTTCTATCTGGAGCTCTCTTGGTTTTCTCTTGGTTCCGACCTGTTGAAGAATGAAGAAGGCANACTTCTCTTTTTCTCTTTCTCTTTTCTCTTTTCTCTCTTCTATCTGGAGCTCTCTTGGTTTTCTCTTGGTTCCGACCTGTTGAAGAATGAAGAAGGCATGACTTTATATAGAGGATAAGAAGCAGAAGCTGGCAAAATGAAGATAGCCGTCAAGAGTGATCGTCCAGACGCCACCACCACCATCCGGACGGTAGAGCTTTGCTGGAATTTCCCACTTGCTTTGTATGTTGACTCCTCTTGTGTTGAAATTACACTTTGGCCTTTGTTCTTTTAAGTTTNCTTTGTATGTTGACTCCTCTTGTGTTAAAATTACACTTTGGCCTTTGTTCTTTTAAGTTTTTCTATTTTGTTCCTTGCATTGTGTAGTAATTCTACGTTAAACCTGAAACTTTTAAACATAACACACATAAAACCCTAAATACGCACAAACCCTAATTAACTCTAATTAATAGTTTTTTGTTATTCTATCACACTAATTCACCTTTATTAACTGTTCTAATTTATATATTGATTAAGGTTAATCACTCTCCCTAACTTAAACTTTACTAGTCCCTAGTAAATTTAAAAAAAAAAAACCATTAACACAATATAATACAAACAGAGGTAAAATCATTTTCTTAGATTTTTCACGATTGCATTTAGCATATGCAATAAGCCTTTAAACCCCTAGGTGATTCCAAGTGGACTAGTTTTGTCTCGTGAAGGTTTTTAGTAAAGCTACCTACAAACTTCAGTAATTAGGAATTCATGATTCATATTTTTCATAAGTAAAATTAAATTAATATTCTATTTGTCTTGTCAAGATACTTCCTTCTCTGATCACTATAAGAGTAATACACATTAGTTGTAATATTATCTATATATTTTTATAAAAACTTGTGTGTGTGTAATGATTTCTTTATTTTCAAAAATCACTTGAAAAACATTACCCTATTTCCTGGTAGTTTTGATGTCAATTCTTCCCTAAAATACATTCAACAAAAAGAANAAAACATTACCCTATTTCCTGGTAGTTTTGATGTCAATTCTTCCCTAAAATACATTCAACAAAAAGAACACACCTGTTATAGTGA
>CAUOFW020002737.1:0-44374 GCA_963454935.2 Ilex paraguariensis
GTTATTTGACTTATTTTCACGCGAAGAGTACATATTTGAGGTTCATTTGTTCATAAAAATTTATTATTTATTTATATATATATTTAAAAAAAATAAACCTCAATTATATAGACCATAATTGACGACCTAATTAGTATATTAATGATTAATTTATATACGGGTTGTTACATTTCTCATTTGTTTAAATAATGTAAACTGTAATTATATTTCTGCCGTGGATTTATTCATGGTTGATAGGGGTTGTAGTGTTATGTCTCTATGGGTGAGGCGACTGATAACTTGTTTTCATTGCTTTTAAATTCTATTGACCATTCAACTTTTCCTTTGTTAAGATGTTTCAAAATGTTTGATCCAGGGGTTTCTAAATGTTTGATCTAAGGTTTCTCCTTTTGCAAACCGATTGTCATTTGATGCTCCACTCCACCAGTGGTTCAACGGCTAAGATGCATGGCAAATTATAAGGTTTTACGTTTTTCAAGCCCCCTTTTAACATTGGGTGAAACTTTGGTAGCAAGAATGAAAGAACGAAGTGCTAATAATAGTCGCAAGTACATTTCTGTGCACCTTCGCTTTGAGGAGGTTAGTGTCCAAGAAATTGGAAGAGCTGAATTTAATTGTACTTCATTTTCTTAACATCTATTATATTCACAAGAATTGTTAGGAGAGGTTGATCATCTTCTCATGCAGGATATGGTTGCTTTTTCTTGTTGTATATATGATGGTGGCAAGAAAGATAAACGTGACATGGATGCTGCAAGGGAGAGAGAGGTTGGAAGGGGAAATTTACGAAACCTGGTAGAGTTATTCGTCCTGGAGCTATCAGAATCAATGGAAAAATGTCCTTTAACCCCTTTAGAGGTGTATTTATTGCCATGGTACCTTTCATTTGATTCTTTTTACTTTTATCAATCCTGGTATTACACGGTCATGTATTCACTTATGATTTATTGTTTTATCACCTTCTTTGTGATTCGGCTAAATTACTGTCTCACTGTCAGTTTGTTGATATGCATACCTGCTCTTTGTGTACGATTAGTTAGATGATGCACAAACACTTTTCTCTCTTTGATTACATTTGCCTCGAGACTTTTGGTTATGCTAAATCATGTGCCTTTATGCTGATTATAAACATATGCTGTATGTGTTATCATAAATTTTAACTCACTGGGTCACTCATTAATGATGATAAATCTAAATGTTTTGGGACATAAAAAATTGGGAAAACTGCAGTGACACCCCTCATGGTTTTTGAATTATGATGCTCTCCCATCAAGATTCCTGATGGAACTAATGGAGTCATTGAATTTCCAATTTGATGCTCATTCATTCCATCGAATTTTCAATGTTGAACGTCAATTCTTTGTGTGCAAGGCTTGTAGCAAACACACAATCAGATTATCTGCTCCGTGCTCTGATCAGTGAGGCTCATCTCAGCCCCTTCCCCGCCCTCCACATCACCAACCTTGAACCCTAACTATGATCAATTCCAACCTCTCTTTTGGAACCCCAAATCACGATCATTCTCAACCTTTCTGAGCTCATCTCAGCTCCCCTCCCAGAAATCACATGTTTATTACATCGATAACAATCGATTAAGTGACAGATTGTTGAGTAACTTTCAGATCCGGGGTCCTATAGTAAAATTAATTGAATGTGTTAGTGTGTTAATGCAAATTCAAGTGGCGCTTCTTGGATAAAACAACAATTTTTTTTTTTTTTGATTTACTGCAAGTGTAGGTAGATGTTTGTAAGATTTTTTTTGGCCCCCCCAAAAAAAAAGTTGAAATAAATGAAGAAAAATACTACAATGGTGACTGGATAAATTGCTTTGAAAATATCCAAATGTTGGTACAAAAGGATAACTATGGATGGTTTTAAATTGCAATACGAAAGGAAAAGCAAAAATTGGAGAGGTTGTGAAGAAGTGGAAACCAAATACTTTATGTTGGTGTAAATTTTCTGTGGCTATTCTTTGGCTACGCCAATTGCTATGATTGAAACATGAACTGATATAATATATTCCCAAACAGCCTTTGTAAGATATGATGAGACTAGCTTCACATTTCTATTACTTGTTTCTGCAAGTAGTGTTGAATGAAAATTGGTTTGAACTCTTGTTTGTCCTAGTTTTTGTTGCCAATTTCCCCCCGTCCTAAATTACTAGTTAAATCTATGCTGTCTTGTTTGTCATCAGGTTGGCTTGATGCTTAGAGGAATGGGGTTTGATAAAAGCACATCCATTTATTTAGCATCTGGACAGATATACGACTCCGAGAGATATATGGCTCCACTATTTGAAATGTTTCCCCAGCTACAAACAAAAGAGATGCTGGCATCTGCTGAGGAACTAGCTCCATTTCAGGTTTTTGAATGCGTTATGGCTTTCTTTGAATTTTGCCACATTTCAGAGGGTGATTCCATATCGTGTTTGACTCAGTTTACTGTCTCTAGAATTATTCTTCCAGGATGGCTGCCATAGACTACATTATTTGTCTTCATAGCGAAGTATTTGTGACAACTCAAGGTGGAAACTTCCCTCTTTTTTTTTTGGGCCACAGAAGATATTTGTATGGTGGACACTCGAAGAAAATCAAGCCTGACAAACGGAAGTTAGCATTAATATTTGACAATCCCAATATTGGGTATGCATTCATCTCGTAGCTATGGTTTCGCTTATATTTGGTTGATCTGTAGTCTAGTTTTGACTGACTGGAGTATTCTGAAAATAGATTGGGATTTGCTACAATTAAAGCATATGTAAAAGATGGCTTTTTGAAATGGTTTCATACCTTTTATGTTTCTGACCTAAAAAAGAGAAAAGAAATGGTTTCATACCTGGCATGGACTAAACTGGCTCAAAGAACTTGTATACACTATAGACAAGCATTCAAATGCCGGTTATTTTATGGGATTTACGAGATTACAACGGACCAAAATATTTAAAAATAGATCGGCAACTGCATTTTTTGTACATGATACCAGAAGAGAACACGAAGAAGATTTGCCCACTTCTGGAGTTTCCCGGGCATTATTTTCACATCATTGCATCTTGTCGCAGCTGCTGTATCTAAGAAGCAGTGAAATGGCATATTGCTTACTTCTACACCCTGTTGATTCTGTGTTTGTATTTTACATTCTTTCATTCAAACCGCACACGTAAGACTTTACAACCAGGATGAGCTGTATACATCTACCATAATCAGGTACTCAAATTTTTCCTTTTGGAAGTCAGCAAACTTTGTTTTTGTAGCTTGTTACCCCAAGTGTCCTTTTCTTCAGCATTTCTTTGTAGGGTATTGTGCAAATGTTTTTTTGTTTGTTGATGTTATTTCCTTGCATCAAACTGCAAGGCTATTCTTCTATTATGCGTCGCCAAATTGCTTGAAATACGAAATCTGACTCGGGAAAAAGGAGGAAGAAGCAGTCAATTCATGCATACTCCCAAAGGCATATTGGCACATACTCGAAGGTATATTGGTGCATACTTAAAGGTATATTGGCTTGCCTTGTAGAAGAACGGATAGTAAAACATCGCGAATTAGAGATTCTGTAATATACTCTTTCCCCAAACTTTTCATACTAACCAACCCACTAAAATGAAAGTAGGGATCATTCTCTGGACGGAATTGCATCTTCATTATTAGTCTGCAGTTCTATGCCATTTCCACATTTTGACTTGGTTTTTGGTCTTCACAGATTGTTTATTTTACATTGGACTGTACTTTAATTGCTCAAACTAAGAAGGGGAATTCTATGGTATCAAAACAAATTTTTTGGTATTGATACCGACTTACTATTTTGAAAGGTTAAGTTATAATTGGTTAAGGGAAATCATGATTGATCATAAAAAATACGGTATAAATTTCAATATTTTATGATTGATCACGTTCTTTGAAGTTGTGCGTGCAAATTTTGCACAATATATATGAGAACATATTTCTCTCGTGGCGAATACGATTCCGTCGAGGCGACAGTCGATCGCACCACCTGGAATAGGTTGAGAGGGCCAAAGGGGCTTAAGAAGTGATGATGAATTGTTTGTTGGGTCGCTTGACCAGTCTTAGAAGGTTACTGGGGGTTCCTGGAATACAGAAAAACGGGTTAGAAGAGCGCCGGAGTGTTTTTTGGTGTATCCCCTCCAACGATCATGTCAGTTGCTGTGAGAGTGGGGAAGAAGAAAATATTGTATGACTCTTGAGAGATGATCTTGCGTACCTTTGCAATGTGTTTTTTAGGACTATTTATACCTTCAAAGGTTCATCATTGTTAACAGTCTAGTTAGTAGCTATTTATGAGAGATGGGGCAATGTGCCCCTCACTTTTGTGGGGAATGTACTTCGTTTTAACTGCTCGGGCCGCCAAGCATGTAATGCCCTCCCCTCGGTCCGGTGAACATTCAATCTCTTCCTCTTGGTGGGGATGCATTAAATGTCCAGGTATGAGAGTCTTTAATGACTTTCACTTTTTTGGCTCTCATGCCTTAATCACTATCTCATCAGGAAGATGATTCATTAAATGCTTACTTGCTCTAGTCATAAGCAGGGGTATTCAGATTTTTTTGCTTCTGATTTGACATCGCATGCCACGCGTCTACTCCTCTTTAGTTGAATGTTTTGCATTCCTATGCCTCTTAACACCATTGAGCAGGGTGCTTTTATGATGGCTAGCCTAGCCTAGGCTAGGCTAGTCAGCTGTCAATCCTTTAGCTTTTATAGAAGTAGAGGAGTGAAGTCCGTCTTTTAGCAGACACACCTCGGTGCCGAGGGATATTACATACCTCGGGACGGAGGGTATTTTGCTGAGCCAATGGAATTCTGTCAGTCACGCCGCCTGGAATTCCCTCGGCCCCAAGTATTATCCCCTCGACAGAAGGGGATGAATGATGCCGAGGACACGTGGCTATATCACAGCAAGGGAGTATAATGACGCCGATGACACATATTGCCGATCTGATTCCTCCCAAAAATGTTCCATCAGAAATTATAATTTACACCTCTAAAAAGTTGTAAATTAATCTTAAAAAATTTTAACTTTTGATATTGGTATTACTGACGGTACTATAGAAGTTCCCAACTAAGAAAGGTTGCTGTACTAAGTTAGAGGTACTAGAGGTTATACACTACTAAAGATGCTATGTAATTAATCTCCCAAAGTTTTCAACTGGTGCCTTGCCCTGCTTGAAGAAAAATGGACGGGATTACTAATCTGTTGAAAACTTTGAATCCTATGTAAGTAGACGTTATGCTTTGAATCCTATTACTTGCCACCGAACTAGAGAAAATAATCTGTTGAACTTGTCGATTGGTTAATATTTGAGGACCTTTTTTTTTTCTAGGCGCCTTAAAAAAAATATAAATTTATATTTGATACCTTTAAAGATTAATTTTTTTTATTATACTCTCAATGTATAAAAATTATTTTAATATGACCCTTCAGTTAATTTTTGTTACTCATTCTGTCAACATCAATGGGTGGGTTTTAACAGAATAAGCATCAGAAGTTAATAGAATAATTACATTGTAACATTTTGTATACATTGAAGGTGCAATAAAGAGAAATTTAATTTTTTAAGGGTATAAAGTGAAAAATTTTAAATCTGTTGAGGTCCAAAATGAGATCCCCTTTTTTGGGTCAAAATGTGCGGTTCCTGTGCATGTTTTATGGAATAGGGAGTGCATTATTCAACCTCATAGATTGCGCATCAGCTAATTTTTTTTTAATTGTTTTTTTATTTGTTTGAAACCTTTATTCATCCATGTTTGGTGTTCAGATTGCCCATGGTGATGACTGGTTGCACAAATGGTACTTTTATCCAATCAGTACTCTATTTAATTTGCTCAGGTTTTTTATTTTTACTTTTCCCCCCGGTTTATGAGTCGTTTATTGATTTGTTGGGTGGTGGTGGGCAGTGATAGTCGGTGGTGATAGGTGGTAGGGGCAGTGGTGGTGGCGTTGGAGTGGCGATGGACGGTGGTAGTGTCGGATGGTGGTGGGGTGGCAATGGACGGTGGTGGCAGTGGGATGATGATGATAGTGATAAAAAATATAAAAATAAAAAGTCATAAGTCCTAAAAATATTTTCAAAAATTCATCTCAATCGCTTCCTTAATTAAGTAATGTCTTTAATTAAAGAATATTTTTGCTAAGTTCTAATTTTATAGAATTTTAGCATTAATAGTGTTTAGAATGAACCTAAAGCCCAAAAAATTCAGGCTTTCTGAACTGTTTTTGCAAAAAAAAAAAAAAAATCGTATTTCTGTTTGTTCCTATTATCATATAATTTAAAGTCTATTTGTTTTAACGAGAAAATGGTAGAAAATACAAGAAAATAAAATTTTTTAATTTTTTTATGTGTTTAGTTAGCATGAAACGAGAAATGATGGAATTTTTTTTTTTACATAGATTTTATCACAACTAACCATTTTTTTTTTTTTTACAAAAAATATGAGAAAAAGTAAGAAAGTTGTTATCAATAGCCTAATATCACATTTCACCCTTATTTTTTTAAAAGTATTTAATTAATTATTAATTAAAAAAAAATTTGATATAAATTTGATTACCATATAATTTAGTCTAAAGTTCTGGATTCCCGTTGATCAGTAATTCAGTATAAAAAAATAAAGAAAAGAAAAAAAGGCTGACGAAGTCCCCTGGTATATAACCAGCAGAAGCTGGAAACCTTCGAGCCAGACCTTGGTAGAAAAATCAACCGACTAAAACAAAAATGGCAGCAGTCGGAGCTTACCTCAATCACGTTTCCCGTGAATCTTCAGACATTAAACGCCTCGCCAAATTTTACCAGGAGGTAGAAAATCACTCCCAAGTCTTTTGATTTCTCTCTGTTTTTGTTGTAGAATTAGATTAGTTTTGTTGATGGGAGTTGAATTGATATTTGATTTAGTGAGTTGTGTAGACATTGGGTTTGGGCAAATTGATAGTCCTAAGTTTGAGTTTGAGGTGATATGGTTGAAATTGGGTCCATCTTTCTATCTCTATCTGATTGAGAGAGAGAGAGAGAGAGAGAGAGAGAGAGACCCAGGAACCAAAATTCACTTCCAAGCCGTTTCATTTCTCTCTGTTTGTTATAGAATTTTATAATTGTCACTGATTGGCGTGGAATTGATATTTGCTTTAGTGGGTAGTGTAGACATTTGGGTTGATTTGGTTGAAATTGTGTCCATCTTTCTATCTCCACCTGATTGGGAGAGACCCAGGAACCAAAATTCACTTCCAAGTCGTACGATTTCTCTTGTTTGTTAGATAATTATATAATTTTCACCGATTGGCATGGAGTTGATATTTGCGTTGGTGGGTTGTTTAGATATTTGGATTTGAGCAAGTCGAGAGTCCTAAGTTGGCGTTTGATGTGATTTGGTTGAAATTGGGTCCATCTTTTTATCTTCACCTGATTGAAAGAGACCCAGAGACCAAGCTTCCAGAAGGTCCATGGAGTGCCTCTTCGGCCGTGGCTGACCCCAAGGATCTTCCTAGAGGTCATCACATCTGTTTCTCTGTCTCCAATTTCGACTCTTTTGTTCAGACACTTCAGGTATCTCCTTTTTTCTGTCTGATTAGATACACATAAACAAGCACACAGATATACCTGGACAATACTTTTAGGGTGATTTGTTGGTTGTGGTTAAATTCTTTTATGCAGCCATAAGGATGTTAATTTGGGTAAATAGGGTTTTATGATTCATGAGCCTGTTTACTGTATAACTCATCTAGAATCTGTTTTTGAAAGTTGGAAACAAAAAAAAAAAAAAAAAAAGAAAAACCTACATGATGTAATCAATGGGAACTCTTCTTTCTCAAGTTCTAAATTTTCAGGATAGTGTTTTGGTTAAATCTCGAAGTGGTGTCTATGAACTTGATTTTGCAACCATTAGAATAACTAACACTCCAATGTAATTTGGTCAGATATTGTTTTGATTTTCCTAGGGTTACTGTTTTGGGTAGAGGTGGTGGGAATTTTTTATTTTTGTTTTGGGGGGTACGGGTGAACTGATGGGGGAACCTTTTTGAAAAATACTTTTAAGTGGAGAGACATTTCCTGTGATGGTGATTTTCTTATGGTAATTAATTTATCAACTGTTTCCAGAATTCACTGATATATATGATCAAGCATTTCAGCTTATTTCAACGAACTCTGGTTATGTTGCAGAGAACCTAATGCAGTGCTATGCTATGCAGGAGAAGGGAATTAATGCACATGAGACGACGCAACCAGATGGGAAGACCAAGCAAGTATTCTTTTTTGATCCAGTTGGTGAGCGCTCACATCTCTATTTATTTCTGATTGTATTTTACCAGGGCAAAAATTTTTTTTGGAGGTAATAAAGTGAAGCACTGTTTCATTCTTTATGTGCCTGTTGGAAGCTTCTTTTATACCAGTACCTTCATATACAATTAATATTCAATGTTTCTAGTTTTAATTTTAATGGCATTTTCCCTGAACAAGTCACTAATTAAGTTGTGGTTTTGCAAAATGTCACCCAAAGCAATGCTGTCATGTGCAGGTAATGGATTAGAGGTTGCTGGCAGTGCTTCGGAACAGTGAAGCAGTAAATCAGGTGGTCTTCTATAAACAAGGGTGGATAATTACCTTTAATTAAATGGTGTATTAAGCAAGGGAAGATAATTACCTGTAGTTAAATGGTATTAAGCGAGATTGAATAATTACCTATATATAGTTAGAAAGTGTATAACAACCACCTAGAGACTTATGAGATGGGAATGCTATGCAAACATTTTCATGGTAACAGCTATATGTGTTTTTTCTGCATTTATGTTGTTCTTCAATGAGTGGTGTTATATGGTTGTGTTTAGAAAATTGGAATTTAGATTCTTTGAATTTTTGGTTGTGTTCTGAGATTTTTAACTTAACAAGTTGAACTATAGGTTATACTTGCTAATGGTTCTAAAAGATAGGTTGTCTCTCAACTCATGATGGCAGGGTGTGAAGTGGCTTCTAAGTTTGGGTTTTTATCCCATGGCACGTGCTCTGCAATGAGATGGGGCAGAGGTTGAGTGTTCGGCTTGGAGTCCAGCCCTTGACATTGTACGGGTAATGGTGAGGTCAAGTTTATTGCATTTGCAATGGTGATATATGTTTTTCATGTAAAATTTCATGCGTCACACACTAGTTATAGTATTCCTATTTACTAGCTTGGAGAATTCAAGTTTTAAGAACTCAATGCCAAGGGTGGTTGAAGTGCAGTGAGTGCAACAGAACGGAGCAAAAATTGGTAAAAATAGTTTGTTTGAGGGAAGAATAGGTTTTTTTTTGGGGTTGGGGGGGTTTGATAAGGGCAACTTGGGGATTTTTTTATGCACAAGGGTATATTAGGTATTTTCAATGTACAAGTATTAGGGTTTGGGTGTCGGTATATATATGATCCTATTATAATTATGATATAGTACAAAATAATGATCAAATTTTTACCAAATTATATAAATTGAAATATTATCTATTTAAAGTAATTTTCTTTTCTCGTTAATTATTGACTATTTTTGGGTCTCTTAAAAAGTGGTATTAAAATCGATAGCTGACGATCCTAGATGAACTCTTGAAGAAGTGATATAGCGTGTGACATCAATGATGACTCTTAAGAAAAGTAATGAGCTCAGGCCTAGAAAAAGAGCAGAGGGTGGGCAAGAGCGCAAGGCTCTTGGTAAAGTGATAATATGGTGACTCATAAAGAGCGGTAAAAAACTTGATTCTTGAAGAGAGTGGTGGACTAGAATCAAGGGGAAGTTAAGCTCAATGTGGTTTACACATGAGAAGGAGATTGTTAGATATTACATTTGTGAGAATTTTACATCGGATAGAAAAATAAACTAAAGTGTCATAATATACTATTGATGAGCTCATCACCTTTATGATTAAGCTTAGGTGGGTATAGGTTCTAGACATGTATATTGGATCTTACATCGTTGAGCTCCCTAGTCTCCCAAAACTGGTATTAGAGTTGATAACCGGCGATCCTGGATGAACTCTCGAAGAAGCGGTGTAGTGTGTTGGTATGAGTGGTAATGTGGTGACCAGTGTTATTTAAGGCGTTAAGCGAACCGAAGCGACCAAGGCTCTTAACGCCTAGGCGAGAAGCGAGAAGCGAGAAGCGAAGCGAAACGATTTACCAAAGCGAAGCGAGCAGTTAAAAAAATAAATAAATATTTTAGTGTAATTACTTTTACACATCAAAGTTTTAATTTTATATATACTAAATATTTAAATACAAGTAAAACCATAAACATTTAAAGTAAAACCATAAAAATTTAAATTAAAATAAACACTAATAATATTGCAAATCTTAATAACAGTCATAGTTTAAACATTTAAATTCATACAAATACTAATAATATCCCAAATCCTAATATTTAAAAACATAAGACACATAATTCAAGCAACTAAAGAAAATATCTCAAGGACTTAGAAATCAATCCTCATCACTAAAGAAATCATCTTCTTCATTATCCTTAGATTCATATCCCTCAGTATCCTCCTCCTCTGCCTCATCTGAAATTATGTCTTCCTCATCTGTGAGTCCAGTCGTCGATCTTGTAAACCTTGGTGTTACCCTAGTAGATGGTATTGATCTAGTCCGTTGGCTACTTTCCGTAACTGCAGAAGCTCGAGCGACTTCGCCCCAAGTCAAAGTATCATCACCAAACACAAGCTCATTATCTTCATCTGTGTCTGCATCCATTCTCCCAATCAACCACTCATTGCTATCATCAATATCCTTCAAAGATATTGGATCAATTGTGTCACGAGAATCATATAGTGCTGGAAGTTCACATATATCTGTGTGAATAATATTTCAAGCAATGCATGGTGACTATCTCATTATTGAAGAGACAGGAAGACTACGACCGAATATTACAACTTTTTATGATTAAGTTATAATTTTTTGGGTGTAAATTACGACTGTAAAAGACATAATCGATGTCAAAATATTATGATCAATCACAAAAGTTACGTCTTTTAGAAGTATTAATGACCGATCACAACATTTCATGATCGATCGTGATTAACTCCATTCAGTTGCAACTTCACTTTTAAAAGTTATAATTTGACCTATGAAAATAACTTCTGATTTAAAAAAAAATTCCAGTGCCACAGAGCTATCCATTGAAGAGAGGTGTTACCAACCAAATAGCTGCATTACAATAAGTCTTGTTTATCTAGCAACAATAACAAAACTAGGTACATATCGGTATGTAACATACGGACAACTACGAATAATAGCATTCCAGCAACTCCTTAGAATGGAGTTTCGACAGCAACATAAGGAAAAAGCAAAAAAAAAAAAAAAAAACAGACGCATAATGAAAAAAAAAAAGAAGCACAATCGGAGCAAAATAGGGTAGAATCAGAGCAGGATGGGGTAGAATCAGATCAAGAAAAAAAAAAAAAAAAAAAAAAAAAAAAACCAGAATCGGTGAAGGAGCAGAACACAGAAGAAAAAAAAATTGAAGAGAGAAGAAGAAGAGACTAACCTCCACAGACCAGCCCTCCAAACCCTCAGTCCAGCAACAACAATGGTGTACAAGTAGCGAAAACTCGAAGCCTTGGAGTGTAGCACTGGAGAACAGTACCGATCGTGTAGCAGTGGAGAGCAACACCAAATCCGTCGTGTAGCAGTGGAGAGGAGCACCGATCGATCGTGTAGCAGTGGAGAGCAGCACTGATCGAAGCAGCAGCGATTGAAGCAGGGGAGAGCAGCACCGATCGATCGTGTAGCAGGCAGCACCGATCGATCGTGTAGCAGGCAGCACCGACTGAAGGTATCTGTAAAAAATTTAACAAAATTAGGTTAGGAGTTTTATTTATAGGATAAGGGAATAATTCGGTACATTAACATCTTAAAATTTTTTTGCAATCGCCCAATCCTACGGTCTAAATTAAAAATTCGCCTCGCATAACAAAAGCGATCGCTTCTTCGCTTTTTTCGCTTCTTCGCTTTTTCGCTTTTCCTCGCTTTTTTCTCGCCTCGCTCAGGTTCGCTTCGCCTGGGTTCCTCCAGGCGAGCAAGTCTCGCCTCGCTTCTCGCCTAGGCGAGCGCCTAGGCGCGCTTTTCATAACACTGGTGGTGACTAATGAAGAGTAATAAAAACTTGGTACTTGATTTTTGGAAAAGCAGACTCTTGTGAAGAGTGGTTGGATGAGGTGCTCATAGAGAGTGGTGGATTAAACTCAAAGGGGAGCTACACCCGATGTGGTTCACGAATGGAGAGATTGTTGGGTCTTAGATGTGTGAGAAATTCACATCAGATAGAAAAATAAATTAAAGTGTCCTAATAAATTATTGATGAGTTCATCACCTATATATGATTAAGCTTTAGGTGGGTATGAGTTATAGACAACATATTGGGTCTTGAATCATTAGGCTCACCAGTTCCCCAACAAATGGTATCAGAGTCGAAGGTTGATGATCCTTGATAAACTCTCTCAAAAGTGATATAGTATGCCGGTATTGATGATGACTTTTAAGAAAAGAGATGAATTCTAAGTATTAAAGTCATGGAAGTGCAACTCGAAAAAAAAGTAATGTGCAAGTCTAGGCGCAATGGCTCTTAGATAGTGGTAATGCAATGAAGAAAAAATAAGTAAGAGTATCTTAATATACAATGTATGAGCTTACCATGTAACGACTTAAACTTTTAAGTGGGTATGAGTTTCAGACATTTATATTGAGTCTTAAATCATTAGACTCTACTTGTCTCCCAACAACTGCACTCTAAATACCAAATTATATATTATTGGTTAGTTCTATAATTGGTGTAAACCCAACATTGGAGCAGAGACTCAAAAATGTACTGAACCCTCAACACATTTGAAAAAAAGGCCAGCACAAGAAGTCCCTCGTGACTATGATGACTGATGCGTTAACCTCAGAGCTTGGGTAGCCAGAACAATTGTTCTCTTCCACAGCTGCATACAGAGATACCCCACCATGCATTGTTACATATTATACATGTAGGAAAATTCTACGAAAAAATTGTTATACATCTACATGCATTGTTATATTTTTTTTTATACTATACCGTTGATTACTATTTTTTATGATAAAGTTATAACTTTAACATGGAAGTTACAATTACTAAAAGGAAGGTCACGATCGATCACAAACACCTATGATTGATTATGAACTCTTGATATCGATCTTAACTTTCTATAACCGATTATGCCCTTTAAAAGTTATAACTTCACCTCAAAAAATTGTAATTTAGCTTTAAAAAATTACAATTTTTGGTACGGTACCACCAATGGTACCATAGCCTTTCCCCAACATGTAATGCGACATATGCTAGAATTCTAGCTGGCAACTTGAGAATGTACCTTGGACTATTTGGTCCAAGGGTATTAAGGTGGACAGGATAGTGTTGATAGAGTTCCACGTAAATCGAATCGAGTTGGACATCATACTTTTCGGTAACACAAGAAACATGAACGAATGAACTCGGAATAACACAATTGTTTAAACCTAGACAAGCAATTGGATGAAGAGAAAACAATTTTTCAAATACGAAGCTGGGCTCAAGAGATTATCGGTTATTTATAATAGCGAAACCCTAATAAAACTAGGAAACAAAAATAGCCTAGAAAGTCAACAAGAAAAAAAGCTGATAAATGATAAGAGTCATTTGAAACAACATCGCGTTTGTCAAATGTGTAAGTTCTCTTCACGATTCGACTCTTTTCCTTATCCCGACCTCTCACTTTGTTTCGTTCTTTTTTATACCGTAATTGTTTATTAAAAATTCATTTCATTTCAAACTTAATTTACTTGAGTTCTGAGGTGAAAGATATCTTGAAACTTTGGACGTGCCAGCCAATTAAGGGTATGAATCGATATGACAAGATTTTGAAATTAGCACGATTAATAAATACGTATAATAAATGAATTAAATTAATATTTGGCACTTATAACACATTAGATAATTTTTTTTTCTCTTGGGTATTGACACGAATTGACACCCTTATCAAAATGAAAATTATTTAGATAGTCGGTATAAAGAGAATGTTAAAGATGACTTGAAACTTTGGAGCTGCCTGCCCCGATTGCGGGTGTCAAGTTAACCCATTAGGATGAATAAGACACAAATGTGACACGACACAATTTTAAAATTAATATGATTGATAAATATATATAATAAAAATTGGATTAACGTTTCATACCTACATCACAGTAAATAAATTTTTTTCTCGTGGGTATTAACATGAACACACACGAATTATAATGACACGACCTGAAAATAATGGTATGAAAATAACCCAAATTGACACCCGTACTACCAATATTCTCTTAAAGTAGGTATTTGTTGGAAAGTAAACTTTCTTTAAGGAGTTATTTCAATATTAAGTGATTTTTGGTGTATTAAATTCTTCAAGTCCTAGTAATGGAAGTAGTGAAGTCTTAATATTCTAGTGGTTATAAGAATTGGTGGATGTAGTAGTACTTTGTTAATCTAAGTTTAAGAGTTATTGTTTTTTTTTTTTTAATCAAGTAAGAGTTACTGTTGAAATCTATATATAGAAATACTATATAAGATGCAATTTCAGAGGTACACGTAAGAGTTCTAAAAAGAGTCTAGTTTGAGTGTCATTGAAAACGCTTTGAATGAAAATTGTGCACGGTGATTTTCGCACAATAAAAGAAAAGGACAGATCTCTCATGTTATGAACATGAGGTTTACCTGTTAGTCAAGGATCTCGAGACAAAAGGGAGTAATGAAGGCTCCTAAGGAGTGGTGATGTGTTGTCTTTCTAGCTATCCACGTGATTTCGGCGAGTTAGGAAGCAATCTGCCACTCAGAAAAGAGAACAGAGAGTTAGAAGGGCGTCGGAGTATTTTTTGGCGTAACCCCTCCGATGGTTAAGTCAGTGCTTGCGAGAAAGGGGAGAAAACACTGTTGTATCATTGAGAATATGATTTTCGTACCCTTGCTTTCGATTTTTTGTGACTATTTATACTTTCATAGAGGTCATCATTGCTGACAGGTGGGTCTCCCTAGGGAGAGGCCCCATTGGCTCATCTGGGAGGCAACAGGTGGGGGAAAACAATTTTGGGGCAGAGTGCCTCTTGTCCCCCGGGAGAGGTCAATCAGCATTAAATGCTCGGACCCCCGAGCACTTAATGCCCTTCCACCAAGGCTTTCTAGACGATAAACACGTCTCATCCTCCTGAAGGATCATTGAATGCTCTTCTGTAATGGTTGTGCGTCAGCGGGGGCATTCTTGTCCATTGGCCCCCAACTTTGTACTCTGCGCCACGCGTCCACTTCCCATTGATCACTGGTCATGTCTTTCTTGCCATTGTGACTTCTTTGAGAAAGCAAGTTTAATGATTCACTGTCTAACTCTTACTTTGATGGGCTGCAACCGTCAATAATTCGCCATGTGGTCGAGGTGACGTGTCTAAAATCAGACCTCGGGGTCTAATAACGTCGAGGACACGTGTCAAAGTCTCAGTGCTTCGGGTGTTCATACTCCAAGGACACGTGTCAAGCGTATATAGGCAGAGGATGTCAGTGCCGATGACACGTGTCATTCTTTGATTGGTGGAGGTGTCCTCGGTGCCGATGACACATGTCTTCATTACATTGTTTGATGGATTTTTGATGCCAAGGTCATGTGTCAAATTCTTGTTCTTTTTAGGAGCGTCCCATCAAAAATCATTTTAATTATTGTTGAATGAAAATCATTTTTGTTTTTGAGTGTTTGTCTCCTTTGCTATCTCAAAGTTGCATTTCAAGTCCTTTCAATTTCAACAAAATGGAGTTACTATTCTTTTCTAACCAGAGAAGCATTAGAGACCATGATGCCAAGAATTGCTTTTCCTTTCCTTATATCAGCCAATCTCCAACGTATGAACCTAAAAGCCCAAAAAATAACCCAAGTCCTCCGAAAACTTACTGCAAGTAACTCCAAGAAGTCAAGTGCTGCCAGTCGGCTACCTTATTTCCAATCCGAAGTCACCTTGGTTCGGCTACCTTATTTCCAATTAAGCTACTATAAGTCCCTATGCTTACCCACCTCTGTTAGATGAGTCTTATTTGACCAAGGATCAAACTAAGACCTAAAGTCTTAATTTACTACTATTCCGAACTCTTATTTTGTCAAAATGTATACAAGATTCACATAATAATTTTAAGAAGGCTATGGTATTAAAAAAAAAATTTGATACCGTATTTCTAATTTTTATAACAAAAAAAATTTAAAATTTATCTTATAATGATTTATCTTATTATTTATAATTTAATCTTTTGACCACAATAATTCTTTCTTTTTATATTTAATTTTTTAATATAATATTTCTTCCACAATAATTGTTCTTGTGGAAGAAAGGTTGTGATGCGAACATCCTGGACCAACCAAAGTGAGGGAATTTGTCCAAAATGCCCTTCAACACTTTCACGTGAATTGCTGTCCATGTGATTGTTTGGTTTTCAAAATGAATTTGCACGGAAGTATAGAATCGAACTATAATCGATACTTTAAGGATTATATTGTCAAAATTAAAACTATAAGGACTAAATAGGAACTTCATCAATACTTTAAGGGTATAATTTGCAATTCACCCTAAATGTTATCCATGCTGGTGCTGCAATAGATAGAATAATACAGTTTTGGTATAAACAGACAAGACGACTTTCTCTCCCTGCTCTGTAAAACAAGATACCACTTGGTTTCTCCCCTCTCCCCCCAAAACTACTCATCTTAGTTTGTTCACACTATCTCCATATGTCTCTGTCTTTGGCGCTTTGCCTTGCGTATCGTGTCTGCAACGGATTCTTTCAGGCATAAATAGTTAGTTCTCCGTCTGTGTATCATCGATAACAGGCCGAATTCATCTGATAGAACTACAGATATGGGGATTGTTGGAAATCTCAGTTCAGACCAACTCCAATTCTTCAATTCTCAGGGTAACCCTTTTTCTAGAAATCCTTAGAACTCTCTCTATCTCTCTATTTCCTGCTAAGAACCTTTGATGTTGCAGGGTATCTGGTGATAGAGTCATTTGCAAGCCCTGAAGAGATAAATAGCATGAGGAAGAGGATGGACCAGTTGCTTGATGAGTTTGATTGCTCTTCCAATGCCTCAATTTTCTCCACCAAGAACCTGGTCCAAGTTGACGCTAACCCTGTTCTGTTTAATTAGTTCATATCCAATCGAACTTGAACTCAAATTGAATTAACTGTCGCTTAATTGTTTGAAGTTGTTTCTTGTTTTGTGCAGCAAAAGTTGACTGATGACTACTTCTACGAGAGCGCCGAGAAGATTTCATTTTTCTTTGAAGGTATTGACTTCTGACCCATAGTTATCAAATCGTGTATCGGAAGGCGTATCGTAAGATACAAATATTGTATCGTATCGTGTATCGTATCGTGTATCGTAAGATACGATGCAATTTTAAATAAATAATAAAAAAATATATATACCTTTGAAAAAAAGTCATACACTCATAAAAAATATAGCATTTCATTAATACTCCACCAACTATTCAAGTTATCAACATAATCCACTACTATTATAATGCAAAGTTCACAACCATAGTTCACTAATTCAAACTTTAAACACCAAAGAGACTTCTAATCCAAATTTCTAACATCCATTTTGAACTCAATCTTCAATTTCAATTGAAAATGCATCATCATCATCATCATTGTGATCGGATGCCAACAAGTCTTCACTTGTGGTTTTTTTTTAAAAAAAATCAGAGCACAAAACGACGTCGTTTTTAAAAAAAAAAAAAATTGCACGTATCGTGCGTATCGTACCGATACGTATCGTATCGTAAAAACGTATCGTGTATCGGACGATACAACGCAAAAACGATACATAACTACGATCCGTATCGTTTTAGGGCTGTATCGTAACGTATCGTACGATACGTATCGCGTATCGTACGATACTAACAACTTTGTTCTGACCCATATCAGTTTTCCTTATTTAATCGTTCTTTGAATATGATTGATTGGGTATTTGAGAACTTTTTTAAAAAATAGTAGTTTCGTAATTTGCCTTCTGGTAGTGCATTATCCAAACAGTCCCAGCGGATTTATCTGTTTCTGTTTATTTTCAAGTGCTTTTGATTAGTTTGATACTTTTGGAATACCATGTCTATTTTTGATGTGCTAATGCTTAGTGTTTTTGTCAGAGAAAGCTTTTGATGACGATGGTCACTTAAAGCAGCCGAAGCAACTATCGATCAACAAAGTTGGGCATGGTATGCACAAAATTGTTTTGGGAAAGTTTTGACTTTGCTTTCCCTGGTTAGACTTCTCTGCATATCACTCATTCACCTTGAAAAATAGCTATATAACTGTTATGCAGTTTGCAGATCAAAGTTAGAAAGTTCAATTTGGTTTAACCTGACAAAGGTGACAAATAATGAGTGGTATTTTGAGAAGTCCAAATGCTCATGCAATCCTTAGAAAATACAAATGGCGTGATCCAGCCCAACCCTAAACCAAATCCCACCCAAACCTAACCCTCTTCTTCAACTATCATTAATCTCTCATATACGCTGGATGCCCTCCTTGACTACTACTCTTTCTTACAATCAATTCTTACATTTATGCAGCCAGACACATACATTTGCAAAGGCATTTATATACACACACATTTCTGCACACACACAGTATGTCTTTTAAGGCACCATCCCACATTGGCATAAGCCAATATGGATTTAGGTTTGATCATATCGAGGATTGAAGAAAAACTATAATTTTTTTGAAGGCCTGTGGTGATTTGGGTTGAGCCAATTAATCTTTGGGCCTGATTTGATTTGGGAGGAGTTGCATGTGATTTCAGCGTAGTTGCAATACCGGTGGTAGCGACGGAGGCAGGTGGTGGGTTCATAAGTGGTGAGTTGTGAGGTAGTAGTAGTAGTGTGTATAGGGGTGGGAAGGGTGGTAGAGGTGGTTTTGTTTGTGTGTTCTCGAACTGGGATTTTGAAGGGTGGGGTTTCTTTTTTGAGGTTTTTTTTTATTGGGGGGTTGGGGGAGGGGGGGGGGGGGGGGGGAGTAAGAGTTAAGCCACTTAGTGCACACAAGATTAGGGATGTGTTCATCTCTTTGTGTGGGTGGTTGCAGATAGCAAGTCAACGATGGTGGGCGACAGATTAATGGTGGTGGGTTTGCAACGATGACCTTGGTTTGGCTGAATCAGATTGGGTTATATCCTAGTCAATCATAATTTGGGTGAGACTTGTGGTTTACGCCCAGTGTGTATCTTTTTTCGGGGTGGAAAGTGTCGAGTTAGATATGACTCAGATGAATGTTAGATAGACGGGTTGGGGATGGTAGTGGTGAGAGAGAGAGAGAAAGAGTTCAGTTTTCCTTTTACATTAACATTGTTAGTGGTGTAATTTGGGTCCACAAATCACGTGAAAGTTATGCGTCTATTTTTGAAGGTGAGGGGGTGTTGTCTATTTTTGCCTTTTAAATTATGTTTAGATTACATTGTCATCCATAGTAAACCCTTGCCTCATAAGAATTTGAACTATATGCTGCTTATAGTTTGGGTTGACTGCCAGATGCAGATTGCAAATGCTATTGTAGAAGCTTTGCTGCTATTCTTATTTTGATATTGTGTTTCATGTTGCGTTTTGTGCAGCATTACATGAGATTGACCCAGTATTTAAGCAGTTTTCTGGCTCAGAGAAAGCATTTGGCTTATTGTGCTCGTTGGGTTACAGGAGGCCAGTGGTCATTCAGTCAATGTACATATTTAAGGTACTATTCTGGTTTATTATTATCAGCTTTCCTTCCTGCATGCTTTTTGCCCTCCAGCTATGCTCACATTAAAAAAAAAAAAAACTCTCTTTATGAAGAAAAACTCTTCGCTACCTCATTATGTGTATCCTTTATATGAGTATCATGGGCATATTTGCGATGTGAGGAAACTTTATGAAGCTTGATATACTGCTGCCTGTTTTTGATTTTGAGTTAAGGTCAAATGGAAAGTTTGTAGGGTGGGGTTATAGCAGGTGAGAGAGGTTTTATAGAGTTTGTGAATTAAAAGGGGTTGAACTTGGCTTAGTATAAAGGTAGCACATTTCCGAAAAGCAGATATTCATGTGCTTATCAGTTCTGTGCAACGAGTATGTAGGATTTTGATTGCTAAAGTCTAGTCCAGAAGATAGGGAAAGAGTCGGGGTTGGCTAGACTTCTAGTGTTGAAGCTTAAGACGGGCATAACTAGGATATTTCTGAGTGGGATAATCCTAAAACTTATTGCTTTACTCTATGACTATGAAATTTTAAAGATTCGAATATAGAAATTCCAATTCTAAATGAGACCCTAAAAAATTTAACAACATGAGAAAATTCAAGTCTTTTGTATAGTGCATGTATGTGTTCTATCCCTCCTCAGAATTATCGGTCTATTCAAATCTTAATTTTTGATGCCTACATCCCAATTTCAATTTCGAAGTTAATGTTTCAATCTCCAAATTCTAAGAAAAAGGTGTGAAAATGAGGGCAGAAAGAGAGCACTTAAACTCGAGATTCAAATTGAAGAGCACGACTGACTGACAATCATTAAAACTCACCACATCATGAGTGATGGCTACAATACTTCAAGTGAATCATAAGTCTTGGGTTTTCGTCATCGTTTGATGAGTAAAGGGGAGGGGAGGGGAGGAGGATTGTGTTGGTGATTTGGCATGTCGTTGCAGAGGAAAAAGGGAGAATTGGAGGCTGAAGAGAGGCCGGAGAGAGCTTTAGATTGAGTTGTAATCCAAAAGTCTCTAATTTTATCTCTATATATTTTACTTTCTTTAATTGGGGGCAAGTTCTAAGTAAATTTAAATTTGTCAAATTTTTTGTCAAAATCCAAAACTTATTTGATACTGTAGTGGGTGCACCAGCCCAGTTGTCCATATTGATGAAGTTGAGAATATGAGAGAGATTGAAGGTAGAAGAAGGATAGAAAAATGAGACACAAAGAATAATGTGATTTGGTACATCATGCTTACATCTACGGACCAAACGTCCTAGGGGCTGCATTGATGTATTATTAATGGTAATTGTATACATAGGGCTCAACCCTATTTATAGGGTGATAAATAAACAAGATAAACATAATCGCTCTAGCCTATTATCATCTTATCCCAATTGTGGATATTGATGGATTTAAAAGAATCTTATCATATCTCTAATACTTCTGGTCAAGTTGGTACATTGAGAAGGTGAAGTGTCTAACTTGAACTGAAACATGGGGTGGTAGTCTACATGACAAGGCTTCAATTTCACATGATGCATAATCTTGTGACTTTTCTCAATTGGACTACCCTATGCTTACAAGTCTTTTCCAGAAGTAATATGTACTAATTTCATTTTTCAGCAACCAGGAATTGGGGAAGAAGTAGTACCCCACCAGGATAATTCGTTTCTTATACTGAACCACCAACTTGCACTGGACTGTGGCTGGCTTTAGGGGATGCAACCATTATATTGGTTGCCTATGGGCTATTCCTGGCTCACAAAAAAGTAGATCTCTTTCTATATCTGGCTTGTTTTTCTTTCTTCTTTGCAAGCTTCTAAGAACCTGTCAATTCTGTTTTTTGTTATCTTAGATGGCCTTGTGAGAAGATTCATTAGAGATGACAAAGGGGTTCACTTTGATCAACCATCCCCATCCTATGACCAAAAAGATTTTGTTCCTATTGAAGTCAAAGCTGGCTCCTTGGTTGTCATTCATGGCGATCTTATTCATCAGAGGTCACTTACTTGAAGATATTTAATCCTCTTAGATAGCATTGAAGTTCATCATGTGTATTTTGTGTTCTTAATCATGGTTCTTTTTATGTGTTTTGCTGCAGTTTTGAGAACAAGTCCTCAAAATCAAGGCATGCATATAGCTTGCATGTGGTGGACACTGATGGCTGCATATGGGCACAGGAAAATTAGTGAGTAGATGGATGATTTTCCATGTTTTGTTTCGTTGTTTTTTATCAGTTAGATTTCTACCAGCATGCAAAGTCATTAGAGTTGCCTCAGCCAAATTTCCTGAAAGCCACGTATTACATTTGAGTCTTCGACTGGTAAAAAGACACTAAGATTCCATAGTCAGTTTGGAAGGTTGGGAAAATATATAATGAAAGTGATTTAAAAAAACCTCAATAATTTATGAGGGGTTTAAAATGTAATGTAGTGTGTTTTTCACTCTCTTTTTTTTTTTGGTCATTTTTTCATACAGGGAAATAAATATCAAAGTGCTTTAAGTGCTCTATGATTTCTTTTGGATTTTTTTTTATAAATTATCATATTGCTTTCTGAAATATGAGTTGTGTAGGATTGATGACTCTGACTTGAGCTTTTTTTATAACCTTTTAATAATAGGTAGACTCATTACAAGTTTTCCCTCTGTGCTCATCTACTCATTCTTTGTTAGACATGTTTTTTTCTCTATACTAACTTGCAAGGACAACTGTGTATTATGTTTCCAGCTTGATTAGAACAGAAATGGTTTCTCACTTTGTCCAAACTAGCGATTTCACAATTGAAAGCATAAAACTTATTTTTTCAATGGTAATGGAAAGCTGATGGAAGGGCAACTGTATTCCAAAGGATGAAGTCCTTTCAAATTTGAGGATTTGTTTTCATCTCTTCCCTCTTTAAGTATCGGAAGCATGAAACTCTGTGTGCATGCACCTTTGATAAGTAGGCAAATTAGTTAGATTGCAATGGTGGCATTACTATGTACAAGAGTAATTAAGAGTGAGAAACTTATACAAAAGAAAAGTAAAAAATTTTCTTTTATACATGTCAAATCAATTAGATTGCAATGCTGTGTATATCAAACTCTTCTCAGACTCAGCAGTGATGGGAGTGAATATATCCGTGAAAGTGTAGGTAACACATATAGGAGATAAATTGAGAGAAATCAACTTAGGTGGTTTGAACATATCTATAAACGATCTACTACGGCACGGAGTGATATGATAACTATTGACGGTAAGCATAGAGGTAGAGAAGGATATAAAAATAATTTTAAATGAAATAGTTAAGAAAGATATTTATTTCTTATTGTTTAACAGAAAACATAACCCTTAATCGAGGACAATGACGAAGCAAGATTCATGTGGCTGCCCTAAAAATGTTGGGACAAAACTTTGTTGAGTTGAGTTGAGTTTTTAATATTCATTATTGGCTTTTGAGAATGGTTCTGACCGACTCATTATTTGTACACAATCATGTCTGCAATGTACCCTTAACTATCAATATTTCTTTTTAAAGTGAAAAAGTTGAAAGATGAAAAACTTTGTAGTAAAAACCGAGTTCAAGTCAACTTTAAACTTATGTACACATTGTTGATTATGATCATTGACCTTCGTGGATCTTTAGTTATTTGTGATACTGACTGTTGTTTTTGCCAAATCTTCTTTCAGGATCAAAAGAAAAGTGGATCCAGAGCCCCTCTTTGTTTCTTGATCTAGCCTTTCAGGCCATCAATATTCACTTAAAAAGTGCTCCCACCTGCATATCAAACATAAATAGTTATGTTCTGTTGCATCCTTTCAGGGTACTTGTATAGTATAATTTTTCTTTCTATGAAAATAAAGAAAACATTTGGCATCAGGCCTTGTGCATTGAGCTGCCTTTTACATACGGATTCGGGTGGTTTTCTAATGTAACATTCCTCAATTCTATACTTGCCAGCACTTCTAGCTTCTTTGCACTTCTTGTTTTGTTTAAACATTTTCTTTTAGCGCATCGATTTTCTTGATCCGGATCGGAATGGTGAAGCATCTATATAAACTTGGTGTTCTTTTTTTATTTATGCAGCTTGTTGATTAAGCCAAAAAAAAATTATTTGTGAAGGACTACTTTGAAATCTCATAATATGTATACTGCATGTTGTGGAAAACTTTGTTCTGTGCAAATGAATTTCCTTCTCTACTAACTCCCTTCAGCCCAGCTAGTTAGGTTTAAGCTATCAACTGTCAAGTATCTCATCTTTTGGCGGTAAGATTCTCTTTTTGTAAAAGAGCAATATTTATTAACTAATCGTTTGTAACTATTGGATTGATAGCGGGTTTTAGGATTTGTTGAAATCTACTATCAATTGAATAATTGTGATGAATTAGGTTAGAAAAATTATATCAAAAAAAATTAAGTCTAAATAATATTATTTTTTGGGTCAATTATAAAATGTCTCCTCTAACTTTGGATGATATTACAATCAACTCCCTCTAGTTTGAATTTCAACAAATGATCTCCTCAAAAGTTATAATATTTTTCAATTAACCCAAGTTGTTAACTTTGGCAATGAAAATGACAAAAGTTAGTCATGTGCAAATCACATGATCTCATATTTAATGAAAATAAAAAATTATTCATAATTAATAAAAATTCCTCATGTATAAATAATTGCATTTTCCAATCCAGACGCCAGACCTCCTTCTCTTTTCCTTTTCAACAAACCCCCTGCTTCACGGTCGACGAAAACCCCTCTTTCCAATGGCTGCATCTAGTTTTTTCATCAATAACTCCTAAACATCACCCTTGCGACAGACAATATCTATGTTTTTCAAAAATATTTATTTTTTAAAATCTTTTTTAGGATGTCAAATTTATTTAATATTTTTATTTCAGATCACGTGACTTGCACATGATTAATTTTTGTCATTTTTCTGGCTTAGGTTAATTGAAGTATATTCAAACTTTTAGGTGATAATTTGTTGAAATTAAAATCAGAGGGAGTTGAGTTGATCGCTCATGATCTAAAGTTGGAGGAAATATATACAGTTCTCTTATTATATCTATCTATATTTTATACTATAGATTGTAAGAATCAATTTAGGAGAGAGTCATTAAGAAACTTTTCCTTCTAAAATTTTTTTTTTCCTAATTTTTAAATATTTAATTGAAATGAGTTGGCCTACTCCAATTGATTTTTTTTTGGCTACAACATGCCGATGTCCATGTGACAACTTTTTACTTTGTAGGTCACAAAAAATTAATTTTTTTATTTATTGTGTGGTAAAGGTATGGTACCGGGAGTTGTCTACTGTATCCATTTTTTTTTTTTTGGTATCATACTAATATTTATTATTTTTATGAATATTTTTACAACTATTGTGACACTAAAAAAAAATGGTAAAAATAGTTATCAAAGTAGTGATAAAAAAACCCACAACAGTGATAAAAACACATACTAGAGTGGTAAATCACCCAAAAAAAGGTAATTTTTTTTGTTCTTAGAGAAATGATAAAAATAGTTAGTATAATAGTGATAAAAATATATTTATCCAAAAAAAAATGAGATAAAAATATTCTCAAAAATGATAATTTATTTTTTTAATTTAGCTCGGACTCAAAAGGGGCCAACTGGCCAAGTAAGAGAATTCTTCAATAATAACTAGAGCAATGCTATTGGGATCTAATTTATTAATATAATTTATTGACCTAATTTGAATTCACTATAGACTTCATTCAACATTAAAATTTAGTATTGATCCAATAATTCATATAAAATCACATCATTATATCAACAACTTAGATCAAATTTTTAGGTAATAACTGTCCAAGCTAGCCAATGCCTACCAAACCTAAAGATGAAGGAAATGTAGGCAAACACAGACAATTGGCTACCAAACCTAAGATGTGATGATGGTTCAATTCCCATCCCTGTGGTTTTGAATTCCTACACCTAGCTTATAGTCCCCACAGACAAACACTCAAAATAGAGGGAGTTACGGGGTACCCTTTGTCTTGCTTATTGCACTTAATTCAGCCAATAGGTGGCTCCCACAAAAAATTACGGTTTACGTTGCATTTGATATTCATACTTAACTTGATGATTAATTTTAATATCAATTATTATGAACTCATGAGTAGAACTTATCCCTGAAAACTTGCTTATAAATAAAAGGTACCCTAAAAATCATAAGGTGTCCAAGAATTCAAACATTTACATCTAATCTTTAACCAATGCGAAATTGTAACAGATTTTTATAGATAACCACAAATTTAATATATCTTAATTGAGTCATATCTTCGCTGCATAGTAACTTGTTCAATTATTTATTTATTTATTTTTGGGGATCTTTATGGTAGATTGTTTCCATTCACTTCTTGGTTCTTTGGAGCGTGGTGGTGTTCTGCATCTTATTGGTTCTTTGGAGAGTTTACTAAACTTTTGGGTGTAATTGTGTTTTGAGTCTGCTTATTATTTTTTAGACTCACTATTCACATTTTTTTAAGGTGGATCTTATCACTTTTTAGGGTAAAATTTAGTTTACCTTTTTTTTTTATTGAACATATTTACTGGACAGCCTCTTTTCGATTCTTTATTTGAAGCAAATAATTTTTCCTTTACTTCCATTAAGATTACTTGTAATTGTTGTATTGAGTTTTTTTTTTTTTTTTTTTTTTTAAGATTATAGGATGTTTAATCTTGTATCGATTACACCCTAAAATTTAGATATTGGTCACTGAGCCTTAATGAGTTTGAAACATGTTCCCTAAGAAATAAGGATGACTAACCTTTAAAAAATATAAAAAAACGTTGAACTTGATCTTTAACTGTTTATTCGTTTTAACGATTAGTAACAATTCATTAAAAAAAATAACAAAATAATGCAAACTAATAAAATAAATAACTTTTTGCGTGTAATATTTTTAGTGGATAAAAATATAGAACGACGATACTGGTAAGTATCCGACCAAAACAACACATTTTTTATACGAGGTTAGCAATTGACTTAATGGTTGCGAATTCGAACTTCGTCGTCCCCTACTTCCCTTTCTATGCAATAGTGTCCCACCAAAAAATAAAAACCATGTTTTTATGCAAGTAACAATAACGTCACAAATAATTAAGTTAAAATTTACAATAGATTAAGAACGTGGTAGTTAAAAATGAGCATAACATCCGGATCAAAATCTCATCAAATACATAATTTTTTTGTTTTTCTCATCAAATCATCTATTATTTATTAGTGACAGTGAGAGATCTATATACATTGAGTTGAACTTGAATTAATGATAGGTGATTTAACTAGAATGAAAGAAAATAAAATATATATATATATACTAGAGTGGGTCCCGGTCCATAAGATTCTAACCATATGTCATTATCCAGTCGTTTCATTACTTGTAAATAATAGAAAGTTCCAATTTCCACCAAGAGACAAAAGCAAAACGATATTTTTGCTGTTTTTATCATCACAGCCATGCATGAAGCAACACACTTCTTCTTTTCAACCACAAAGCTAGCAATATGCTCTTTTTTTTTTTTTGAATAACACTATTTGACATAAAAATTTGATCTAATTTGCTGACATAATATGTGGCTTCGTGGAAATTATTGGATCAACACCAAATTCTAATATTTGGTGGAAGAAATGTTACAATGAATTAGGTCAACAAATTATGTTAGTAAATTAAATCCCAATAGCATTGCTCTTTTTTTTTTTTCCCATCAATTCTTCACAGTAACTCAAAAAACTTGTTTGGCTTGAAGTGTGTTCCAGTGGCTATGGTAGCAGTAATGGGTTCTTCAACAATATCATTTTTGTCACCCTTAAGGGCACCACAATCATCATCACTTTTCATTGGAAAGAGCTGACGTGTTTGAAACCCTCTAGTTTCATCATCTTCAACCATTGTCATATCTTCTAATAGGCGTAGATTTTGAGTGCTTCTCAGCTTTGGGTCTGTTGTTACCAGATCTTCTTGTTCAGTTGTGGTTATGTCCTTCATGATGAGTTTGGTGGTGGGGGACATAGACATAGACATAGACATAGACATAGAGCTTGAGTTTGTCATCTGCCGCATTGCATTCTTTGATGCAGTAATTGCATTCAGTTGCATTCTGCTGCAATTCTCTCTCCTCAATTTTAAGCCACCCATCTGGTCTACTTTCAGCTACCACTGCTCTGTGTATTGATTCAGAGTCCTAAAGACAACAAAATAATTAAAGCGAACTATGTTTCACGCAACTGTCCAAAAAAAACTACCCTTTTTTGCAAATAATAGTCTCCAGGCCCCCAACAGAATGTAAGGAATGCAGCTTTTCTACCCCTTATGCTTTTCCATTTTACACAATAAAATGTTATTTAAATTTAATTTATTAATCTAATAAATCATAATTTTGAATTTGTAGTGAGTTATTTCATACTCGACCTTGTAATAGCGAGAGAGGTGTCAGATTCCATGTTGGTTGGGTGGTGCAAGTGTCGTACGGGTTCATAAGACTTTAGGCGTGCGATTGTCTATATCAAGGTTGGCCCGAGCCAATTGGGTGAGAAAGAATGTTACGTATTCCGTTTCGATTGGTTAGGGATATTGAGTAGATATCTCTGATTAACTAAGTTTAAAGGTGTTACAACATGAACAAGCACAAAATAAATATAATTTTTAGGGGTGGTCTAGTAATTAGGCATATCCTTTAATAATCAGAGGTCTCAAGTTTAATCATTTCTCATATCCCTCAATGGTTAGTCACCATTGTCTCTTCGGGGACATATTTTAACCCAACTCAAGTTATGATACAGTAGCTAGTTGTTGAGTTCAAATGAGTAATGAGAAAAAAAAACACCAGATAAATGTAACAGTATTGAAACCTCTGAAATTGTACTGCAATTTGAAGGGGTTGCCCAGTTCTTCTGTCCAACTTCAAACCCTGCAGACAAAAAGAAAGAAAAAACAAAAGGAATTCAACTTTAAGTTGGTGCCGATATATAAATAGCAATAATGGTGAGAATTTTGGGCATTAATCATATGTATGTTGTTACCTGATTCTTTTCTCGGTAGGTTTTCAATCTTATGTGGTTGTTGTTTTGAAAATACCTCTAGTATACGACGTCGTTTTTGCCTTTCTCTTGCTTTGTGGTTCTGAAACCAGTAGAATACATTCTTCCCTTGGATTTGATCAGCCGTGGGTGTGTTCTTATTCCACTTCTATACATCTCTTCTAGGGTTTGTAACTGCTCTGGAGTTGGGTTCCACCTTGAACTCACTGAGGGTTCTGTGGGTATCTCTTTCTTACTCTGCTCAGTTGCTGCAACTATAGCGAGAACAAACTCTCATCACGGGTTCAAAAGATACATGGTTGAAACGATTTTTCGAGAAAAAAAGAAAAAAGTAAGAGAAAAATGGCGACATACCATTATGGTGATTCCATGCAAAAATATCAGCACTGTGAATTCGATCACAGTAAGGAGTTGGTTTTGTAGAATACGAAGTACTTTTGGTATTGTTAGGAGTAGGCCTGGGCATGAGAGGGCCGAAGTTTTCGACTCTTTGGTGAATGAGACATCTTAAACTCTTCAGCATCGCAGCCCACCATCCACATTGTAGACTAGTAATGGCCAATACCCTGTGCGTGTGTGTGTGTGTGAGAGAGAGAGAGATGTGTCCTGAATTCCGAGGTAAGAGAATGGTACTTACAGTCGTTGAAATGAGAGAAGAACCAGATAGTAATGCACTCAAATAAACCAGGTTATAAATTTATGCACGGTTTCGGATGGTAATTGTGCGTGCACGATCTTGCATAATATAAACGATAACAGATCTCTTTCGTGGTAAACACGAGTCCGTCAATTGAGTGGTCAATCTTGTTACTTGGAACAGGTTGTGAGGACTAAGAGTGACAAATGAAGTGATGAAGGATTGTTTCTAGAAGTCGCCTAAGCTGCGAAACCCGGGAAAAATTTTAATTTTTTCTTAAAAAATGGAAAAATGGTAATTTATCATTATAGTGCAGGTTAAAAATTGATATTTTTCTAGACCTCGGATGATGAAACGGACCTCACCGTTGGATTCGTCTCTCGAAATCTACTTATCTAGACAAATTTTGTCGAATTTTGAGATAGTCGAATTTTTCACGTTTTTTGAAGTGACGGGTGTCTGGTGACCCCTAAAAACGAAATTTTTATAAAAATTTTAAAAGTTGAAAAATATTTTAAATAAAGTTCATATAAAATATTTTGAGTTTAAATCGGTACGAAATTTAATCGTTTCGAAGGGAAAAACAGACCCGAACAAAAGAGGATACTTGGTGCGACGAGGGTCAAGTCTTTAAAAGTATAAAAGAGACAAATATCTGAAAATTCAGCTATTTCCTACCCATTTGTTGGCTGGTTTTAGACGTTGGAAGAGAGAAGAGAGAAAAAGAGTTTTCAAGTTTTTCTTCTGTCGATCCGCTAGGCTACGTCGGTCGGAATCGCTTGAACCAAGAATTAAAATTGGTCTACGCGACGAGGGCTATGCGTGGGTACCAAAAATGAAGGATTTCATCGAAGGTCTAAAGGGAGATTTTGAGAAAATTAAGTCTTGGTGAGTATTTTCTTGAGCTCAAACCGAAAGGAAGAAGAAGAAATGGTGCTGTTAATCCTAGACAGTAGATGAGTTTCTTATTCATTTCATAAGCTACGATTATTTAATAATTCTGGAATTTTGAGGTTATAATGTAGACTGAAAAAGGATTCGTTTGGTTTTGGTTTCAAGTAAAATGGAGATAAATATGAGTTTTGGTGATTTTTGAAAGTTAGCCCCAGGCTATAGAAACTGATATGAAAAATCTGGACATCATGTAGTTTCGTAATTGCTTTTATGAGTTAGAGTTTGTTTTTGAATCTTAAACTTTGAGGGTTTGAAATAAATTCACAAAGGGTTATTTTGGCTTTGGTCTCATGCCAAAAAGAAGAAAACTCAATTTTTGGTGAGTTTCTAAAAATGATTATGACCTGCTGGAACCTGAAAATTCTGTAACTTACACTTAGTTTAAGAGTTACCTGGAACAGGTATTTAGTGTTCAAAAATAGTGATTTTTGGTGAAAGATAATTCCTATGAGTATATGTTCATCTCCCATATATTTTGTTAGAATTGAATTTTAATAACTAGAGTTAGAGTTGTTTTAATTCATGTAGGTTACCTACAAAATGTTAAAAAATGCTAAATGTCTACGCTTAGTTGGAAAAGAACCCTACATGTGACATTAAAACTGAACAAGAGAGGAAGTGTTCTTGAGACTTTCTACACTCATTTTGCACTTCTATTAAGGCATGGATTCTCCTACTTTGGTTCATTCATATTTAAAATGTTATATATATTGTGTAGGATTTCATCTATTTGGATTGATTCTTAATCTAGAATGCCCATATGAAATGGTTAGTGGTATAAAATATTTTATAACTTGCCTATAGTCATGGAAATGGTGAATTAAGTATGGACAAAATTCTAGTTAAATTTATTATGTAGAAGTTCTGTAAATAATTCCTTGATATTTGATGTGTGTGGGGGCAATATTGTATACTTACATGATTGTTGCCTAGAAGGTTTTTGCTAAAATGCCTAAGTGTGAATTAAGGTTGTTATGACATGACAATGTATAACATGCTTATAGAATGTGTTGTTTATATATATTGACATTGTAATGATTCATGAAATTTATATGCTTATGATAAGAATTACCATGATATTGTCTATATATGTAGTTGATCTAGCTCATTGGGCAACATTGCACATTGGGCATGACATAGCATCACATTCAAGGGCTACATGCATGAGTATGAGTTTATGGTTGCAAGGGGTGATCAACACCAACAATGGTACTTGATGGTAGGCTCAGGAAAGTGGGATGGAACGTCCTACGGAGTCGCACGGTTACATATATAAAAACATTTATGTCGGGTATAGCAAGTAGGGCTAGACACTCTCTCGGGTGAAAAACCCGGCTATTTGGTTCATACACTTACCGGCGGTAAAATTTCAGAAAAGTGTAACGGCATACGGAACCGGAGGTGCGATTCCTAAATCCAATACCCCATAAAGGCACATGATTTTGATATATAAATTATTCATTTGATGACAAGCATCCAAGAATGAATTGATTTTATGACATATGGTTGATTTCAAAATGATATTTGGATGTGTTTCATCAAAGACGTTTGTTTTACACATATGAGTCGCATTGTGTTGTGAGAGTCGGTGTGGGCTCGGGATAACATGCATGAGTGAGTTTCATCTCATTACTTGGTATGACATCATGAGATTCTATTTTGAATAACATATTCTTATTTGGAAGAAGTTGTTTGTTGCATGTGCGTATTGCATACACAATTTAGGTGGGAAGTAGCATCTGTAGGAGTTTTTCTACTGAGCGTTGGCTCACCCTATATAGGAAACATTTCAGGTGGGAGAGATACACCAGTGGATGACTCAAATTTGGTTTGACTTTTTTCAAACAAGTGGGTCCAAATTTGAGCCATCCACCGGTGTACCTCTCTCACCTGAAATGTTTCCCATATAGGGTGAGCCAACGCTCAATAGAAAAACTCCTACAGAGGCTACTGCCCACCTAAAATGCGTATGCAACACGCACATGCCATAAACAAATTTTTCTAAATAAGAATATGTTATTCAAGATAGAATCTCATGATGTCATGCCAAGTAATGAGATGAAACTCACTCATGCATGCTATCCCGAGCCCACACCGACTCCCACAACACAATGCGACTCATATGTGTAAAACAAACGTCTTTGATGAAACACATCCAAAGATCATTTTGAAATGAACCATATGTCATAAAACCAATTCATTCTTGGATGCTTCCCATCAAATGAATAATTTATATATCAAAATCATGTGCCTTTATGGAGTATCGGATTCAAGAATCGCACCTCCGGCTCCGTACACCGTTACACTTTTCTGGAATTTCACCGCCGATAAGTGTATGAACCAAGTAGCCGGGTTTTTCACCCGAGAGAGTGTCTAGCCCTACTTGCTATACCCGACACAAATTTTCTTATGCATGTAACCGTGCGACTCCGTAGGACGTTCCATCCCACTTTCCCGAGCCCACCATCAAGCACCAATGTTGGTGTTGATCACCCCATGCAACCATACACCCACACTAATGTATGTAGCCCTTGAATGTGATGCTATGTCATGCCCAATGTGCAATGATGCCCAATGAACTAGATCAACTACATATATAGACAATCCCATGGTAATTCATATCATAAGCATATAAATTTCATGAATCATTACAATGTCAATATATATATACAACACATTCTATAAACATGTTATACATTGTCATGTCATAACAACCTTAATTCACACTTAGACATTTTAGCAAACACCTTCTAGGCAACAATCATGTAAACATACAATATTGCCCCCACACACATCAAATATCATCAAGTATCAAGGAATTATTTACTGAACTCCTACATAACAAATTTAACTAGAACTTTGCCCATACTTAATTTATCATTTTCATGACTATAGGCAAGTTATAAAACATTTTATACCACTAACCATTTCATATGGGCATTCTAGATTAAGAATCGATCCAAATAAAAGAAATCCTACACAATACATATAACATTTTAAATAGGAATGAACCAAAGTAGGAGAATCCCTACCTTAATAGAAGTGCAAAATGAGTGTAGAAAGCCTCAAGAACACTTCCTCTCTTGTTTAGTTTTAATGTCACATGTAGGGTTCTTTTCCAACTAAGCGTAGACATTTAGCATTTTTGAACATTCTGTAGGTAACCTACATGAGTTAAAACAACTCTAACTCTAGTTATTAAAATCCAATTCTAACAAAAATATGTGGGAGATGAACATAGACTCATAGGAATTATCTATCACCAAAAATCACTATTTTTGAACACTAAATACCTGTTCCAAGTAACTCCTAAACTAAGTGTAAGTTACAGAATTTTCAGGTTCCAACAGGTCATAATCATTTTTAGAAATTCACCAAAAATAGAGTTTTCATCCTTTTGGCATGAGACCAAAGCCAAAATAACCCTTTATGAATCTATTTCAAACCCTCAAAGTTTAAGATTCATAAACGAACTCTACTTCATAAAAACAATTAAGAAACTACATGCTGTCCAGATTTGCAGATCAATTTCTATAGGCTGGGGTTAACTTTCAAAAATCACCAAAACTCGTATTTATCTCCATTTTACTTGAAACCAAAACCAAACGAATCATTTTTCAGTCTACATTATAACCTCAAAATTCCAGAATTATTAAATAATCGTAGCTTATGAAATGAATAAGAAACTCATGTACTGTCTAGGATTGACAGCACTTTTTCTTCCTTTCGGTTTGAGCTCAACAAAATACCCACCAGGACTTAATTTTTCCAAAATATCCCCTTTAGACCTTCAGTGAAATCCTTCATTTTTGATACCTATGCGTAGCCCTCGTCGCGTAGACTAACTTTAATTCTAGATTCAAGCGATTCCGACTGACGTACCCTAGCGAATCGACGGAAGAAAAACTTGAAAACTCTCTTTCTCTCTTCTCTTCCTCCAACGTCTGAAAACAGCCAGAAAATGGGTAGGAA
This sequence comes from Ilex paraguariensis, assembly GCA_963454935.2. Classification (NCBI taxonomy): domain Eukaryota; kingdom Viridiplantae; phylum Streptophyta; class Magnoliopsida; order Aquifoliales; family Aquifoliaceae; genus Ilex; species Ilex paraguariensis. The sequence goes on from CAUOFW020002737.1 coordinate 34,338, forward strand.
ATAGCTGAATTTTCAGATATTTGTCCATTTTATACTTTTAAAGACTTGACCCTTGTCACGCTAAGTATCCTATTTTGTTCAGATCCGTTTTTCGCTCCGAAACGATTAAATTTTGTACCGATTTAAGCTCAAAATATTTTATATGAACTTTATTTAAAATATTTTTTAACTTTCAAAATTTTTATAAAAATTTCGTTTTTAGGGGTTACCGGACACCTATCATCTCGAAAAACGTGAAAAATCAGACTTTCTCAGAATTCTACAAAATTTGTCTGGGTAACTAAATTTCTTGAGACGAATCCAACGGTGAGGTCTATTTCATCATCCGAGATCTAGAAAAATATCAATTTTTAACCTGCACTATAATGGCAAATTACCATTTTGCCATTTTTTAAGAAAAAGTTAAAATTTTTCCCAGATTTCACATTCTTGCCCCTTTAAAAAATTTCGTCCCTGAAATTCACATACACATGCACATACAATCACATGCATATACAACAGTCAAATAACGCTAAATGACCATAAGAATGTACATTCATCCTCGAACAAAAAAAGATAATTGGTACAGACAGTGTCCCCGCGCTCCCATGTTGCCTCCTCTACTCCTCGATGTTGCCACAACACCTTCACTAGCCGCACGGTCTTGCCTCGTAAAATCTGTTCCCGACTATCCATGATGCGCACCGGTCCCTCCTCGAAAGTCCCATCAGCATCAACAACAAGCTCTCCCCAATCCACCACATGAGTCTGATCCGGGGTGTACTTCCGAAGCATAGAGACATAGAATACTGCATAAGCACCCGATAGATTTGGCGGTAACGCCAACCGGTAAACAACTGTACCCACTCTCTCAAGTACCTCGAAGGGCCCGATGTATCTCAATGACAGCTTCCCTCGCTTACCAAATCGGACCACTCCTCTCTTAGGTATAACCTTCAAGAAGACATGATTTCCCACCTCAAACTCTAGAGGTCGCCGCCGTCTATCAGCATAGCTCTTTTGCCGACTTTGAGCCATGAGAAGACGCTTTCGAATCAAGTCCACCTTTTTCGAGGTGTCTCTAACCAATTCCGGACCCGTAGAAGACCTCTCTCCTACCTCCGTGCAACAAACCGGAGAACGACATGGCCTCCCATATAGCGCCTCATAGGGTGTCATCTGTATGCTCGCCTGGTAACTGTTATTGTATGCGAACTCCACCAAGGAGAAGTGATCTTTTCAGCTACCTTTGAGATCTAGGACGCATGCCCGTAGCATGTCCTCTAAAGTCTGGATAGTCCTCTTAGATTGACCATCCATCTGGGGATAAAAGGCAGTGCTCATCATTAACTGTGTCCCCATAGCTCGCTGGAAACTCTCCCAAAAATGAGTTGTAAACCTGGGATTCCGGTCTGATACAATAGATATGGGTACTCCATGCAGTCGGACAATCTCCCATTTATACAACCTGCAGAATTTCTCCAGTGTGAAGGTCATCCGCACAACCAAAAGTATGCTGACTTAGTAAGCCGGTCCACTATCACCTACATCGCGTCATGACCCTGCGATGTCCGTGGCAAATGGGTCACAAAATCCATCGTAATATGCTCCCACTTCCACTCAGTTACCTCCAAAGGCTGGAGTAATACCGCTAGTCTCTGGTGTTCAGCCTTAACCTACTAACACGTGAGACATCGATTGACAAAATCGCCAACTTGTCTCTTCATTCCACTCCAATAATACTGGCTACAAAGATCATGATACATCTTCGTGCCCCCTGGATGAACCGTAAAACGGGAGCAATAAAACTCCCTAAGGATCTCCTCCCTTAGATCCACCAACTGAGGAGCCACAACCCTTCCTCGATACCGAAGACTACCATCCGAGTGAATAGTCCAGCCCTCGTCACCTGTACCTGCTTGTACACGGTCCCGGATGGACAATAGCTCCATGTCCTGACTCTGGGACACAATCACCCTGCTCAGTAGAGACGGCGTAGCCACCAAACTCTCCAAAGTACCCTGAGCCTGACCTATATAACATAGCCTGAACTGTCCTACAGTCTCGAGCGTCTGTCACTCCCGGGAAGTTACACTAGCCAAAACTCCCCATTACCTTCGACTAAGTGCATCAGCCACCACGTTTGCCTTACCAGATGATAATGCAAAGTGAAGTCATAGTCCTCTAAATACTCCATCCACCAATGTTGCCTCATGTTGAGGTCCCACTGTGTGAAAATATACTTCAGACTCTTATGGTCCGAAAATACTTCAAACTGCTCACCATACAGGTAGTGACGCCAAGCCTTCAAGGCAAAGACAATGGTTGCCAACTCCATGTCATGTGTGGGGTAATTCTGCTCTTGATTCTTTAACTACCGAGAATCATAAGCTACTACCCTCCTAGACTGCATCAAAACATATCTCAGCCCGTCTTTCGAGGCATCACAATAGACCGTGTACCTCTGTCCCCGTTCTGGAACTATTAGAATAGGAGCTGAAGTAAGCCTCTTCTTCAACTCTTAGAATGCATTCTCACAAGAATCATTCCACACAAACTTAACATCTTTCCGGGTCAACTTCGTCATAGGTGCAGCCAATCGAGAGAAATCCTCAATAAATCGTCGGTAATACCCCGCCAATCCCAAGAAACTATATATCTCGAAGACTGACTTCGGTCTCTCCCAATTCATAACTGCCTCAACCTTATCCGGGTCCACGGATACACCCGAAGCCGACACCACGTGTCCCAAAAATTTCACCTCAGTAAGCCAAAATTCACACTTGCTGAACTTGGCGTACAACTAAATAATCTCTCAATGTCTGGAGAACAATTCTCAAGTGACCCTCATTCTCCTCCTCAGACTTGGAGTATATCAAGATGTCATCAACAAAAACCATAACAAATTGATCTAAATAGGGTTGGAACACCCTGTACATGAGGTCCATGAATGCCGCTGGAGCATTCGTCAATCCAAATGACATCATTGTGAACTCGAAATGCCCATATCGCATTCTGAATGTCGTCTTAAGAATATCTTCCTCCTTAACCCTCAACTGATGGTAACCGGTTCGAAGATCTATCTTGTAATAGACCTGTGCCCCCCTAAGCTGATCAAACAAGTCATCAATCCTCGGCAAAGGGTACCTATTCTTGATAGTGACCTATTCAACTGCCGGTAATCAATACACAACCGAAGAGTCTTATCTTTCTTCTTAGCAAACAGAACCAGAGCGCCCCAAGGTGAAGTACTCGGTTTAATAAACCCCTTGTCCAACAATTCTTGCAATTGCACCTTGAGTTCTTGCAATTCAACTGATGTCATCCGATGTGGAGTCATAGAGATAGGCGATGTACCCAGATGCAACTCAATAGTGAAGTCTACATCCCTATGTGGAGGTAATCCGAGAGTTTATCTGAAAAAATATCCTCATACTCACACACAACCTGAGGTAAACCAAACTCCTGCCTCACCTCATCCTCCAGGGTAAGGCTAACAAGCCAACCCATTAATTGTCTGTGTCATCTAGAGTCATACACGACTTGGGATAAAGCATCCTGCTTCTCCCCCTAAAACTTGAAACAAACACCTTCCGACGTATAAGCCGTGACCCTCTTCTGATTGTAATCAATGATAACCCGGTGTGCCCTCAACCAATCCATCCCAAGGATTACATCAAACTCTGACATGTCCATGACCCTAAGGTCCATGGTGATTAGAATCCCCGAGATCTCTAACTCACAATCCCGACGTATCTGATCAATTCTCACCCCAGCACCTAGGGGAGAACTCACATGCAACGGCTCTTCCAAGGTCTTAACCTCTAAGCCCAAGTCATCCACACAAGATGTAGCAATAAATGAATAAGATGCACCAGAATCAAATAACACTCTAGCCCATAAGTGGGAGAGTAGAAATGTACACTATTTTATCGACGAATCTGTCGGCCCAGTCTGTGGCATCATGGCACATACACGCCCCTGAGTCCCTAAATTTCTGGCTTGTGAGCCCTCACCTAGTCCTCAACCCATTCTTTGGCCCATCTGGCCAACTTGCGATGTCCCCGCACGAGAAGTAGTAGGGCCTTGTGTTGCACCCTAGAATTGGTACTGGCTGCCCTGACCCATAATAGGGTAGTGAGGAGCATATTGCGTCTGTGGTTGCCCTACTAAAGTCTGAGATTGTGATAACCCATAACCCTGGAATCCCTGCCTCTGAGGACAATCCCTCTTCATGTGACCCGATTGGTGGCAATGATAACAAGTCCTATGGCCAGCCTGGTAGGAAGGCCTCTGATTTCTCCTACCTTGGGAGGATTGACCTTGGCCTTGGCCTTGATAACTGCGGCCCTGTCCCTGAAATCCTTGTGGAGTAGAAGTCATCTACTTCTTCCTCGAGCTAGAAGAAGAGGATTGACCCTCCTTCTTCTTGTCTTTTGCACCAGACTCCCAGATGCTCCTTGCGTCATCCACCTCTCTCTCAATGGCCAAAGCTGTGGTGACCATCAAGTCAAAGTCTTGCAGAAAAAAACCGACGATTTTACCCCGGATGGATAACTTCAGCCCATCCTCAAATTTTCTAAACTTGGCCATATCTGTGGCCATATATTGGTCAGCAAAATGTGCTAACTCAGTGAATTTAGCCACGTATTCCATCATTGACATCGTTCCTTGTCTTAGATCTAGGAACTCCCGGGCCTTCGCATGCCTCGCAGCAGCCGGGAAGTATTTCCCCATGAAGAGTTCCTTGAACTCTACCTATGTCATGGCCTCCAAGTTCTTGGAGTCTTTCACCCAATCCCACCATACTTGGGATTCCCCCTCCAACTGGAATGTAGCTAAGTTATCCTGGTGGCGTCAGAGGTGATCTCCATTGCCCTCAAGATCTTGTCAACCTGCCAAAACCAATGATCAGCTACCATCGGGTCCGCCTCTCCCTTGAAGATCGGCAGCTGATGTGCCTTGATCTTCTGGATATGACTGGAGCCTCCTTGGCCCCCACTTGTACCCATCTGTGCAATAGTAGCAGCCGTAGCACTAGCTTGTGCAATGGTAGCTGCCGCTGCACCAATAGCCTCCATGAAGGATTGTTGGTCAAAGGCCAGTGGTGGTTGGTTGTTGTTTCGCCTACCGCCTCTGCCTCAGCCGCGTCCTCTTCCCCTTCCTCTATTTTTCATCTACACACATGTCAAATAGAAACAGAGCATTTACCTAGTATCCCAAGATAGAAATCAAGTATTTAAACTTGGAGATTTTCCTCCTTGTTTCACTAGTAGTGCGTGTGCCACCTACTAGTAGACATTTACACATAAAGCTATACCATTCATTCCTTTTTTTCGAACCTAAGGTTATGTTTTCTAACCCTAGTATTTTTTTTTCCATGTGCCTTTTACCAAGCATATCATTCACATAATCACCTAGCAAGTAATCATGGTTCACATAACATGTTACACAAAACATGTAACAATTTAAGTACATAAGATGAGATGCACAATGCATGCAACGGTCTAGTCCCAATGCCCAACAAGCCTTAGATAAATCGTATAACCTAAGCTCTGATACCAAGCTATGACACCCCACACATGACATGGAGTTGGCGGCCATTGTCTTTGCCTTGAAGGCTTGGCGTCACTACCTGTATGCTGAGCAGTTTGAAGTATTTTTGGACCACAAAAGTCTGAAGTATATTTTCACACAGTGGGACCTCAACATGAGGCAACGCCGGTGGATGGAGTATTTAGAGGACTATGACTTTACTTTGTATTACCATCCTGGTAAGGTAAACGTGGTGACTGATGCACGTAGCCGAAGGTCGCGAGGAGTTTTGGCTAGTGTAGCTTTTCGGGAGTGGCAGATGCTCGAGACTGTGGGACAGTTCGTGCTATGTTATATAGGTCAAGCCCAGGGTAAGGAAGAAGAAGAAGTGGTGTTGTCAATCCTAGAAAGTAGGTGAGTTTCTTATTCATTTCATAAGCTACGATTATTTAATAATTCTGGAATTTTGAGGTTATAATGTAGACTGAAAAATGATTCGTTTGGTTTTGGTTTCAAGTAAAATGGAGATAAATACGAGTTTTGGTGATTTTTGAAAGTTAACCCCAGCCTATAGAAATTGATCTGGAAAATCTGGACAGCATGTAGTTTCTTAATTGGTTTTATGAGTTAGAGTTTGTTTATGAATCTTAAACTTTGAGGGTTTGAAATCGATTCATAAAGGGTTATTTTGGCTTTGGTCTCATGCCAAAAGGATGAAAACTCTATTTTTGGTGAATTTCTAAAAATGATTATGACCTGCTGGAACCTGAAAATTCTGTAACTTACACTTAGTTTAGGAGTTACTTGGAACAGGTATTTAGTGTTCAAAAATAGTGATTTTTGGTGATAGATAATTCCTATGAATCTATGTTCATCTCCCACATATTTTTGTTAGAATTGGATTTTAATAACTAGAGTTAGAGTTGTTTTAACTCATGTAGATTACCTGCAGAATGTTCAAAAATGCTAAACGTCTACGCTTAGTTGGAAAAGAACCCTACATGTGACATTAAAACTGAACAAGAGAGGAAGTGTTCTTGAGGCTTTCTACACTCATTTTGCACTTCTATTAAGGTAGGGGTTCTCCTACTTTGGTTCATTCCTATTTAAAATGTTATATGTATTGTGTAGGATTTCTTTTATTTGGATCGATTCTTAATCTAGAATGCCCATATGAAATGGTTAGTGGTATAAAATGTTTTATAACTTGCCTATAGCCATGAAAATGGTAAATTAAGTATGGGCAAAGTTCTAGTTAAATTTGTTATGTAGGAGTTCTGTAAATAATTCCTTGATACTTGATGATATTTGATGTGTGTGGGGGCAATATTGTATGTTTACATGATTGTTGCCTAGAAGGTGTTTGCTAAAATGTCTAAGTGTGAATTAAGGTTGTTATGACATGACAATGTATAACATGCTTATAGAATGTGTTGTTTATATATATTGACATTGTAATGATTCATGAAATTTATATGCTTATGATATGAATTACCATGGGATTGTCTATATATGTAGTTGATCTAGCTCATTGGGCACCATTGCACATTGGGCATAACATAGCATCACATTCAAGGGCTACATGCATTAGTGTGGGTGTATGGTTGCATGGGGTGATCAACACCAACATTGGTGCTTGATGGTGGGCTCGGGAAAGTGGGATGGAACGTCCTACGGAGTCGCATGGTTACATGCATAAGAAAACTTGTGTCGGGTATAGCAAGTAGGGCTAGACACTCTCTCGGGTGAAAAACCCGGCTACTTGGTTCATACACTTATCGGCGGTGAAATTCCAGAAAAGTGTAACGGTGTACGGAGTCGGAGGTGCGATTCTTGAATCCGATACCCCATAAAGGCACATGATTTTGATATATAAATTATTCATTTGATGGGAAGCATCCAAGAATGAATTGGTTTTATGACATATGGTTCATTTCAAAATGATCTTTGGATGTGTTTCATCAAAGACGTTTGTTTTACACATATGAGTCGCATTGTGTTGTGGGAGTCGGTGTGGGCTCGGGATAGCATGCATGAGTGAGTTTCATCTCATTACTTGGCATGACATCATGAGATTCTATCTTGAATAAAATATTCTTATTTAGAAAAATTTGTTTATGGCATGTGCGTGTTGCATACGCATTTTAGGTGGGCAGTAGCCTCTGTAGGAGTTTTTCTATTGAGCGTTGGCTCACCCTATATGGGAAACATTTCAGGTGAGAGAGGTACACCGGTGGATGGCTCAAATTTGGACCCACCTGTTTGAAAAAAGCCAAATATGGCTTTATTTTGTGTTGCTGTATAATATTTGTGGAAAGAATATTTTAAGTATGTCATCTTTTAAATTGTAATAAAACTTATATGATGATTGGACCCGGTGTGACCAATGTTTAATTATAATTGGACCCGGTGTGGTCAAGTTTTACTTATAAATAGACCCTGTGTGGTCATTGTGTTATATGAGGCCTCGGATGGGTCATGTTAATGTATATTGCACAGGTTGAATTTTGGGTAGAGCTCCCCGTACAAAGGAAACTTTGCCCGAATTTTGTTAAATTAAGGACCTCGGTAAATGGGGCATAACGGTGTGATATCGAGCTACTCGGTATCCACGGGTATTCCACGGGTTGATGGGTAATCAACAGACCCCCGAATTTTAGGGCGTCACGTGAGCGATCCTGGATGGCTAAAGGAGGTTCCTGGAACAAAGAAAAATAGGTTAGAAGGGCGTCGGAGTATTTTTTGGCATATCCCCTCCAACGATCAAGTCAGTTCTTTGAGATAGTGGAAGAAGAAAACATTGTATGATGGTTGAGAGAGGGTTTGTTGCATACCTCTTTTCTGTGTTTGTGAGGACTATTTATACCTTAAAAACTCATCATTGTTGATAGCGTAGCTAATAGATAATCATTGGAGGTGGGCAGTGTGCACCAATTTCTATGAGTAATGTTCTTATTCTTTACTGTTCGGGACCCCAAGCAACTAATGCTTTCTCCTCGGTCTGCCGAACGTTTAATGATCTTCCCTCGGCGGGGGTGTATTAAATGTCCAGGCTTTGGGACATTTATTACCTTTCACTTCCAAGCTCTCATGCATTAAATGTTGTCTCATCAAGGAATGGTGCATTAAATACTTACTTTCCCAAGTCGTGTGTCAACAAGGGTATTATGGTCTTTTTATCTCTGATTTGACACAATACACCACATGCTCATTCCCCTTTGGTTGAACCTTCTACTTTCTTGTGCCTCCTGACACCATTTGAGTAAGACGAGGTCATGATGGCTAGTCTAGCTTAGCCTAGGCTAGTGATCTGTCCATCAATAGCCCCTGTAGGAGCAAAAATTCCCACACGAATAGATACACCTCGGTGTTGAGGAACTAGCATAATTTAGGACCGATATACCCAAACTGCCGAGGAATACGTGTCAGTCCATGGTAGTTTATGGATCCTTGATCCTTGTGAATAGCATCCTTGGGGCAGGGGGTTGGACCAACGAAGATGTGTCGGTATCACAGTGAGAGTCTCCATTGACGCTGAGTACACGTGTCATCATCTGGGAGTGTCTAAAAAATCCCATCAACTGCCCCCAGCCTTCGATCTTTTGACACCGAGGACACGCGTTGTAAGGAGACGAAGGGTTCTACAACTACCCCAACCACTCCATCATTGCTTCCAGTCATTTTTTGTCGCTTAAGAGGTCGTGCGCATTAAATGAGTCTCTTTGTGCTTCGTGCCTAATGATGGGGAAGGGTACTTTATAAACGGGCTCTCTCTCTCTCTTTCCCACACTTTTGCCATTTCGAACTCAAGAGCTTTCGCCTAAAAACTTCGCCGGAGACCCCCTTTGTCACGTCATCTACTAGTCAGTCATCACCGAGTTTAGACCAGCAAACACCCTCTTGCTTCTGAACCTTCTGGAGAGAGGAACCACTCCAAGCCCTTCAGAAACCTTCGTTCGCGTTTTGGTGAGTCCTTGTATCTTCCTTCTTTCCGTCTTTTTAGATTTTTGTTTTTTATTCCCCAGTAACCAGAGGTGTTTCTGGTTGTCATTGTGTGACCAACCCTCAGGAAACCCCTTGGGGATCTTCGTAGAAATTTTTTTTTTCTTCCTCTTTAGTTTTTATCTCATTTGGAGATGTCCCGACGTCGCCCTGTCACCGAGGACTCCCAGGCTAGTTCCTCGAGGCCAGGAAGTACAAAGTGAAGGGAGACCAACAGATCGATAGGTTTAGGGCCCGGTATCACATTCCCAAAACGTAGGTATAAAAGAGTACGACCCAATTTTGCATAACCGTACTCTTGGGGCAAGGATGAGACGCCCTTTTACTCCAAACCATCATAGAGGGTGGATAAGGTTCCTTCTGCCCCCTATACTCTTCTAGTTCCTCTCTCATTTCCACCTCTTCCCTGGGCAGTGTTGCCTTAACGTCTTTAGGATAATATAGGGGTTCTAGAGCTTAATAACCGTCTCGGGGTAAACCTTGGGTTTAACGATATCCTTTTCTACTACTCCCTGTTGAGG
>CAUOFW020002738.1:0-44364 GCA_963454935.2 Ilex paraguariensis
GTGGCTATGATTCTTCACACCATGTAAGTATATTGGGGCCCTTAGTGGTCTATGCTTAGGACGGCGCTGGCGCTGTTCAGGAGATAGATTTCAAAGATGGGTTTATATGGATCACGGGGGCTCTGATTGCCAATGTGTCTCTTTCTAATCTTAGGAGAGAGAAAATTCTCCACTTCTCATAATCAAAAAAGGGTATGTCTTTGATTTGTTTTCTGATTTTTTACTTTCTTATCGTAGATGGGTTTGTTGTTATTTAGGGTTTTGATTGTCCTTGATTGCCAGTTGTGGTTGTATATGTTTCTATGTTAGCTTATTTATTGTTGTGGTAGTCCAGAAATTGATTTTAATTATCTCATTTCGGTAATTGTCCAATATGTTTTAGTTCTCAATTGGGCAAGACCTTGTATATCAATTGTCTTTTTCTTTCTCCAGGGCTGGGACCTCCAAACTTTTCAATGCATTGAGACACTTAATGATCATGCTGATGCTGTGATGTCTGTGCTTTGCTGGGATAGCTTCTTGTTATCTGGTTCCCTCGACAGTACAATAAAGGTTTGGGCTGCAACTGAAAGTGGGAACTTGGAAGTAGTATATTTAACATCATTGGAAGTAGTATATTTCACTGGACATGCAACTGGGCAGCTCTTTGTCTGAAAATTGCTGGGGAGACAAGTACACAGCCTTCATGAAAACGTTTTTGTATAGATAATTCCCTTGTAAATACACGGAACTTGTAGCGAAGTAGAAGCAACATGATTAGTTTTAGCCAAACTGCAGATGTGTAAAATTTCATTCGGGTTAGTGAAAGCGAGTTTTTTAAAGAATATTAATGTTATCATTTAAGGGACAATCAAACATGATTTTTGATTGTATTTACTATTAACATGTGTTTTGCGACTTTAGTATGTTTTGAGGTAGTTGGACTATGTAGTTTTTTCGAATGATATCTTTATGAATATGATTTTTTTTTTTTGTGTATCATTATATGTGTAGGATATGTGCAATCAATACTATTAACAATTATGACACAAATTAGTGCTTTCACATCCAAACGTGGTTGTTATAAAATACATTAATTTAAGTATTTTAAATTTTTAGTATCCAAACACTACTTATTTAATAAAAATATTTTTCTTATAAACACTTTTGATAAATATTTATTAAAAAAGTATTTTTTGGATTTCACAAGTTATCTCAAACACACTCGTATAGTAACTTTTTTTTTTTAAAGGGGTGCAACACGAGGATTTTTCAGGAGGTCACCATCTTAGTACTACTTTTGTCCAAACACGTTTAACTACGAAGTTCTGATCTGTAATTATTTTTTTTAGTTATAATTTCACTGCAAGTAAATCATAATTGATTTTTTTATAGAATCGCAATTTTTAGTACAATAACAATTTCGGTGCTATGACTTTTCTCGCATGCATATGTAAGGATGAAAATATGATATTAGAAATATCCTAAAAACTAATTTATTGTCACAAATGTTCAATTGATTCACTTTTAGTTGTTAATCTTGAAAATAAAAACAATAAAATTAGAATTACAATAAGAGACATTTCCACACATATTATGTGTTGTTTTAAAAATGAAATACAAAAAACATTTTTTTATTACTCTCTTTGCATGCATGTGCTTAATTAGGGATGCGAAGTGGCGGCCCAATCCAGCTTGTCACGGCAGCGTTTCTAGGCACAAGATCTTGGAGAGCATGTGTCTCGATGATTCGTCTTTATCTATATTTTATATATTTATATATATATACTATTAATAAAAGTACTTTAACATGAAAATTTTTGATTTATTATTTTACCCTCATAAAAAAATAAAAAGATCACTTATCTTTTTACCCTTAATATCTAAATTACCATCATATCCCTATACATTTAAATTTATAAATTACATCTAAGATTACTTTTAATTATATATTCCTTATGTATAAATATCAATTTTTATGAAATTTTTTGATTGATTATAATAATTTAAAAAAATATATGCATAATTATAAGTTTTATTAGTAATATAGATATTCCATATGTATAAATGTAATTTTATGAAATTTTTTGACCGATTATATTACTCTTAAAAAATATATGCATAATTACAAGTTTTAACAAAAATATTCAAAAAGTCCTTCAAAAAATTCATTTATATAATATTACTCACCTCATTTATAAAGATAATATTATAACTACACATATATTTTATTTTTCATCAAAATGTTTAACCCTGTATGTATATTTTATTTTTTTTATAAAAAATAATGTATATATAAATTTACATAATTTTTTTAGTCACAATAAACTTTTCAGACTATGTTAAGATTTTATGTGAAAATTTGAATTTTTTTTAAATTCGAATATGTTTTATAATATATATTATAACATTGTATTTTAAATTTTATCTCAATGAACCTAGATAATCCAAAACACAGTAAGGTAGATAATTATTTTTATTTTATTCAATGATTTATAAGTGCAATTTTAATCAAATTAATTTTTTTAATTATTTATTCTCTATTTATAAATGTCATTTTTTATGAAAATTTTTAATTGATTATATTACTCTTAAAAATACATGTATTATTATAATATTAACAAAATATTCAAAAAAAAACTTTAAAAATTTCATCAATATAATATTACTCACCTGATTTATAAAGATAATATTATGACTACATATGTATATTTTATTTCTCTTCAAAATGTTTAAATATTTTATTTTTAAGATAAAAAACAATATATATATATATAGTTTTACATGATTTTTTAGTCCCAATAGACTTTTTAAACTGTGTTAAGATTTTATGTAAAAACTTAATTTTTTTAAAAAATTTAATATAGTTTATAATATATATTATAACGTTGTATATTAAATTTTATCTCAATTGACCTAACTAATCCTAAATACGTTAAGGTTTCAATATGATTGGTATTTTGATAATTATTTTTATTTTATTCAATGATTAATAAGCTGAATCTTGATCAAATTAATTTTAAAAAATTTAATTTTCAAACATCACTAAACAATCACTTTCAATTACAAAATTATAGAATAAATAGAACTTTGATTATTTTTTTTTTATCTTTTTTCTTAAAATTAAAATAATAAATCTTGAAAATATACAAAGGTTTCAAAAATTCTATAGTCGAGCATGAGCGATGAAAAAATAAGTTTAGTAAATTTTTGCTGATATTTAATTCAAGTACACATTTACTAAATATTTATTTATTAATTTTTTTAAAAAAAGTATTCACGTGCAACGCACGTGGTGTATTGCTAATTACCTTAAAAATATGGAAATTTAAAATATAATAATTATCATCTCGAGATTTTATATTTATATTTGACTATCACATGAGAATTTTGCTTCCTATAATAAATATTATTATGGGTAATCCGTGTCGGAAGGTACGATACATGAGAATTCTGCGTGTAAATTAACCCAGATACCCCTGACCGTTGAAAAAAAAACAAGTTTAAAGTTTATTTAATTCATAAAATATCAAAACAATTGAAAAAAGAAAAATAAATCTTCAAAATATTATTGTCAAAATACCAAAACCTAATGAATAGCTTTATGACTTAACATCAGTCAAAAAAATCCTAGTAGTCCAAAATTACCCAAAAATTCAATCTTTACATGTAAAATTATAAAAATAGAAAAAATAGAAAAGTACATAAAAATATTCTAAATATCGTTTTTGGTTTAAAATCAATTAAGACGATGAAATCAATCTTGTAAAATTGTAAAATAAAAAATTCATAATGAAATCTTATATAATTTTCTAATATCGAAATTTGAAATAGGTCCCGATTAATACCCTCCCCTAACCATCCCATCCTAATCTATCTGATATTTCTAGGGTATGCTTGCGTGCTACATAAGTTCCAAAATAAAAATCTTTGCGTAATTGTGTCATTGCTATAGGAACAAGCAATAGGGATGCTTCTTTGGTACATAACATGTGGGGGACTATTTGACTTTTAGAAAAAAATTTGATATTATATTGAAATTAATTTAGAACTGTAAATCTTGATTTATATTATAAAAATAATAACATAATAAGATAAAAAAAAATGGGACTATTTCCACCTCATAAATATTCATTCTCGCTTTCTTTTAGATTTTGATAGATTTTGTGTGTGAAATTATTTTGAGTGCTTGATATTTTTTGAAATTTTAGATAATTCACCCTCAAATAGAAAACATATTTCTAATGTTATACCAGAGAATTGTATTGTTAATGACATATTAACATGCTATGATTATTGTTTTTTTTATTGAGTGATGATTACAAGTTAAATGATATATTAAAATTTTTTTTAACAAGATATATTAATTATGACCAAAAAAAAAAGAAAGAACAAGATATATTAACATGTTAATGGGGTGAGCCTAGTCACTAATTGGTGAGTACATAAGAGGATGAACTTAATGATTAAAGAGATGTACATAAAATGAATGAGCTTACTTATTAAAGGGATCCATATAGCATGTAGTGAACTTACTATTAAGGAAGGTATAAAATAGGTGAACTTAATAGTTTGATAATAACAAATTAAATAAGGTGGGAATAGATATTTGTGGAATGAGAATAACCTCACTCTAAAAAAACTTGTATCTATCAAATTCTTATTGGACAAAAGACAAAAATATGATAATAAAAAGTTAATTTTTTGATATTATAATTAGAGTATATCCACATCGAGGTGTAGCTGTAGGCCATGTTGCTACAGGATTAATGAGCACATATACCTAGCTGACACCTGACATTTAATAACCACCTCTGTTTCACATAAATGCCCAATACAAATCATTACATGATGCCTTATGGTGTTCGAAATCAATTAACCTAATTATAGAATCACTTAGGGCGTGGTTCAGAGGGAATGAATATGAGCCTATGTAACAAAAAGCGTGTGTTGACAATGAAACAAAGATAGAAATATAAGTGGTTCATCTCAGCAGATGGACTAAGGTTACATTCATTGTAAGGAAGACTTTTGCTCCTTGAGAATTATACTGCTTAGAGAAGAAGGTTGTTGTTACAAGAGATTTGGCTAAAAGCCTTTTAAAGAGTGTTTCCTAGGTTACTATTGGGTGATCTTTTTTTTTACATATCTCTACACAATGGTGTCGTTTGCTATTTATACATCCCATCATTAGGGTTTGTGGTGGTTCCTTTCCTGGTTGATTTTGTGGTCCCCTCCTTGTTTGTCCTTTAACTTTCAAGTTCTACATGGATACGTGCATAAGATAGGTTTGCCCATGTATCTGTCACTTTCTCCTCCAGGTAGAAAAGCCGGACTGATCCTGACATCTCTAACGTTTTCTTACTCCCACTACGCCTTGAACAGAATACGTGAACCATCTCTATTGTCGGTGAATATTCGTTCGTTGTCAAGTAATGTCCCTTTGTCTCTTGTCCACATGTCATAGCATGACCATCAGTGAATTGCCCGGTGCCAAGCTCCCAATTCCCTAACGGATATTAGTACTGAGCTTGTTGATGGCTAGTTGACATATCATCCAAGCTGAATTATTCTAGGCTTTCATGGCTCCAATAAATGCTATCTAGATGAGGCGCTTGAGTCATCTTACGTGAGCCCAAAGGGGTTTTGGGCTTCGAAAGGGTGCACAAACTTAAATCCATCATCATTAACACCTAATACAATCAATACTATCTTTGTAGAGATTAAGATTCTTCTCTAGATTTAACTCTCGATTATTCTATGATTGGTGGTAGATTACTAATTATGTATTTGTGAAAGACTCACTTGAATATTATATTTATATGGCGTGTTTGAATTGTATCTCAAAAAATAGTATCCGAAAATAATTTTTGAGAAGAGTTTTAGAAAAGTGTGTTATGATTTTTTTGAGACGAAGAAGTTGTTTGGATAGATGATTCCAAAAACAGTTCTACAAAATAAAAAAATAGTAAAAGTTGTTTGGATTGATGGTTTCATGTAAAAGTATTTTAATATATTAAACTTGATAAAATGCAAAAAAAGAAGAAGGAAAATCTAGCCACTGACCGAACTGTATTGCGGGAGCTTCGCCAGAGTAATCCAAGTAACATAAAACCCAAAATCCAAGATCCATAACATGAATATATTTGACGATTCAAATCCATAACCTGAACAGATTGAGAGAGAAGCACATATTTGACAAATTTTTGTCGTGGAGAAGACAAACCTAGATTTGGTACACGATGGAAAAGACAAACCAAGCTCTAGTACACGAAGGAAAAGATGAACTCAAATTTGAAAAAAAAAACACTAGATTTGAAGCTCGCAGTCATCAGAGAGCTCTCAATCGTCGGAGAATACAATCTCCAGTCATCACAAAAGACATTTTCATCGGAGAAGACGTTGTGTGTGTTCTTGTCTGGTTTCACCAAAGTGGAGAGACAAAAAGTCACAGAGAGACATAAAGGCAAAAAAAATATCTTTTATACTAGGACATTTTTTGCTACTAAAGAGATTCGAAGATGAAACATCATTAAAGGCTATGTTGTTTTTTAGTGTTTTCTTTTTTAGTTTGAAAACACAGAGAATATCATTTAGGTGTTCACTAGTTTTTATTCTCAATATCCGCTTTTTTTTTTTGAAAAATTATTTTTAAAAATTTCTAACCAAAGAACATCTCTTTTAGTTTTAGAATTTTGAAAATAAAAAACAGTTTTTGGAACACAATCCAAACGGATTCTTAGTTTTGCGCTAGATATGGATCCATGTTATTGGTCAATACAATATAGACTGCTTCACCTAAAGCAAATTTAGATATTTATAATATAAAATAGAGAAAACTTTAATAAGTCCATTCGATGATCTTAAATAGACTTATCCAACGACCACCAACATCTCTCTTAAAACTATTCACATTGTATTGTGCCTTCAGTCACGGGTTATCCTTAGTAATTGACATATTAGGACTTGTGTGCACATACGAGTAGACGAATTTAGATGCACCTAAGCTCACATTTTGTTAATTTTTTTTCATATTCATTCATCCACTTTGAATTGAATCATGTTGGATATTAGTAGGGCCCATAGTAATCCACTAATGTAGCCCAATAAAACTATTAAGGGATTATTGCACTGAGTGAAGTTAACAAAATTTGGAATTTATGGAAGTGGATCATGTCAAGATATAATTCTTGTTGCTATTAATGTAAGTAACTCGGTGCTCCCCCTTTTTAATTAGATTGGAAATGAAACAAGAAATTCATTAAAAGCGGGATTGGCGAAGAACTATTAAAGTTGACTTATTCATATTTTCTTCAACTGGAGTTTGTTGCTTGTTGATCTTAATGACAACTTCATCATCTTCAAATTTTTTTTTTTAAAGCTAGAGTGGTCAAAGCATCCGTCAGATGAGTGGTGTTCTACTTTAGTTTCAATTTTAATTGGGCATAGCCTAGTTGGTTACCCTTAACTCTCTCAAAATATTTGATAATTCGGATGTCAAGTGGTTATTTCTTATCAAATGAAAACCTTGATTTCTCATTCCTCTCTTAGGGAATTTTCTTACTATTTGGTAGATGTTTTCTTCTGTATTATGGATGCATCATTTGAAAGTGACAATATTTAATTCTTCGTTGTACCAGTCATATAACAAAAAAAATACTTCAATTTTTTTCGTAGTAACTCACCACTAAAAAAGCAAACTTAAAATGCTAAACCTAAGCTGGTTTGTTTTAATGCTATTGATAGAGTATATCCATAAAGGTGTATGAATCAACAATGGAATGACATTTTAATTTCCATAGTTGATTTTGCTAAAAGGATTGCCATTCCAGGAGAATGACTAATCCTACAATGTTTAACAATGTGATGAGCAAGATTTCTTCTTACTTCAAAAAATGATGGATTGCATGTATACATTGACCAACAAAATATTGATGTAGCCTATTAAACTTATATCTTTGTATTTCATTTTTACCATCAATCTCTATCACATTAAAAACTTATGTACTCAACGAAAACATGTACAACATTTTCCAGTTCTATTTTTGTTTTTAAAAATTGGAGGTTATCCAATTCTCCACTCAATGAAAACATGTACATATTCACTACTTGTAATTGGAATTTCCACAATCTGAATCCCTCCTGCACAAAATTATGTTTAGAAGAGACAAAAATAGAATACAATGTTTTTTGAGATAGTTTGATAGAACATGCCATCAAAATTTTGCATGTAGATACATGTGTGTTCAAGGACACTTTGATTATTTACATCTTCAAGTTAGACTGCTAATGAATCCTCTAGCTACTTCCCTTAAAGGTCAAAGATTCAATCCAACCTTGATTAGGGAATAAGGGTTTCTTATATATCCCACTTTTGGTCATAATTTGTTTTGTGATGTTGCAGACATAACAAAACAAATTTAATCAAACAGATAATTGCAAAATAAATCTTATTTTGATTGCACGAAGAGATCAAGAAAATATCACAAAAATAATTGTGATTAATCAATAAAAAAAACATTGTTTTGATTCTGATGGTGCTCGAAATCAACTAGATCCAACTACAAAACAATTTGAGGTGTGGCCTAGAGAGTGTGTGAACGTGTGTGTGATGGAAAGTGTGTTAAGTGTTAAAAGTAAGATGAAGACAACAGTACGAGTGGTTCACCCTAACCAAAGAACTATGATTATATCTACTGTAAAGGAGGTTCTTACTCCTTGGGAGTTATATTCCTTGGGGAAGAAGATTAAGGTTACAAGGTATTTAACTGGAAGCCTTTTACAGAATAATCCCTAGGTTACTGCTAGGTTGTGTGTCCCTCCCTTTTTGTGGTATCGTCAGCTAGTTATACATCCCGTTGTTAGGGTTTCATGGTGATTCATTTTCTCACTGATTTTGTGGCCCCCTTTTCGTTTGTCTTGTTGTTGGATCTTCCAACCCTGACGTTCTTTTGTGCCCACTACATCTTGAATGGAATACGCGAGCCATCTACACTATCGGTGGATATTCATTCATTAGGATTGTTAGGTATTGTCTTCTGTCCACGTGTCGCGATACAGCTTTTGGTGAAAAGCTTGGTATCGTGCTCCCAATTTTCGAGCTGGCATTTGTACTAAGCTTGCCTATGTCAAGCTGCCATCTATTCTAAGTTGATTTTATTGCAGGCTTCTACAGAGATATGCCGCAGTCCAGCTCAGGCTAAATGAGCGCTATTTGGATGAGGCACTTGGGTCATCTTAAATGAGCCCTAATGGTTTTGGGCTCTGGAAAGGGCCCGGATTTAAATCCATCATCATCAGGTTCAAATTTTTTTTTTAGTCAAACTAACAATTGGTTCATTTTGCTAAGAAAATTATAAAAATGATTTACACATGCTTTTAGAGAGAGAAGTTCTAAGGAAGAAGATGAAGTTGTAGAGAGAAAAAATTGAGTTTTTGCATTTTCTTCACCATTTTCATTGTAGTAAGCTTTAATTTACTGTCTTTCCTCTTTCACTCTAAACTCTTTTATTTAAGTTGTAACCAAGCTTAGTTAAGTATTCTAGCATTTTCATTTCTTTAATTGGGTTTTTGTCTTCAATCTTTTTATTTTGGGTATCAATGAATTTACTCTTGTAGTCTAAACCTTTTTCTAGCTTCAATACAAGTTTAATGCTTCATTTCATCACCATGTCTCTTTACATTATGTTTGTTCTTGCTTTGACTATGAGTAGCTAGACTTTTAGTTGGCTAATTCAAGGGAAATTTCTTCTTGGGTATGTGAAATCGACTCTCGTTCATTCTTCCTCGTAGTGTAAAGTGAATTATTTTGTCTAGGTTGAGTGCGAAGGTATTTTTGGGCTCTTAATACACCATAGACTTATCACGGGGTATGCTCGTGCCTAACACATTCACATTAGTCCCTCACTTCCTACGAATCAATCAAACACCGAGATACTATTGGTTGAATGAATTGAGTTGACTTTACATTCCCATTGGAATGACCTCTATGGATTAGCCAACCTTACTTCTTGCATTTTTATCAAGACACAACTTACCAAAACAAAATTTACAAAATTTTACACTTTTCATTTCTTTTCAAATCACCCTTCAAAATAATTTGACCTTCCTTCCCTGAGGAGATGACTTAAGAATACCCATTCCAAGTAAAACACGACATTTCAAGTCTCTCTACGCTTGGGGAGCACTTTTGCGCATACACATGTTTTTGTTCACATACACGATTTTTTCCATTTCTTACATCGAACCCGAGGGAGAGTGACACTCACCACTTCGTATAAGTCACGTGTTTGGAGATTAGGGTGAATCTCCTTGCAAGTAAATTATTGTCCCCATAAAGGGTGAGTCACGCTCAATAGACTATCTCCTAAAGAGGCTACTCCCCAATTTAGATGTCTATGAAATCCTCACATGCAATTCAACAATCAACAAACATCTATTCAAGAATATACAATTCAATAATGAAAGCCACAATGCTATGTCATGTTATGATGTGAGATTCACACTTGCAATGCAACCCGAGGCCTTCTTCGGCTCCCATAACACATGCAATGTCATACGTGTAAATCTGGACTTTTCAAGCCCTCGCCATTGAAGCTATGTATCCTATGACAATTTATCAAATAAATCATGTGTCTTTCTTAGGTAGGTGATTTTTTGGACTTGCACCAACAGTCCACCACACCGACACGAATTTTGGTATCTCACCTCCAGTTCCGCATACGTCATTATACCGTTTTGGACTTTCACCGTCAGAAATGTATAAACCAGTAGCTGGGTCTGGCATCCGAGGGAGAATCTAGCTCTTCTTTCTATACCCGACATAAGTTTTCATGCAACCTGTGCAACTCAGTCGGACCTTGGTCCAATTCTCTCGAGCTCACTTTTCATCTATCAAGAATGGTGTTTGATCAAAACTATGCATACACCCACACCTATGTCACATGCCCACGAATGTGATGCTTCTAGTGTATATGCAATATAATGTACAATTGTAATTTTCATGTCATGTTCAATATGTCATGAGCTCATTATGAACAATTCCAATTCCTCGATGTAACTTATATTATAAAACATATAATTACATTCCAACATTATCACAAAGCATGTTATATCAAATTTATTCAAATAACATACTAAATCATCATAGGAATTTTATCAAACACCCAAAAAGCACAAAATCATATAAATATATAATCATGCCCAATTTATCACATTCTCATAAAATCACCAAACAAGCAATTTCAACAATACTCAATTCATGCAAAATTAGTTTTATACATTTTTATACCATTTTTCATACTCTAGTTACACTATGAGTATATTTAAACAAGAGATTTCATCTCTAACTATACTACTCATTTCATATGCAAACCCTAAGTTGAAAATAAACCTAGGTAGGAGAAGAACCCTACATCTTGAAGCGTAATACAAATGGTAGAAACTCCAAGAAAATCTAACTCAAGCTTTAGAATTTGATTTTAAAAAATTTCGTTCTTGAGACTTTCTCGAAATCCTTGCTTTTTAGTATGTAGGCGTAGCTCTCATTGCGTAAAACATTTTTTGTTCTTGGCCCGAAGGAATTCGATGAAATGTTCGCTCTAGATCCTAGAAAGAAGCTTAAAAAACCCTTATTTCTCTCTCTTCACTTTTCAGAAAAATCCAATAGCTAAAAATGGAGGAAAAATTTGATTTTCCCCCTTTTTAAAACCCCTTGGATACTAGGCACTTGTTGCACCACACGTTCGTCTTTTTTTGATCCGATTTTATCTCGAATCAATTAAATCTCGTCCTATGTTATGTTAAATATATTCTATTTGAATTAATTTTAAATTATTTTTTATGTTTCGAAATTAAAACCCGATTGCGTTATTTTGGTCACGCGACACTCAATCACATCGTAAAACATGAAAAATTTGATTATCTCAGAATTCAACAAAAATTGACTGGATAACTAGATTTCGCGAGATGAATCCAATAGTGAGGTCTGTTTCGTCATCCGAGTTCTAGAAAAATTTAGATTTTTAACCCGTACGGTAACAACTAATTATCATTTTACCATTTTTCATAAAAATTCAAAATTTTTTGGGTTTTACAGTTGGGCTATCCATTCTGATGATAGTCTTCGGTACAGAGGCAGAGTTCTTGTTCCTCATTCCACTGACTTGAGGGAGGAGATATTCAAGGAGTTTCATTGTTCTCGTTTTGCGGTGCATCCTAGTGGCACAAAAATGTATCATGATCTTCGTCGCCAGTACTATTGGAGTGGGATGAAGAAGCACGTGATTGATTTCGTTAGTAGGTGTTTAACTTGGCAGCAAGTCAAGGCTGAGCACCAGAGACCGATAAGGTTGCTCCAACTACTAGAGGTTATCACCGTGGATTTTGTTACTCATTTTTCACGATCTACCCGGGGACATGATGCAGTTTGGGTTATACTGGATCAACTTACCAAGTCGGCTCATTTCTAACCTGTACGGATGACCTTCACATTGGAGAAATTTTGTACATTATATATTTGAGAGATTCTCATGTTGTATGGGGCACCAGTTTTTATTGTGTCGGATCAAGATCCACTATTTACAGCTCGATTCTAAGAGAGTTTTCAATGAGCTATGGGTACACAGTTGATGTTGAGCACTACTTTTCACCCACAGACTGACGACCAATCAGAAAGGATTATTCAGATGCAAGAGCATATTTTTTGGGCATGTGTCCTTGATCTCAAGGATAGTTGGGAGGATCACTTATCTTTGGTTGAGTTTTCATGCAACAATAGTTATTAGGAAAGTATACAGATGTCATGTAATGAGGCCCTGTATGAGAGACCATGTCATTCTTCGATTTGTTGGACAGAGGAGAGGGACCTTCGACAGGTCCGGACATGATTAGGGACACCTATGAGAAGGTGACCATTATTCAACGACATATTCTTACAGCTCAAAGTCGATAGAAGAGCTATTTCAACCAACGGCAGAGACCTCTCGAGTTTGAGATGA
The DNA here is from genome assembly GCA_963454935.2 of Ilex paraguariensis. Taxonomy (NCBI): domain Eukaryota; kingdom Viridiplantae; phylum Streptophyta; class Magnoliopsida; order Aquifoliales; family Aquifoliaceae; genus Ilex; species Ilex paraguariensis. The sequence goes on from CAUOFW020002738.1 coordinate 12,978, forward strand.
GGGATCACGTCTTTTTGAAGGTTATGCCTAAAAGGGGGATGGTCCAGTTTGGTAATAGGGGCAAGTTGTCACCAAGGTATATTGGGCATTTCGAGGTACTTGAGAGAGTTAGGGTAGTTGCTTATCGGTTGACATTACTGTCACATCTATCAAGTGTTCACAGGGTATTCCATGTATTTATGCTTTGGAAGTACACTACGGATCCTAATCATGTGGTGGATTAGGGTGAACTTGTGATAGATGCGGATGAAACCTTCCAAGAAGGACCGGTCCATATTTTGGATAGCTGAGAATAGATTTTGCGAGGCAAGACTGTGAGGCTGGTTAAAGTGCTATGACAGCACCTGGGTTTCAAGAAGGCTACATGGGAGCCTGAGGACACTATACAGTCTACCTATCCATTTCTATTTGAAGATGGAGGTATAATTTAAATTTTATGTTAGTTACATACAATGTGACTCATGTGCATTTATACAATGTGTTACATGTGTACATAATTTCGATGATGAATTTTTCTTAAGGGAGAAGAATGTAAAACCCAAAAAATTTAATATATCAATTAAGTGGGTAATACAATAATTAAGCTATTTAAGCAAGTTTAAAAATCTGAAATTTTATATAATTCGGATGAAGAAACGAGCCTCTCTGTTGGACTCGTCTTGCAAAAATGAGTTGGGCATGCAAATTTTGTTAAATTTTGAGACAATTAGAATTTTCATGTATTACGAGGCAAAATATGCGATCGGGCGTTACGCGATTAAAAATTCTAGTAACTTGGATTTATTCATAGGACCCACAATATAAATGAAATAGCTAATCAAAGATGTCTTATCCACACTTAACACTTGTCAAAGTGCAATAGTTTTGGAAGATTTTCAACCAATCAAAGGGGGACACTTGACACATTACACACCTAGTATATAAAGGGCCAAAAAGTGGAAGACAAGTATTCCACTCTCCCATTCTCTTGCAAATTTCGATAGAGAGTGTAACACCCCGCATTTTCTTTTATATATGTATATAGATATATAGTAAATAATTGTTGTAAAAATGGGGATATGTGTAGTGATGTGTGTTTGAATTTGGTAGAATGAAAAAGGGATGAACAGTGCACTGGCTGTAACATCAAGCTCGATTTCGACCTTGATGCAGTCCATATCTCTCAAAACTTAAAACATGAAATTTGTAGATCTCTCTCTTAGGATTCCATATCACCTTGAATCATCTCAATCGGAACTAGGAGGAAGGAGTTATGTCCATATTACGAAGTAGTGTCTACACTGTCCAAAAATCTGTCCGGCAGACTACCTTTCGCTAATTTCATCATAACTCTTTATTGGAAAGTCCGAATTGTGCACCGTTATTTTTGTTAGAACCCTAACTCGTATATCTTTCCAACCATATAGGTTACACCTCCTAGAAATACCTGAGTCAAATCAGTTTATTCTATGAAGTTGACCAAAAATCTGCACTATGGTGCTCCTTGGATAGTAAAGGGTTGTGCTTTCTTATTAGACCTTAAAGGTGTAAAACCCCATATATTTATATTAATATATTAATGTACTTGTTTAGTGATTCTTCTATATGTAATGACTTAAGAATAAACCATATATATATATTAAAATCGTAAAGATATCACCTATAGTAGTTCGAAGGAATAAAATAGAAATTTTAATGTTCCAAGTGTGAATTTATTTTAGTTTTGAAATAAATCATAAAAAGCAATGTTTTTAGGTTAAAATAACATTAAAAATGAATCCGGAACGTCGAAAAACCTTAGGGTAGTCGTATGGATCAAATTGGAGATTTCTAGTGGCAAAACTGTAATTTTGGAAAAAAAACTCAAAATTCAGCCTATGAACAGTGATGTCGCGGACTGCTGTGTTTAAAACACAGAAATCAGCCCATTTCCTTCCATTTTTGTCACATCTCTCACCCCCAAACCCCTTAGCACCCTTGGGGAAGATAGATGAAAGGAGGAAAGGGAGAAAAGAGGTCATTAGAGCTTGGGTTTGTGGTTTGAAACTTTGATTCAAGGTAGGGATTTTTCTTCCATGCTTGTCCATTGAGGCTAAAGCTAATATATATATATGTTTTGACTCATACTTGTATGTATTTGCTAGGAATTCCTTGTTTCTTGGTTTTCTTGCAATTATGGCATGTCTTAAACAAAGTTATGATTGATTACCCATGAAACTTCTTTTATAGCTTTAAAACCCTAGTTTTTGGGGAAATATGGAATTCTCTTTCTACATTTGCTCAAGCTTGGTTTTGAGAACTTTAATGCTTTGTGTGAGTAATGAAAATGATGTGGTGGTGATCTCTTGTATTTTCCTAATTGTTTATTGAAATTGCCTCATAATGGATTTGTGGATCTTTGGAAATTTGCTTGTAAATTGGAGATTTATGGAATCCTTGGTTATGTGTGATGATTGTTGGGATGATGTGATCTTGTATGGTTGTTGGAATGAACATGGATGAGAGGTTCCTTGTAAGGATGCTCATTCCATCTCAAGAGGTTCCTTGTAAGGATGCTTGAGAAACCAAATCTTGAGGGTGAGAGGTTCCTTGTAAGGATGCTCACACCAAAAGAGGACAGTATGTGATTTTCTCAAGAGGTTTCTTGTAAGGATGCTTGAGAAACCAAATCTTGAGGGTGAGAGGTTCCTTGTAAGGATGCTCCCATTAGAGAGGACAATATGATATCATGTGTGGGAAATGATTTATATTTTGGTAATGGATGTTTATTAGCACTTAGTTGAAATTGCTCCTTTCTATTACTATTGTTACTTAAACTTGAGATTCGTGCCAAAGGAAATATAATAATCGATGGTGGAATAAGCGTTCCTTTTTGTATTATGGTGTTACTATTGCATTTCCCACAAGAGCTTGTGGAGGTATGGGACTCTACAAGAACTTGTTGGAAATGGTTATGGTTGCTTATTGTGACTTGGGTTTACTGTTCATTTAAATTATTGCGAATGTTTAAACTTGAGATCTGTTTCAAATGTCACGGTTTTACTTCAAATGTTATATGATATTTTGGAAAATAAGACCGAACTGTTTTACTTGTTTTCTAAACCTTGTATGAGTATGGAAGGAATGTTGCTACAGAGCTTAGTGCTCATCCCCTACAAATAATATCTTTTCAGATTTCGTCTATGAGGAGGAGTTACAAGTAGATGAACCAGTGCATGGGGAAGCTCCCCTAGAGGGGAACGGGGGTCCTGAACTGGATGTCTAGAGTTATATTTCTTTTGTACTAGACTAGAGAGTTTATTTTGAAATCATGTAAAGTCTAGTATTTTGTTATTTCACTACAAGTGTAATTTAATTCTTTTGGGAATATATTTGTCATACTTGGCCTATTCTTTTGGGATGGCATTGTGGATATGGCATATGATGAATGAAAGTTTATTTTATGATGGATAAATAGACCCGGTGTGGTCAATAGTTATGCATATGTGGACCCGGTGTGGTCAATTGTAATATAATTGTACAGGTTGTGTTTTGGGTAAAGCTCCCCGTACAAAGGAGACTCTGCCCAAATTTTGTTAAAATATGAATGGTTGATGAATGAACTTTCGTCGTGATGAATTTACGTAATGCTCTCATGGGGTGAATGGTTTTTAGAATGTAATGTCACCCAAGGGGGTTTTTGGGGCGTTACAGAGAGAGAGAGAAAACTCCCAACCCTTCAACTCTTCTTCTTTTTCTCCAAATATCTCAAGATCCAACCATTTGATTTTCATCAACTAAGAATTAAAGTTGCTCTACACGATGAGGGCTACCTATTAACACCAAGATCAACCATTTTTTTTTACCAACTTTCGGGTCAAGGGTTTGGGCTAGAGCTTGTAGATGGTTTGGTTGGGCTTTTCAAGGGACTTCTTCACCACCACTTGCTTCTAAGAGGTATGTGTTCCCTTTTATTTAGTGCTAAATTTCAATTTAGTGGGTATATATGATATGGGAATAATCTACATGTATGTTAATTGATGCATATCACATGTTTGATAAAATGTTTAAATGGATAATATATGCTTTCTTGCTTTATTTGACATTGTAAGTTCATTTAAATTGCAATTGGGCATACATGGTATATGCACGGCTTTACCTTAACATCCATGATGCATTGGTATGGTAATGTGTGTTTGTGCATGAGGTTGATCACTTACCACATAGGTGAGTAAGTGGGGCTTAGGAATTAGACTAATGTCAGATTAAGTCTCATGGGAATATGCATGATAATGTGTCGAAGTATAGCAAGGCAGGATAGATTCTCTCTAGGGTGCAAGACCCAATTTTTTCGGTCACACACTAGCCGGTGGTGTAATGAGCCCTTAAAAGTATGTTGATGTACGCAAAATCGGGGGTGGGATGTCCTCAAAATCCGTATTGGTTTGGTAGTCCGTTGGTAGAAGTTCATAAATTACCTACCCCATAAAGACAAGATATTAAATGAAATGCCATTAGGTGAGCATTAACTCAATAGTGTAGGCATGGAGTGCCCGGTTCATGAGCATGACATCACATATGCTGTAGAAACCCGGGGGTGGGTTCGGAATTGATTTTGCATGCATGAAACATCACTTCATGTTATGACATCGTTGGTAGCATTTATTTATGTCACATGTTACATATATGAATGCTTGAATTGTACAAATGTGTATTACCATCATATGCACCATTGGGTTGGGAGGTGTATTTCTTAGAAAATACCCTACTAGACTTTGGCTCACCCAGTTGTGGAAAAATATTTTCAGGTACATTGCATGCTTCCGTGGATGGCCAGCACCTGAGCCCATCTTGACATTGGAGTAGGAGTCCGATCTTTTATTTTGATGTATAGATACTTAGCCTCAATTGTAATTAAATAGATAGCCTTGTACTTTTGGTTTATACAACATATATATATATATTCTTTTGTAAAGATATATAAACTGGGGAAACATTTTATCTATTCTTTTGATAAATGATTTGTACCTTTGAAGTTGTTTAAATGTTTACATTAGATCTTGAGAGGTCATTGTAAATGTACTTTAGACAAGTTGTGTTTTGGGTGGAGTTCTCCATACAATGGAGATTCTGCCAAAATTTCGTTGTAATTGATCTACTGGGACCAAGGTCTTAAGTAAATTAATAATGCTTAACGAGTAATAAGGGCCCCTTGGGGTGTCACACTAAGCACTCACAAACATAATTTTGTAATTTATAAAATTTGAACATGCAATTTCTTCAACAGTCAACAACAAATCAAATAACAAAATAGATTACAAACAACAATATATACCTGTATATTCTTATATTTTGTTAAAAAATGAGAATGAAATAAAACTGTTTCTCGACAATGACTGGATTGATAAGATATTATTTAGATGCTATAATCACAAGGTATGATACTCTCTCTTCTCAAATTTCAAATGATTTTCCATTAATCACATTTGAATATATCTATCTCACTGAAACAGATCCAAAAATAATGGCAACTAAAATTGGTTAGGCATGAAATAATTTAAGGGTAATTAAATAATAACAAGTATTTAAAATTACAATCTATAACGGAAAGTTTAGGTGTGCGCATACTTAATGGAGGAAAAATCTGAGTTGTGTATTAAAGCCAAATAAATCTGAGTTGTGTATTAAATCTGAGTTTTTTAAACTTATTTGAGGAAAGATATATGGATAAGTTATTTACTATATTAAGTTCAATTTTATAAAATATATTGTGTTTAGGTACAAAATTCAAATGAAATCAAAACTATTTTATCTAAATACCCTCCCTTAAATTGTAAATTCTTGATTGACAGTTATACATCTAATCACTATCTCTCCCCTATTTCTCTCCCTCTCTCTCTTTCCCCATTACTTTCCCCATCTCTCCTCTATTTTTTCTCTATATCTATCTTTTATAATTTATTTTCTTTTCAAATATATAAAGATTTGATTTATTTTTTCATCTCTCTCCCCTATTTTTTTTCTCTCTCTCCCCTTATTTTTTGTAACAATTTCTCTCTCTCTCTTTCTTTCCCTATTTTCTCTCTCTATTTATATAGACATTACAATAACACCATTACACTAATCAGTTATATAATCAATTGTAATTGTCTTATAATACACAAAATAGGTATTTATGCATTCTAATAAACCAAACAGTTACACAAAATAATTACACAAATTTATAACACCAACCCAATTTGTCATTTAGTTATTTACATAAACTAAATAATTGCACTAATTAGTATCGCGATATCGTTACATTAATCATATATACCAAATTTAATATTATAGGAAAGTCTTTTGTGTAATGATAAACTCAATTTAGTGTATATAATTAGTGTAACCATGTTGTGATATTAAATGGTGTAACTCTTTGATTTATGTAAATAATAAAATGACAAATTTGGTTGGTGTTATAATTTCGTATAATTGTTTAGTGTAATTATTTGGTTTTATTGGAACACATGAGTAACTGTTTTGTATATTATGAAGTAATTGTAACTAATTGGTGCAACTGATTAGTATAACTATGTTGTGTAATGTTGATATAAGGAGAGAGAAAAAAGAAATAAGGGGAGAGGGAGCGAGAGAGAGAAAAAAATAGGGGGAGAGAAATAAAAAAATTAAATTAAATCTTTAGGATCCGTTTGGTTAGTAAGAAAGAGATGATGAAAAATGAAAGAGATAGAAAGTGAAGTGAAAGAAAATATATTTTCATGCATGCATTTGATTAGCATGAAAAACTTCTAAGAAAATTTTAAAATAATTTCATTCCATTGTTTGAAAGAAAGGAAAATTACATTTTTTTTTCTAATTGTCTAAATTATTTTTAATTATTTTAACTCGGTCTAAAGAAGAAAAATATTTTTTATTATTCAAATTTTTGAAAAATTGGCTCCTAATCTAAATAGAGACAAGAATCAATTCGAACCCTGATATCTAAACCAAATTATATGGTTAATCTAATTTGTACAAATTTTTTTAAAATTAATAACTAATTGAATATTTTTTAAAAAATAAGGGTAAAATGGGAAGTTAGGTCATTAAACACAAATTTCTTGTATTTTTTGTAAGAAAAAAAAGTTAGTTAAATGTGAGAAAATCTAAGTACAGAAAAAAAATATTTTTTCTATCATTTTCTATTTCATGTTAAACAAACGGACCGTTAGATATTCCAAAAAAATTATCAATATGAGAGAAAGAGAGAAAGATAAATAGATAAAGAGAGAGTGAAAGAGTAATGGAGAGAGAATGGGATAGAGTAATAGAGTAATAAATAACCTTTAAGTCTGTTTTTAAAAAAAATGCACTTAGAGTCAAATAAATTTTCTTAATCTAGTTTAGTTCAAATAAATCTAAATTTTTATACTGACTTCTAAGTTACTCAAAAACTAATCACATATGTTATTTGTCAAGCCCAACTTTTAAAAGTGGGCTTTGAGAACTGGAGTTCGCTTTGGCCCAGCTAACAATTTTGGGCTCGAAAATTCGACCTTAACAAAACCCTAACCCTAGTGCGGCCGTTGGTATAAAATCCAAAAGCCGAATACCAAATCCTAATCGTAGCAGCTGCAGTCCTCTTGTTCTTCTCTCTCGTCCTCCATCGAGCATCAACCATGGTAATCTCTCTCTCTCTCTCTCTCTCTCTCTCTCTCTCTCTCTAATATTATTGTAATTTGATTGCTGAGCAGATATATGAAAACAAATAAAAGATAAATCCAACGGCGTTTAATTTCCAAACCATTAACAGAATTTCATGGGTTTCCAATTTCTGTTCTAAATTTTAGTATGAGTTGGGATTTTTATGCGGTGATTTTGATATGGGCTTTTTTTTGGTAGTTGTGGATTATGTGTTTCCAGATTTGGGGAGAGGGGTAGGGGGTTGCGATCTGCGGTGATGGTGGTCAGTTATTGTGCTGATAGGTGTAATTGAGATCGAGGTGGTCGCCATGGTGGGTGGTTCAAATTTGGGTGTCAATTCTAATAATGGTTCGTTGATGTTAGGAGGGACTGAGCTGATGGTAGTGGTGCCAGTGGTAGTGGGGTTCCATCTGTTCCAGATATTAGGGAGTAGGAGTAGGAAAAAGGAGGAAAAAAACAAGAACTAGGTTTAATCCAATTTGGTCGTAGGCATATTATAACCGGCATGAAAGTATCCTTGTTTGGAATTAGGACTGTGAAATAAATATGTTCCCTTCTTCATATTTCCTGTGGATGGTAGCCCATGTCCATTTTAGCAGCCATAATTTCTTGATGAACTTGTTAATATGTTGAGATATGATAAAGTTTATATTCCTGATCCTTGTGTCATGTTATGCATGCCCTTCGTGGAGAGATTTCTGGCACAGCAGTGTACTATACCTTAGTAACTAATGGGTCTTGCACACAGTCAACTGTGTGTGTGTGTGAGTGTGTGTGTGTGTGTGTGTGAATGGGTGAGATAGGGAGAGGATGAAGGAGAGAGATGGGGCAGTGCAAATAGACCAAGATAACTCTTATAGGCGGTTGACAGGGATTTATGTGTAGTTAAGGTGTTAGGGGTACTTAAGATGCAAACAAGATGCGGGTACTATTGGTATTTTATATACACATCAAACTCCTCTAGCTTCCTTTATAGTAGTAATATATAACCAGATCTTGTTGTATAGATGTTAATTTTTTGACAACTTGACCTTAATGTTTTGACACTGCTTTGTCCTGTCAGCTATCCTTTTCATGTTTATCCCTCTAGTAATTATCATATCTGATATGAATTATGTGGTTTGAACATTTTAATTGATAGAGTGAGTTGGATTAGGCAATCATTTGGTTTCTGGAATTTTTCAAATTGTAGTGGATTTGTTACTTTCATAAGAGAACTCTGATACCTAACATTATAGGGCCTTGTAAAGCGTAGGAGAAAAATATATTTAATGAAATGTTACATTTCTTTAAATTCAGTCAAATGTAACATAATATGCATGACGTGTTGAATCTTTTGATGTGTTAGGAAACCCAACCCAGAAAAACCTTTTTCCTTTGCAAAGAACTCAATGCTATCATTGTGGGTTTGTAAGATTATACCTGTAGTATGGCTAGGGTTGCCAAAACATAGATGATCGAAAGTGATAGATGATTGGAAGTGGGGTGCATTGGATGACCCTACTACTTTTGTTCAGGTTCGGATGATGATTGCTTCATCTGGTTGTTTTATGGCAGTCTAATGGCTCATGAAGGTGCTAAGGATGATTTTGTGTAGTTCTTTATATAATTTGATGCAGTCTTAGTAAATTATCCAATCTTTTAGTTGATTGCTAGTTGTTTGTGTTGAAAAGTCACATGTGCAATAGCAGATTGTGTTTGTTTCCTGGTTTTTAGACCATTCCCAGAAGCTGACTTTCAGGCAAATGAAATTTGTAATCATGTTCTAATTGCATCATTAACTACTACTTTCAAATTTTTAATAGATGTGACATGACCTGTCTCTTGCAGGTGAACGTTCCAAAGACAAAGAAGACTTACTGCAAGTCAAAGGAATGCCGGAAGCACACTCTGCATAAGGTTACACAGTACAAGAAGGGGAAGGATAGTTTAGCTGTGCAAGGCAAACGCCGGTATGATCGGAAACAATCTGGTTATGGTGGACAAACAAAACCTGTTTTCCATAAAAAGGTAAGAACCCATCTATGGAGATTTCTTTTTTGTGCTTTTAGAAAGAATATGTTTCATCCATGTGTTATAGTGCTTTAAACTATAAAGTTAGTGTTTCAACAATGGAAAATGTAGTGTACAGCATTACACTGGTGCAAAATTTTACCAACTTTGATTGCTTTCTTACTTTACTAGGCAAAAACTACTAAGAAGATCGTGCTGAGGCTGCAATGCCAGGGTTGCAAACATGTGTCCCAGCATCCAATTAAGGTCAGGTTTTCAACTTGTGTTGTCTTTTTTTGAGTTGGTTTTTTTGCTGTTGCTTTCTTCTTCCGCACTCAAAAAAAAAAACAAAAAAAATTCCGTACCTACCTTCCTTTTGGTTCCATGGCTTCTTCTTTAAATGTTGCTACTCTATTTTGCAGAGGTGCAAGCATTTTGAGATAGGTGGAGATAAGAAGGGGAAGGGGACATCTCTTTTTTAAATGGCTAGTTATGGCAAATTGCAGTCCTGGTCGTGTTGCTATTCTATGTGGCTTGACATTTCAATTAGACATATTTGATTTTGCCCACCTCAGTGTTTAGGTGGTTTCAGTTGTAGTTGTATGCAGTTTGGGAGGATGCTTGGATGTTTATTTTATGTCTGATCAAGGTACCAGTTTTGTCTTAATGTTTGAAACTTATTGCTCTATTTGCTGAAGATGCAGTATAGCCTTTATTTTCCCCCCAATTATGAGTGTTGCATGCTTGGTAGCCTGAATTAGTTACTTAATGCTAATTACTATCAAATCAAATTGGTTTTTACTCTCAATGCTGATTAAAAGGTTGTAAGGAAATATTTTACACTCGATTAACTGTGTATTTAAGGCGGTTGTTATGCCCTAGGCTCTTACGATCAATTTGGAGTGTGACAGTTATTATTTTTTTTGATTACATGGTAATCCTACAGTAATGCTGCATATCAAATTGCTTACTAGTACGAAAAGTATATACATAACTAGAATTATTAATATTGATATTATTGCTGTCAGATTAGTTATGTCCTGAATTAGAAAATATCCTTTACGAATTAGCTCGTATATCCAATAAATGACTGAAAACTAGCTAGGGTCTCCATGGATTGGGTTAGGATAGGCTCGTGAGATATTTTTTTGGTGTTGTGCTTGAATAGGGTAGGTCTAAATCTTTACTTGGGTGAGTCATTAGCCGGGCCAGGATTTCAACAAGGGTAGATTACTTGTAAACTCAATCTGTCACTCACTAGGCGGGCACGGAAGCCTTGTTGGACGGTTTTTTTTTTAAATGGAAAATGCTATTTTGACCAAATTTAAGGTCATAATTTAGTGACCTAATTACGTATAATTATTGGATTGGTTGTAAGTTTTATCTAACATTGAAACTTACATCTAATCCAACAGTTGCATTAAAGTCATATCATTATGTCTTTAAATAAGGTTCCTATAACATTGTTCTTTAATAAATATATACATTTTTATCTAAATTTTTTTTAAATTAAAATTTTTTATAAATTATATTTTTGAATTAATAATAAAGTGAAAATGAACAAAAAGTAAATAATGAATAAATTTATTTGTAAATAAGGGAGAAATTGCATCACAATAGAATGAATACACTGTAATAAAAATCTATTTTACAGTATGTGAACATAATTTGTTAGAATATCATTTTTGACTCTGATTACCTAAATTTTAACTATTTATTCATTTGAAACATCTGTTGGAGATGCTCTTAAAGCGTATTTGTTTACGTGAGAACATGCAAACATACAATGCATGCTTAATACATGTGTGTTTAACTTTTAATAGTTAAATTTTTTTTTTTTCAAACAAAGTGGGTGGCCAGGCTTTTTACAAATGACTAATGGGATCTGGGTGGGGTAGACTCAAGCTCTCTCTTAAAGGATATTATGCTTAGACTTTGACTTGGGGTTGGGCTTAGGTTCAAGTGGGCAATTATTGGTCTCATTAAATTTTGGGTCTATTTTTTGGGATGAGTAATGGTTCCGTGGGCCAACCAGACCCATAGACACTCCTAACACTAACACTAGCAATATAATTCTAAGGCACTCTACTTCCCAAAAAAGTTAAAGGGCTCGTTTGATTGTGGTATTAAAAATGAATGGATTAGATAAAATAATACAATACAGATGAGTTAAAGATAAGATTAAATATGATATTAGAATAATACGTAATTTTATCTAGTGTTTGATAATACACAATATAAACATTAGATAAAAGTTATTTAATTCAATCGGTTGTTTGATTAGAGAATTATTTCATCGTATTAATTTTAAATTAACAAAAATACTCTCAATCAGTGTTTATTACATTGATAACAACTAGATTTTATCACTTGGGGAGTCATAATAGTAAATGTGTAGAATAAAACGTTTGAATTGGATTATAACACCACCTCTGTCGGTGGTATTAAAAAACTTTTATAATACAGATAATATATATATATATATATTTTGCGCTCCTTTTGATTCAAGTTTTCTGGTTAAAGTGCAGCGACAAGAGAATCATTCCAACACTGATTCTCTCTGGAAATATTTTTTCTCTGATTCCTTATTGAACTTACAAGACTTAATTTACAGTTTCAAAAAACAACGGTCTGGTCTTGAAGGTTGGTGGTATTGATTTAGATTCAAAAGCTTCATTTATTTGTTTTGTTTTGAAAGTTACAAGTTGCGTTTTCTCTCTACATTGATGGAGAAAGAATTTAACAGAATGGACGTGGAAACACAAATCTGTGATTGATAGAATTTATTTCACTTTCAAATCAGTCTGTTATGGGATGATATTAAAGAACTAGTTATTGCCAATGCCTGAAGTCATAGAATAATAAAAAATGGTAAATAATAAATATATTTGTATTCATATTCAAAATTAAAATACAAACATAAGAAGAAATAAAATAATTTAAGCATCAATTTATAGTGAGGGGTGAGAGGTGGTGGACGATAGTGGTGGTGGTGGTAGGAGACGGTGATGATTGTGGTAATTGGTAATGACTGTGGTGGTGGTGGCAATGGTGAGGGTGGGGGTGGCGGCGACGACAGTGATGGTGGTGTTGGTGGCGGCGACGGCAGAGGTGGCGGCGACGATGGTGGTGAGACGGTTTCGACCACTATTTTAAAAAAAATATATTTATGAGAAATAATTTCTAAAAGTATTTTTAAAAAGTCACTCCAAACACACCCTTAAGGGTCTATTTTTCTTATTAAATATAGAGTGTTAATATTAGTCGTTAGATTAATTTTAAAGTAAAATTTAAAGTGATCTTAACTGCAAATAGTAAAAGTCATTTTGTTTATCTTTTGAAATTTGAATTGTAAGTTACTTTATTATATAAATTAGTTATTGGCTGTGTCTAAAGACACAATAATAAAAAATGGTAAACAATAAATATATTTATATTCATATCCAAAATCAACTCACAAACACATAGGAAATATAAATGAATTTAAGCATCAGTTGTACTGGGGATGAGAGGTGGTGGGCGACAGTGGTGGTGTTAGGAGATGATGATGGTTGTGGTGAGTGACAATGACTGTGGTGGCAGTAGTGGTGGTAGTGGCGACGACGACGGTGGTGGTGGTGGTGGTGGGGGTGGAGATGGTGGTAGTAGAGGTAGTGGTGAGACGGTTTCAAATACTATTTTTTAAAAATATTTATAAGAAATAATTTTTAAAAGTACTTTTAAAAAGTCATTCCAAGCACACCCTTAGAGGACCTATTTTTCCTTTAAAATTTAGGGTGTTAATATTAGCCGTTAGATTAACTTTCAAGTAAAATTTAAAGCGATCTGAACTGCGAAAAATAAAAATTATTTTGTTTATCTTTTGAAATTTGAATTGTAAGATACTTTATTATATAGATTATGTGATGAGAGGAAGGATCGAGATATTGGAGTTAACATCGAATACCAAAAGAGAAAACATTAGTAAATTAGTTATAACCCGTGCCTGAAGGCACGATATAACATAAAATTGAAGTCCAAAAAATTCGATCTCACTATATTAAATGATAATTTTTCTTTCTTTCATTTATTTGATTATATCATTCAAAATTTATTTTTACCCATTATTTTTTTAAAAATATTGACAAATTTTTTTCAAAATATATAATTCGATAAAATTTTTTCAACATATGTATACTATCGTGTATGGATAATATCTGAAATAAAAATTATGTTAAACTATAAATTAATCAAATATTAAATGATTGAATATGTGATAGAAATGAGTGATGATGATTTTATGGGGAAAATTTATAAGGGATAAATTCAATTTCATATGTGTTTTATTATATAGACTAATTATTGTCCGTGCTTGAAGGTACAAAGTAATAAAAAAATAATTAACAATAAACATATTTGTATTCACATCCAAACTTAAATCACAAATATAGAGATGAAAGAAAATAATTTCAGCATCGGTTGTAATGGAGGTGAACGGTGATAGTGGTGGTGGGCGGTAGTGGGGGAGGTGGGAGATGGTGATGGGTGGCAATGATGATGATGATGGTGAATTTTGAGTGACGATGGTAGTAGTGGCAGCCATGAATGACGATGGCGGCGGTGGTGGGCGACGAGTGATGGTGGTTGGTAGTGGTGGGGTGACGATGGTGGTGGTGGGCGATGACGATGGTGGTGGTGGGTGACGACAGGTGCTTTTAAACGACAATCTGATGGGTGGTGGTGAATGACGGTGGTGGTAGGTGTGGTGAGGGATGGGTAGTGGGTGACGACAATGGTGGACGATGATAGGTGATAGTGGTAGGTATAGTGGGGGTGGGTGATGGTGGACAACAATGATGATGGTAAGTGCTGACGGTGGAAGATAGTGGTAGTGGGATGATGGTGATAGTAATAATAAATATAAAAATGAGATGATGATAATGATGGTGGCAGGTGCTGACGGTGGGCAACAGTAGTAGTGGGATGACGGTGGTAATACTTATATTTACGGACGACAATGATAACAATCAGTGGTGGGTAGTGATGGTGGTGGTGGGGTAGTGGTAGTGGTGGTGGCGACGATGGTGGCGGTGGCGATGGTGGTAGTGGTGATGGTCGTGGGGCGGTGGTGGTAAAAGGTGATAGTGGGACAATGACAGTGATAGTAAAGTGGCGGTAGTGGAGGTGGTGGTAGCAGTGGAGATGATGATGGTGGGGCTGTGGGGGTGGTGGGGAGACGACAGTGGTAATGACGACAACGGTGGTGGTGGTGGGGCGTTGGTGATGGTTAGGGGTGTCAATTTTTGACTCGAACACGAATTCGAAAATAACACGATTAGTTAATACGAGTAATAAATAGGTCAAATTAAGGTTCGACACGAATAACACGGTTAATGGGTACTGTAGATAGGAAATAATTATTTAATGAGTATTGTAAATATAAAATAAGAATTTTATAATTTTTTAAATAATATTATATTAGTTATTGTCAAATTAAATAATTTTTTATTAACATGAATATTGACACGAACCTGACACGTACCGAAAATGATACAACATAAAAATAACACGACCGAAAGTGACACGACACAAAACTGGTATGACACGACACGATTGACACCCCTAGTGATGTTGGTGGTTGTTTGACAAAGGTGATGGTGGAGTGGTGGTAGTGGTAGGGCGATGAGGGTGAATGATGTGGTGGTGGTGGTGATGATGGTGAGGATGATAGTGGGACAGTGGGGTTGGTGGTGGTGATGGTGGTAAGGTGGCGGAAGGAATGGTGGTGGTAGGGTGGCGTCAGTGGTGGTGGTAGTGACAGTGACGACGGTGATGGTGGTTGTTGTGGCAAAGATGGTAGTGGTGGGGCTGATGGTGGTGAGGGGGGGGGGGGTAGTTATGGTGGTGAGGTGACAACGATGGTGGTAGTGGTGAAGGTGGTGGGGCGATGATGGCGGGTGGTGGTGTTGAAGCGGTTTTAAACACTATTTTTTTTTTAAAATACTCATGAGAAGTTATAAGTTCTATAAACACTTTTAAAAAGTTATCTAAAGCATATTCTTAAGAGACTATTTTTCCTATTAAATTTGGGATGTTCATATTAGCCGTCGGATTAACTTTAAAGTAAAATTTAAAGAGATCTCAATTACAAAAAGTAAAAGTTATTTTGTTTATCTTTTAAAATTTAAATTGTATTATATTTTATTATGTAGATATTCAATATAACGGTGATATTATTACATTTTTCTCTCAAAATCAAACAAAGAAAGAAACGTCAGCCACCGTCGTCATACACAGTCAGAACACTATGGGCATGACAGAAAATAGAGAGTTGGTTAAATCTAGTTCAATAAAAACACCGATAAAAACAAAGCATTTTGCAGATTTTTCATATAAAAAAGCGAAAACGATAGAGACCTAAGTAGATAAATAACATAATAATAATGTACGAGGTTCCTGACGCAACAAAATCTTACCATGCAGAAGAAAAAGTTATTTCCATGACTCGATTTCATAAAGTTCACCTCTGTGCCAATGTCACTTGAAAAAATGACAAAAAAAAAATAGTTTTAAGAAAGAAATTGTGAACATAATCATCATTTGGTCCCCAGATTTGCTACACCCCTGACTCAATTTTCTTATTTGGTCCCCGGTGATTAGAATCCACTTGAATTGCACAACTGGGTGGATGCATAAAGGGATGATTTATCATTCCTATTCATTCTGCACCCTTCCCTGCAAAATTCTCTCTTGGGTTTCTACACTGCACTGGTATTACAAACTTTGCAAATCTTAAGGAAGCACAAAGCAAAAAGGTCCCATAGAAGTGAGGATTGCTTTAATGACCCGCCACTGATCTCCATGAGTTATAAACACAGACACAAATAACAATGCAATATCAAATTACAAGAACTTGACTCGCCCCCCTTTCTTCCGGTGACATTCATGTGCACAGCTTAGCTATACGAGTACCACTCTTACCTCACGTGTGTGGCCCAAGTCTAAGCCATTAATTTGCTTGTTCCCAAGAAAAAAAAGTTGCATAAAAGATTTTCTAAAGAGAAACCCGATAGCAAATACATTGAAAACGTTGGATAGTTGATGTTCATTATGCCTAAGAATCCAATAATCCGTGGACAGCGCAATGAAAAGGGGCTAACTGGACGACAATGCAATAGAACGGAGCGTAATCTCAATTGTTGCCAATATAAAAAGTTCTAAACCTATTATAGTACTCGAAGAATAACCGCTCTCGTGAAAGTAGATAGAAATTTTGTTACAAAAAAGGGGACTCATTATATGCATTCTCTGCTTTGGTTATTTTTCTGTCTTATTAACTGCTCACTACATTAAACATACACCATAAACTGATAAGGCAGTTTTATTTATTATTATTATTATTATTATTATTATTTTTAATTTATCCTTTGCTTTGTTATGAATGGAGATTGGTGGATCGCATCATACTTCTTCTGTGAAATATAGAGCCTGTGTTTTCTTCCCAAGTTCAAGACAATTATTTAGTCTTTGTCTAACAGTAACTTAAGCATCACACTCGCTATACACACTTTTTTAGCTCCAAATCTCTACCAAAAGTCAAAGCCCCTCTGCCAATGGATCCACCACCTCTTCCACCCCATCCACCAACTGTTCCCAACCCCATCCCAGCAGTAGCCACCACTACTGCCACCGCCATTACCACCCATCTCAGCTGCCCCGATTCAACCAACTCCTCCCCTCGCTCCCACCAAAATGACACCTGGGATGAGCCTCTACCACCCGTCCCAGGTGCCAAGTTGCGCCTAATGTGCAGCTATGGGGGACACATCATCCCCCGTCCTCACGACAAGTCCCTCAGCTACGTAGGCGGTGACACTCGCATCGTGGCCCTGGACCGCCACTCATCTCTCTTATCTCTCTCCTCTCGCCTCTCTTGCACCCTCCTCAATGGCCGCCAGTTTACTCTCAAGTACCAACTCCCCAACGAAGACCTCGACTCCCTCATATCAGTCTCCACTGATGAGGACTTAGAGAACATGATTGAAGAGTATGACCGCACAACCTCAACTTCGCCATTGAAACCTTCTCGCCTTCGCTTGTTTCTCTTTCTTGCCAAGCCTGAGACTGCAGCCTCAATGGGTTCTCTCCTTGACGACGTCAAGTCGGAGACATGGTTTGTCGATGCTCTTAATGATGCTGGTTTGCTCCCTAGAGGAGTGTCTGATTCTGCCGCCATTGATACCTTGTTAGAATTTGATGGGAATGCGAATAATGAATCTTGTAGAGAAATGGAGGGAGAGGCCAAGATTGAGTCTTTAGATGGCAAGGAAGTAAAGAATGTGTCTGATCATATGCATATAAACATGCCTGATTCGACAATGGTGGAAACAAGTTCATCGTTCGGGTCAAGTTCTTCGTCCCCTTCAATGTCGAATCTGCCTCCTATTAAGGTTCGGGTTGAGGAAGGTGGTGCTATGGTGCAACATCAGATGGTTGGCTTAGATGAACAGTTCTCACAGACGAGTGTTGCTGCAACAATTCAAAAGCAAGATGATGTGTTTGTTATGATGTCTGCTCCTCCTCCTCCACTTCCCACTGTTGTTGGTGGTGCAACGGTGGATCCAACAGTTGTTTCTGATGATCGTCCGAGTCGGGTATTTTCGGATGATGAGAGGTCGGATCACGGGGCACCAGGTGCTTTCCGGAAGCCGCCATTGCCACTGCAGCCGCAACAGAGAAAGCTTGGTGCTGATCCTTATAGTTTTCCATCACCTGATTCAAAACATGGTGGAGGTTGCAGTTTGCCTTCACCTGATTCGGTGGCCAGGTACCAAAACCGTTTCTCTTTTCATTTTTTGAAACTTAAAAACCATAACCGTTATGAAACGTCACCTAAGTTGTCACAATTGACTGCTAATGAAACGTTGGAAAAGAAAGGAAATCGAATACTAATGTTTATGTCATGGAAGGTCCAATTGCTCCACTCAGTAAGGCCCTGCAAGTACTACATGAGTTGGTTGAGCTCCAATTTTCAACTGATAGTTCCTAGAAAATTAGTGAAAGCACAATTTTGTTTCCTTTGAATTTCCTCTGCCTATCTGCAACTTAGGTTTCAATTGCTTCAAAACTAGTCATTAGCTGTGATTTATCTTTAATTTAGGTGAGGTATTACGGATGTTAGATACAGCTATTGTATTTTCTTGGCACATGGTACAGGGGTTGTCAATTGGTAGAGTCGTGTTTCTAAGTCTTATTATTATGTATAATTGGCTTCCTCTCGACTTTGGGATCTTATTGTCTTCGCATTTGGTTGAGTTTTGTCCACTAATTTATGTATTGGGTCTACCCGTTTATCATTTAAACTCGTTGGACTAAACCCAAACAACTAACTTTGTGTCGATTTCCTATCGGGTTTATGGGTTGTGTCTAGAATTGTTGGGCGTGCATGGATCCATGTTCAGTGTTGCCACAATAAACTATTAACTGTCAACAATCAGATTTTGATCTTAATTTGTCTGATCATTTTTCTGTTATACAAAATTCATGTTCTATTCTGCCACTTTCCATGCTAATCCAGAGGAATTTTTCTTACGATAATCTGTTGAAGTTATTTTAAAGTCCTGGGAGACCTAATATGATTTTGAAATGTATTTCTGATTGAATTCTTTTTGCAGTGATAGCAGTATTGCATCAGCAACAACAACTCTCTCAAAACACACAATTTATCAAGACCCAACTCTTATTGCAACCTGGGAAAACAATGCTCCTGCTGGCCTAATTACTTCCAGTGAGAATATTTCAGATCTGAACTCTCAAATCCAGATTCAGCAAGTTCAGGATCCTGTGTACTTCCTACCTCCACAGCACAATCAGCAACAAAAACAACAACAATTTGTTCACTCGAGCGCACATTATGTTCATCACCCTGCCACAGGTCCCGTGCCAATGTCGTCTTACTACCAAGTGTATGCTCCCCCTTCACAGCAGCCTCTTTATCAACCGATGAGTCAACAATATCCAGTGTACTTATTTCCTGTCTCCCAGACTCAACCTTACAACATGACTGTGCAATCCAATATATCAGATGCTACTGCAGTGGCTTCAACTCGGCCATTAAACCCACCAAATCTGGCTTCTTTTGCAGCTTACAATGAAACCAATCCACCCATTTACCCTCCAAAGACAACTACGCCAACAATGCTTGAAATGGATGCAAATTTATACAGAACAGCTGGTACTGCAACTCCAACAATGGTTCAAGTTTCGTCTCAGCAATATCAGAAACAATATGTTGGTCTTTCTCAAATGCCTCATCCATCACAGTCCATTGCTGTTGCTTCTGCTACCACTTCTGATTATGGTTCTGAATATGCTCATCCTTCACATGATCAAATGTATTATGCTCAGCATGCCGCTGCTCCATTGCCGCCTCAGTACCAAACCATGACCCCAGCATCAGCAATGTTGCTATCCCAGGCTTCAGCACAAGTAGCTGCAGATAACACTGAACATCAGATCAGAAGCTCACACCAATTATAAGTTGGGGATAATCGTTCTCATGCAGTGATAGTTAGCAGGTCTTAAACTCTGATTGATATATTAGAAGAAACTTGTCACTGTCTTCTGCATAAGTGTTTAAGTCTATTTATTAGAGTTCTAAACTCTAATAAATACTCTATCATGTTTTACAAGAATTTGAATCACACAGCCTTAATTTTTCTGCTAAAAATATAATCTGCATAAAGTATTCAGGTCCAAAAGATTCTCAATTGTCACCAGGAGGTTTTCCCATCAAGAAGGCCTGGAATAAGACGCAGGCAACCCTGGTCTATAAATAGCAGGTTAGAATAGTAAGTTCTGTTGTGAATCCAAGAGTTACCTTCACAATTGTAAATTAAAGTAAACAATCTTACAATTCCATGATTCAAAATTAGAATCAACCGATTTTTTTCCCTGGTAAGTAGAATCCACAGAATTTTAGCATAAACAAAAGAGCATGAAGTGTAAACAAAAGCAGGATGTAAACCAAAACCTTACTGAATGTAGAGTCATCTTGTATGACATCTCTAATTTCTAGGATATTATTTTCCTTTGATAGAACAAGGACACTTTTCTCTTATTGTGATGAAAATGGAGATTCAAATATCACAACTCGCAAGATGCAACACAAACAGGGTTGATAAATTGATGGTGTCTTGGAGATGGTGGTATATATTCAGATGATACTTGGTGATTGTTCTTTTCATTTGATGACTTAAAGGATAATTTATCTCTTCCTAGTCTTCAGTGTGGGAATCCTAGAGCACACCTTTGCCCACATGTAGTCCCTGCACAAGTCAATTATCCTATTCAGAAAATATTTAAATGAAGATGAATCTAGAATTTTTCAATCTCAGTCTGCGTCAGGTAGACCTTTTTGTGACAGTTTAGGGACTGATTTGAAATCTCACAAGATTTCAACCCCAACGATTATAGATATCATGGATAAACATTTTTTCTCTTGTGTTTTGAAAGCAAAGATAAGGTGATTATATATAGAAAGTCATCAGTCATCTTATCACTGGCAATGGTGACCTACTGCTGTGGCTTCTTGATTTAGCTTTGCAATGCTCCTTCATACTGTGCTCTGTCACTCTTAGTTAAATTTTTAGAAAAAATAATCACGACAGATGAAGCCTCATTTCTTGTATCGTATTAAACAAAAACAATATCCATTTCTAATACGGCAACCCTCGGTGTAAATTCGCTCAAATATAGTAAAATATAGGAATGTCATTTACAAATATCCGCCTTTTATCTTCAAATTGCATTTCATTAGTTTTCACAAGAAAAGCAGCTTCCTGTCAGCTTTCCACAGTCCATGCTTGATGCTTTAAGTTTTGCACACATTCTCCAAATAGAAGGCAATGATCCTCCAAACTTCAGTCTGAAGAATATGCAACATGGGTCCTCAAGAACTACATTTGCTGTGTACATAAAAAAATTGTCAGAATACGAAGCATAAAACTAAGGAAGCGGACAACAGAAAATACAGAAAAAAAAGGCCCATTTGCTTGAAGCACCAATAATATTATTTTGAATCAAATTTATTGACATTATTTATTGGTCTAATCTATCATAATAATAAAATTAGTATTGGGTCTTAAAGGATACTGAGATTCATTATTCATCAAATAATAATAAGTGATTAGGTCAAGAAATTAGACCAAAGTAACATTCTTTTAAAAATAATTTCCAACATTTCACAATAGAAAGAGTGTCATGTGTCATGTTGAGTTAGATATTGTAATAATGCAATTTAAATTTAATTTATTGATATAATTTGTATACCTAGGGGCCGTTTGTTTTGAGTATTAAAGTGGTATAAGGAGGTGGTATTAGGAAAATAATACGTGAGACCCATCTTATACGTTGTTTGTTTGACATTTATAGTCAGTACTATTTTTCGGGTCGTAATACCGACCCGCTATGAACAATAACCATAATATCTTGTAGAAGGTCTTAATGAATACTACCTAGGGGGTGGTATTATATTCTTGGTATATGTATTATAAACTAAAAAGACCGAAATGCCCTCCGGTACAATTCTCATATAAAAGCCTAACCGCAATTTTTGACTTTTTAAAGGTTAAAATTATCTTTTACATTGGTTAGCCGCAATTGTTAATTTTTTTAAATAGGTATTACACAGATAATATTTGTGATAAACAAACAAGGAGAATAATGAGATTATAGTTTAACACCGTATATAATATACTATTGGATTATAATGGAATGAATATAAAACCTTATACCACAAAAATTTTATACTCAAACAAACATGCCCCTAATCTATTACATGGTCTTTTGGTTGTTGCATTACAAGGGGTATTAAAGAGTCATATTAAATGAAAACACTTTAATATGGTTTATATTACAATTGAATGTAAAAAATCAATTTGTATTATTTATGAGATTAGTTAGATAAGTATCTCTTGCGGATAATTCTAATACAATCTATCTGTACTATTAAACTAATTTTAAAACTATCCAGAGAGATGGTATTATAATGCAGCGTAGGTGTATTATATTGTTATTTTATAGTTTCACCTTCAATCTAAGAAAAATTCATGCAATCAATCTATCTTATTTATTTTAATAATAAACAAATACATATATCTAAAACACACTTTTACACAAATAAAGAATGTTTGTTTAATTATAATATTATTTAAAAAAATTCATAATAAGTAAAATTTACATAAATTTTGGTGCTATTGATATAGTCTTATGAAAGGAAATTCTATGTTACCCAAAAAAAAAATTCAATATTGTAGCGCTGGTTACAATTTGTTTTTGGTAAAATTACACATTTGAAAGAAAAAATTATAAATGTTCAAGAAAAGTCTATGATCGACCATAGACTCTCTTGATCATAGGGTTTTTTTGCTTAGTCCTAAATTTTTTTTTTGCGTAGTTGTAACTTTAATCCTATCCCTTAATGAGATCTTACTTTCGAATCTTTTTAACACCAAAATTTAGGGCTTTTGTTTAGAAGTATAAAAGGGGGTCTCTCTTCAACCTACTACTCCTCACCCAACTTTTTCTCTCTCTCGTCTCTCTCTCTGCGAAGAACTGTCTCCCATCTCTCTCGTCTTCTTTGCGAAAACTCATCTTCTTTGGTGGTGGTTGAATGGTTGATGATGGTGGATTTTGCTTGGTTTGGTATTGGATGGCTGGGTGTTGGGGTTTGTTTGGTTTTGGTGTTGGGTTTCGGGGATGAGGGTGGATTTTAGTGGTGGTGGTGGGTTTCGGGGTTGTGGCTTTGCGGGAGTGAGTTTCGGTAGTGGTGGGGTTGGGTGGTGGTGTATTTTGGGCAGTAGGCGATGAGTTTCACAGAGAAGTTTATGAGGGTGGGTTTCGCTGATGGTGGTGGGGTTGGGTGGTGGTAGTGCTGGGTTTCGGGGTTATAGGGGGTGAATTTCAAGGGATGGTGGTGAATTTCAGGGCAAGGGTCGTGGGAATGGATTTCAGTGGTGATGATAGGAGTTTGGTGCTGGTAGGTGGTTGGTGGTGCTGGGTGATGAATTTTGGATATAATACTAAATATATTTTTTATTTTTATTTTAAATAATTGTCAAATATATTTTATATTTTTAATTTTTATCAAAAATAAAACAAAATTTTTTTTTAATAAAAAAGACATAATAACGAAAACGTTACGGAACGCATCTTTAATCTTAAATTTTATCTCTCTATTCAGCATTATCATGGATTCTTGAATAACATCACCTCCAAACCATTCCTATTATTATTGGACTTACAATAAATCCCATTTAGCATTAAACCTTACTTTAATTCAACTATTACAATGAATTCAGTAATGGTGCGTGGACACAAACTAAAGCCATTAGTTTGTTGTGCACTCTCTCTCTCTCTCTCTCTCTCTCTCTCTCTCTCTCGTTGGGAGTGACTATCTTAGGCGCATGAAAGAGTTTAGATGCCATAGGCATCGCTTCTAATGTCCACACGACCACTAATGTTTATTGGATATTCTATTCTGGGCCTTCCTAACCCCGCGCAAATTCTCTCTCTCCTCTCCCTCTCCCTCTCTCTGTCCGTCCCCCGCCCCCTTAACATGGTCTGGGTTCGTTGTCTCCTCCAACTCTCTCATTCCCCTGGATTCTTCTGGTCATTTTGTACATCCAACAGTACGTTTGCCCCTCTCTCTCTCTGTGTCTGCATGCACGTCTTGTATGCATCATCTGTAATTCTGTATGTTTTTCATTCAATTTATTACACAGGTACATAAGTGTTTCATTCAATTTACTACACATTTCATGCAGTATAAGTTTGGTCTCTCATATTTTCTTCGTGCCAATTGTCTTCTTTTTTGGTTTAGAATACACTTTGTTGAGGTTAATGATATTGAAATTTCATTGCATTGATTATTATCTGCTTTTCCAGTTTTTCAAGCAAGTTAATCTCTTATATTCCAGGCCCTTGATGGAGCAACACATCCATTTATATTTTGATTCTATTGATAGCTTTTTAATTCAAATTAGGTATTTCGAAATGCACTTACTGATCACATCTGGAGTTGACTCCATTCATCTCTTGTCCCGAGAGATTGTACCCTGATATCTTAACAAACCACATTAGGTTGTTGATTCTTATGGCAGTTAGATGAGTTAATAAAATTATCTGGGGTTTCTTTTATAGTTTCTCTTGTGGACGTACAATGCAATGAATAATGAAGAACGAAAATAATCACAAACAAGAATACAAGATTTATGTGGTTCGATAAAAATTCTACCTATGTTCATTGGATCGACTGCTTTTCACAAGATTTACAGGCACTACTTAATAAGTATAATTCTAGTCCAACTAGTAAACCAAGTTTGACACTCGGTCCTAATAAATCTCCTCTACCAAATTTACAATGGAAATGAGCCATCCACTAGTTCCAACAGTTTTAAGACTAGGTTGCTATATTAATGGTCTATCAGCTACGGAAAATTGGGTTTTCGGATTAGGAGTTCTGGTCAGAAATGTTCTGCAATATCTGATTTGAATTGATTGGGGATTGTTCTTCTTTTTTGAGATTTTAAACAAATTGCGGAGCAATTTTTGTCAAAATCATAGAATTTAGATGAGTTCTTGTTTACGAAGTATGCCATATTTTATAGATTCGGCATTCTTATTGTTTTAGCATGCATTTGGTTTTAGTATACATGTATCTTTTTGAATAGACGATAACATTACATGTAAGATTTGTTAAAAATTCACAGAAAATAATCCCAAAATTTCAGTTTACAACACTTCCTATTTTGAATTTTCGGTTTGTGTGTGTATGGTGAGCTGGGGTGTTGGCTGGAGGTTGGGGGTTGTATTTAGTTGGTATCATGTTTATGTTTATTACACGGGGAAGAAGGAAGCGACTATGAATTCATTTTTAGTTTAGTTTTAGTGTATATGTTTGTTTTGAGTATGAATTGATTTTACCTGTAGGAATTGCTGAGAATTCACAGAATATCCTCAATTTTTAGTTTACAAAACCTTCTATTTTGAACTTTGCGTGTATGGTAAGTAGTGGTGTTGGCTGGAGGATTGGGGTTGTATGGCTTCAAAGCTTTAGAAGTTGTCCTATGAGTGACCAACTGTTATGCAGTATTTCGAAATAAATGATTGTTAGTCCTATTCCTAGAGCAGATACTTTATCTTTATTATTCGACCATGGTTTGGTGTAAGTAGTCAGTTTGTACCATGCAACAGATACAATGAAAGAAATGTGTCTGACTACATGGTAACAGGTTTAAGTGTGTGGTTGGATGAAGGTGATGTTCATTATCTATGGCAGAACAATCTTTATTTGGTATCATGCTTATAACATGGGGAACAAGGCAGTCACATTGTATATTTAAATTTAAATTATTCTTTATAGTCTTTTCGGTTGGTGGTATTATTCCAATTACCCTTTTTTTGTAGAATAATATATCAAAATGCCAGAGATTCAGTTGGGAGGGCACACTATTAAATCCCATGGAGCCAAGTTGGCAAGAGAGCATATGCATGACTGGCTAATTCTCCTGCTCCTTGTTGCCATCGATGGTTGTTTGAATGCAGTAGAACCTTTTCATCGATATGTCGGGGAAGGGATGATGACAGATCTGAAATACCCTTTCAAGACAGATACTGTGCCTATGTGGGCTGTTCCAGTATGCATCTGATTTCAATGATTGTGATTTTATTAATGATAGCTAATACTCTGATCGATACTTTCACATCAAAATTGATTCACTCAGTCGAAGCTCATTCTTATTCTGAGTTTTAAAGTTCGTTTTTGCTTTGACAGATCTTTGCAATTCTTTTGCCCTGCACCATATTTCTGATTTATTATAATTACAGAAGGGATGTCTATGATTTGCACCATGCTGTATTGGGTAAGGCTCTTTTTGAGCTACTGAAGAGTAATACTTGTCTGCCATTTGTTTGTACATTGTGATATCTACTGAAATGATTACTTGTGCAAATTTGCAGGTATTCTATACTCTGTCCTGGTAACTGCAGTTATCACGGATTCAATTAAAGATGCAGTCGGTCGGCCACGACCAAACTTCTTTTGGAGATGTTTTCCCAATGGAATACCGGTTTGTACATCTTTAAGATTTTATAGTTATCTCTTCATCTATTCTCCATTTCTCAACAGTATTTTAGGAACTAACTTTGCTTAAAGAGATGTGTTATACTGGCCTAACGAGGTTGTCCTGTGCATGTCCAGGCATTCAATCCCCTTGATGGCAATGTTCTGTGCACTGGGGAGAAGAGAATCATAAAGGAAGGATACAAAAGCTTCCCAAGTGGGCACACTTCATGTAAGTATTGATAGTTATTAGAGCCAGATGATCATGCAGGTTGTAAGTACCACCTTTATAATGTTGATTGAGCATGTTGGTATTCCCATGGAGTGGTTAATATAGGTCTTAACTGTGCTTTTACATTTTTCAATTTCCTTTTTACTTTTATATTGAGGGTATTAGAGTTTATGGTTACATTTGATTAAATTTTCAAACATGTTCATGGTTCTATTGTTTACTTGGGTTCTTAACAATCGAACTATGGGCTTACTGGGGTTTTACATTGTCAATGAGCAGGGTCCTTTGCTGGTCTTGGATTCCTTGGGTGGTATTTATTAGGGAAAATTCAAGTGTTTGATCGTAGGGGCCATGCTGCAAAAATCTGTATTGTTATCCTCCCATATCTTTTTGCTGCACTCATTGGAATTTCTCGTGTGGATGACTATTGGCATCATTGGACAGATGTATTCGCTGGAGCCCTCATAGGTCCGTTCTGTCAAAATGAATTTTTGATGGATTATTTATTTATTTTGTTGGAATTTGTATTATGTAATATATCTGTCTGATCAGGTGCCATTTCAATGCAGGATCGGCTGTTTCTACATTATGCTACTTGCAGTTCTTTCCATTACCACATCACGAAAATGGTTAGTTACATAGTTTCACCTGTTCATGCTTACTATGAACAGCAGTATAATTCCTGCTCCATGAAATTGTTACTAACTTCTTGAACTCTAGTTAACAGTTCATGAGTTATATACAAACAGTTCATGAGTTATATACAACCTCTTCTAAATTGGTATGAAAGAGTATACACCTGATCCAAATGTGGGTATAAGCTTACAAAAATTTTGGGTGGTAGTGAATTTCTTATTCAGGTTTTTGCTTCAAGAAATTATTTGCTTACATAGGGGATACACAAAGAAATTGAGGTGGCTTGGTTATTTTAATTGTCTTTGTTGTGTTTTTTTTTTTTTTCTGTTATTTATGGTTCATAACTATGTTTGTTTCCATTTTTCTTTAATGATCGGTTAAAAATGGATCAAATGACGGAGAGGGATCTTCTCTCCCAGGAGAGTGCGACTGAGAGATGGAGAGAGGGCGAGAGGGAGGGTAGAGAGAAAATTGAATGTGACAATATGTTTGCACGATTCATGTTTCTTAAACTGATACAAGGCTACGCAATGTGATGTCCTATTATGGTTCATCATATGGATACGAAAAGTTTTAGTAGGGTAATTATCATTGTTTGATTATGACACACATTTCTCTGTATCTAAAAAGACCATACAGAAATCTGAAGCACTCCTGTTTCATAAACTGCATGTTGTAATTTGTTGGCAAAGAACAAAGGTAGCCAGAGCAGGCAACCAAGTCGTTTATGTTTTCTTCTGTTTTTTTTTTTTTTTTCTGTGTAACCCGTTTGAAGCAGTATGAAGATATTGATAATCTCTTTTTCAAAATTTTAGGTACTATTTCATAATACTTTTCTAAATCGACTTTTTAAAATGAAAAATGATTTTGTCTAAAAATAAGATCATATTTAATTACTATTTTGTAAAAGTGATTTAGATACATTTTAATACATGAATTGTAATCTTAATATACATGTATAGTATATTATTATAAATAGTAATTATTATAAATGTGATTATGGTTAGAAGAACTAAGCCTCGACAAGGAAAACCCAACAAACAAAAATGCAAAAACAAACACTACCTGTAAAAAGCCTTTAAAAAAGCCAAAAAAGTATTGAAAGTACTATAAAAAAAACTGTTACCAAATGGTATCTTATTTTTATATGTTTGACCAAAAAAAAAAAAGGGTACCTTATTAAGCTAAATCTACTAATCTAACCACTTTAAAGCACGGCCTGATTGAAAACATTTTTTACTCTTTTTAAGTGTCAAGTTCAAATTCTTTCTGTATTATGAATGCATATAGTGGCTGAAATGACAGGCAAGGAATTTTTTCTGTTTCTCCTTTTTTTGACGCAATACATGTTGCCTAGTAACACTTGGTTTTACTCCGTGACTATTTTTTCAAGCAATTTATTTCGAAATTTTGAGTGCAGAAACTAGGCTGCTTGTAGTCAAAGGACCAAATTTTTATTTCGGTTTATAATTTCGTAGTGTAGGTTATTTCGAAAACGTTTCAATTATATTTTGGAAATAAAATGAAAACAAAGAAAAAAATAAGAAATATATTTTTGAAATATTGATTGAAAACATATTGAAACACATCAAAATATTGTATTTCCGATATTGAATTGTTGATAGTGAGCCATGCTTCCTTAATTTATGTTTGATATCCCCGATTTTCGAGTTGGGGTTTGTTTTGATGCATCTAATGTTAATTTATCTTTAAAATTCTCTCTTATCTTTTGGAACATGCAGGTTGGGCACCTCATGCATTTTTCAGAATGCTGGAAGAAAACGATGTTCACCTCTCAATAGCGATGGAAACATCTACGGTCACAAAATCTAGTTCACAAAATGCAACTGCAGAGCTAGAAACTTTGGAATGTGGTAGGAATTAATTCTAGAGTTTTCTGTTTCATAAAATCTGTACATGCAAGATTTCAATTTGTATCATTCTTAATATATAACAAACCGATCCAAATTTTTTTTTTGGGTCTGCAATTCATATTCAATCATTTTTGTTTTATATAAATTCTAGGTCTAGTTGTTAACTTTAATTAAAGCAACCTTATATAAGGTGGCTTATGATTCAAGTTCACGTTGCATTTGTTTGGTGTCGGGGGATTCTTAAATCGAGTATGATTGAGAGTTTTTCGTGCTAAGACTATGTACATATGATCTTTCTAAATGGCGGAAGTCTTCTGCACTTGCCCTTTTTGTTTGTTTGATATGCTATATTCAGTGAAGGTAATTGGGCTTTTTAATATACATCAACATCCTGAACTTGATTTTGACCCAGAAAAATGTTAGCAAGTGGTTTCTCACCACTGATGGCAAGGATACATTTTGGGTTCTAACCTTTGCATGGAACCAGTGGTTAGACCTGAAGCGATATCAAGTGCTGGTAGGTAGCGGGTTTGGATCTAGGAATCATTCCGTTACAGGTGGGAGCCTTGGGCATAAGTACGACCTTTGAATTCACCATTCTATCTTGCCTCGTTTAGATGAAACTTCAATCAGTATTACATCAGTGGTAGGCAAATAGTAATGCATTTGCCACATGGACGTAGTGAATTACATCTTTCAGGATATAGGGGAATGAGATTGTATTTATTTATTTATTTTTCTGGATCAAGGATCGTATTTAGTTTTTTTTAATTTAGTATTTAGTTCAAAGGTTGTTATTACTGGATATATAACATATCATTCAACCTTTCACCTTAGAATTCTGAGATTTGATGAACTGCTGTCCTGGTAGGGCAAGGCTATCTATATGTATATAGGTATATATGTCCAAATGCAAAATACATTTTTGCATTCTGTATTCGGTCATCTTCTTCCTATTGTATCACTTTAATTCTTACCCTGTGTTTGGTTGGAAGAAAAGTAGGATGGATGAAAAATAGTGGGTGGAAAATAGGGTGGATGAAAAGGCTTTTCACCGTTTGGTATCTAAGAAAAGAATGATGGAAAGGAAAATTGGAGAGATAACTTTTCTCTTCTGCCCACAATTTGCTTTCCCCTCAAAAATAGGAGGAAAATGAGAGGAAAGTAGGACAATTTGACTTTTTTAAGGATTATTTGACTTTTTTACTCTTTGCAATTAATTACTTGGAAATTAATGTAAGAGTAGAATTGTAAATTGAGCATGCATATTTTTTCTTTAATTTTATTTTTCATCTAATACCAAATGATGAAAAATATATCATTTTTACTTTTCATCTCAACTATAAAACAAAAAAGAGAAAAAATAATTTTTTTTCCTTGAAGAATGAAAAGTTTATCCCTTCCACTTTTTCTTTCTTCCTTCCTACTTTCCATGGCACAGTAAAATTGATAAGAGAAATGCCACGTGGCATTTAATTCAATATATATTTTAAGTCCTTAAAGTGTCCAAAAAATGTCACTTTTGTCCTTCAATTACTTTAGACATCTTAATTTAAACAACTGTCATTAATTGGACAATTTAGGTGCAAAATTGAAAACTCTGAAGTCTAAAATAACACTACTTAGAATTATGTTAACTAAAGTGAGATGAAGGGCGTACTATATGAATTATAATGTACGTATGTTGGCGTGCGATGTTGAAAAAAAAAAATAAAAAATTTGATGTTGGTAACAGTAATAGAAAATAATTACGCCGTTCACCAAACTAAAGAGAGAAGCCAGCTTTTACAGGAAAAAGAAAAAAAGAGGGAAGCAATGGTTACTGAAGGAGATGAGAATATACCAACTGTTAATTGTTAACCAAAGAAACACCAGGAGCAAAAATTCTCTATTCACAAGGACGATAGCACC
>CAUOFW020002739.1:0-44356 GCA_963454935.2 Ilex paraguariensis
AAGAACCAATTCTTTGGTTCTTATATACTTTGGGCTCTTGCTGGTTGGGCTGTACTTTTTTGGGCTAGTGTTGGTTTGGCCTAATTCTTTGGGTCTTATTTGCTTTGGGCTCTTGCTGATTTGGGTTGTTGTTGGTTTGGGCAACCACTGGTTTGGGTCTAGTGCTAGTTTGGCTATTTTCTTCTACTATGCTTGGATTTTGACTCTTGGGTTTTTGGGCTTCTTATTTGCTGGTATAGGTGACTATTGTTTTACCGGCATTGTTGCTAGTTGTCTTGTTGTTTTGCTAGACTTGCTCTTTTGGGTTATTATTTGCTATTTGGGTGTTGATCTGTTGGGCTTATTGATTTGTGTTGGATTTGGTTTGGGCTTGCTGATTTTGTATTGAATTTGGGCTGCCAACAAGTATTTTTGATACATTTGTGTTGGGCTTCTTATTTTGTGCTGGATTTGATTGGACTATGATTTGAATAATTTAGTTATTTTAATGGTCTCTAATATAATATTTTTCAGTTTTTTAGAAGTGGGTTTGAACTATTTCATGTGTAATTGAAGGATTGAGGCGAGTGAAGGCTATTTGGTACATTTGTTTGCTCTTTGATTATGTAAGGGATGGTGTAGAGGGTTTATAGCCTTGATTGTTATGTTTGCCTAATATTTTATGAAATTGTGTTTATAGCCTTGACTTTTATTTTGCCTAATATTTTATTTGATATGCATTTTAATTAATTTCTTTTTTACTACTCTGGGCAAATTAATAAATATGTAATGAGTACTAGCTTTTAAAGGTAAGATGATAAAATATGTAAGTTGTGTTTATGTTTAAATTTTTTGAGTTATGTTTTTGGAGGTAATTTAGTACATTTTTTATATATTCATCGGCGTTAGATATTTATTGTTATCATTATGCGCACTGTATTTTTCTCTTGCTAATTCTCATTTTTTTTAATTGATTTTTTTTGTGGTACAGTGCTTTTAGCCACGAACAATAACTAATAAATAAACTTGATAATTTGCCAAAAAAAATCGGGTCAACTGCACCCAAACTTGGATCCGACAGTTGCATTTCTGGGATAGGGCGCACTTCTCCTTGCCCCCATGAGCTGATGCCAAGTGGTCTAGAAAAGTTGAGAGAGAATTGAAAAACCAACACTTCTGCTAAAGCCCTAAAAAAGTGGGGGTAAGAAAATGGGGTTTCAGTTAGTTTCTTCTTGTCTTCACAATCACACTCCAACCATCAGATTATCCAAATCAAATACCTTCTCTCATCACACTGTAAGTAATTCTCATTTCGATACCTCCTTCTCTTTCTTTAATCGAATACATGTATATATTGTTTGTCTCTGATTTTCTGTTCACTTCCGTTTTTTTTAGGTTTCTCCTTTGTATTCGATACGGAATAAGATATTTGAAAGCGAGGTTGGATTGAGAAAACAAACACTTTGATTTCAGAATGAATTCAAATGTATGCTTTTGTTTCTTAGCCTCTGCTATCTTTGGTTTCTGGGTAAATTTTGTCAGTAAAATTGATTAGAAATTGAATTTATGGATGGTAGACTACAAAAATCTTCACTTAGCTGAGTGTAATACAGATTTTCTTGCTTAGTTAAGGGCTTATCTTCATTTTTGAAGGAAATATTTGGACATAAAACAAAATGTTTATATCATTTGTTTTTGTATGTTTATGTTCAAAGTGGAGTTTTTTTATGACAGTATATTTTGAAATTTCTTGGTCTAACGAGAACGTTTGTTTAGCAAAATTGGTGGCTGATATGAGGAGGAAATGCAAGTTCTCTTTACTACCGAGCTTGAAGAGAGGAGTAATTGTATGCGCTTCTGATTCTAATCCTGCGGAATCTGATTCTTATAGACAGGAAAACACTAGTGTGCGGATTAATGGGGGCAATGGGGTGGAATCATTTTGTGGGAAATCGGGTTCCATTTCATTTGCTGGGGTGACTCATCAGTTGGTTGAAGAAAGTAAATTAGTGTTAGCTCCTTCCGCGGAAGGCACTGGCTCGTTTCTTTGGGCGTGGGCCCCTATTGCCCTGATTTCATCACTGGTCCTTCCGCAGCTCTTCGTTGGTGCTGCAATTGATGGCTTCTTCGGTGATGAGATCTTCTCAGGTGTGTGGTCAATTAGTTATCATTTAGGCCGGTTTGCAAATGGCAAAATGTAGAAATCAGTAATTTATTTTCTTCAACTAAATAGAAATGGTTGAAATAATGGTTAAATTTAATAGGTGCATCAGTGATGGTGAAAATGCTAGGAGAAGAGAAAATCAAAATTTACAAGAAATGAAATGGTGATAGTAATATAGTTGCTTGAAGTTTAATTGAACACATAGTCATTGATAGCTTGGAATAGTAGAGGATGATTCATGTGGTGGACACCTAGTAATTGGGACAGCTTTGTTTGGTTTGATATATTCTCATGTCTCATCTTTTTGTGCAAATTATGTATTGTTTGCCGAGTATGTCAATCACTTGCAGACATTATTTTTTATTTACGTTACTTTGTGATAGTGTACTAAGATAGTCAATTCAACTTCTATCAAGTTTTAATAAATATTGAATTTTCCTTATCAACAAAAATATGACAGTTTGCTACATAAATATGTTTCTAAGCTACAAATCCTGGTTCAACAACTTGAGTGGAAAGTAGTTCCGATCAGATCTCATTTTGAGCTAGATTGCTTATGGCATGCTAGCAAACTAATGAACATGCAGAATGAATTCTTGACTAACTTGGAGAAATAACTTATTATGATCTTGATCTGTAATTTTATATTTGTAGAAGTATAGGTGCACACATTTTGTGTGCATACGTGCGTGAATGCTTACTTTTGTTTTGGAGGCTAAGCATTACTTAGAAAGACTTTGAAGAAACTTTGCTAGCTTGTTTTGATTTTGTTCTGTGAGCATGAGTCGGGAACAAAATTTCTTAAATCCCACCAAATTAATGTGATTGAACAGTTGAAGTACATCGTAGAGATGCTGATAAGGTAGTTCATGCCTTAGCTAGATTAAAGAGCCAAGTGTAGCTTTAAAGCCTTTGACAGTATGCAAAACTATAATCTTTTTACTTTACTAAAGAGCCATGTAGGTGATTGACATTATTGAATTTCAGAGCCAGATAAAAATAATTTTTGGTCTGCTAGATTAATTGTGTAGAAAGAAATTAACATAAGAGATTGTGCTGCTAATTACAATCGTAGGCCATGTGTTGTACACATATGTAGAGAGAAGTGCATATCAATTGGTTAAATCTTGCGATGCTATCACATTATCATTTTTGTAATATCCATGTCTTGCATGGTCCAGAGCAAACATTCTGGATTGACATTTGCTGGTCTGGTAAACCCCTGCATATCGATTACAAGTTTCAGGCGCTTGCCTACTATGATCTACCTTGTAAAATAGATGGAATAACTTGCCTGGTCTCGTAATCTGTAAGGACCTACTTTGTGAGTTATTATGGGTTTGTACGCATCTTCATCTATTATCCTTATATCTTCTACTAAAATAAATGCATTATTCACTCTACCAAGTATAATTGTGCAGAAATTGTTGCCTCATTTGCTTCTGATATCTTCTTCTATATCGGACTTGCAACATTTCTGTTTGTTACCGACCGCGTTCAAAAGCCGTATCTTCAGTTTAGCCCAAAAAGATGGGGCCTCATCACAGGTCTCAAAGGATACTTGACATCTGCATTCTTCACAATGGGCTTTAAGGTTTTTGCGCCTCTCGTTGCTATTTTTGTCACTTGGCCAGTGCTTGGATTGCCCGCCTTAGTTTCAGTGGCTCCTCTCTTAGTTGGCTACCTGGCTCAATATGTATTTGAGAAACTTCTTGATAAGCAAGGGTCATCTTGTTGGCCTCTCGTGCCCATTATTTTTGAGGTATATGATTTCTGTATTTGTTTGCTGTCTATTATTTTTGAGGTATATGACTTCTGTATTTGTTTGTTGCCTATTATTTTTGAGGTATATGACTTATATATTTGTTTGCATCTTTCCCTTTGAAACAAAGAGAAGAATTTCCACAACTGGTATTATTTTGGCAGGTCTACAGACTATATCAGTTGAGCAAAGCTACTCATTTCATTGAGAAGTTAATGTTTGCAATGAGGGGCGCTACTCTGTCCCCAGAAGTGCTAGAAAGAAATGGTGCCTTGGTTGCAATGATAGTGACTTTTCAAGTCCTTGGTGTGATTTGCCTGTGGTCATTGCTGACATTTCTTCAGAGGCTCTTTCCTTCCAGACCTGTAGCAGAGAAGTACTGATGCTTGTAAGGGATTCTGTGGAATACTTGTAAAAATTTTTACTGTGTTAGATCTATGCTTGTAGAGGATGCTTTTGAGTTCTTTTGTGGGCAAAAATTTGCACAATCACTAGAATGTTTAAGTTGTGCTCCTAGTCTTCGATTATTGTCCGGTCCGTGAGTTGCAAAATCAGAGAGCTTGGAGAGACCCCCGACATTTTGTCAGGGGAGACCCCTCTGATGCCTAAGTCAGTATTGCGATTAATATTTGAATGGGCTAGGAAAATGATAAAAGGTGCGTGTGTGGAGTATGGAGCCAAGGTGCTCATACTTGAGGCCCCCTATCTTTAGGTCTTCACCCATATTTATAGAGAAAATAGAGAGTTACTTATCATTGAGAGGTCATGCTCCTTGAGTTGATATATTCTTGAGATATGTGTCTTACATTGCAAGTATCAAAAACTGTGTTTGACCCTAATTGGTCAATCAACAAGATTGTCAGCTTTGTATTATCTTGAGAGGATAAATCTTGGATCACATTATAATACACCCATGTGATGCAGGGCCTTCCCCATTGATGCAAAATATGGTCCATCAATTCTTATCCTTTTGATTGAATATTAGGTCTTTGCACCCTTAGTCTAGGCTCTTTTAGGTTAAAGAGAAACAGAATTACAAGATTAGAGCATTAAGAAACAGTAGCGATAAATATCTTCATCGTCTGTATGAAATTATACATGCATGCCATATGTTGCATCAGCTTCCAATAAGCGACGCTGATCATTCCTTCTATAATAACTCCAACATAGGTATAGGTTTCTGGTAGAGTTCGACTTGGAAAACTTCACAGAACTCCTTGACCAAAGATTTGTGGGTGATATTAATCAGAAGGTTATCATCGCCATGACGATATTTGTTGTTCCATGCCCATCAGATGATATAGATTCTCCCAGCATCCCTTTTATGCTTCCAACTCGATGATCCTGTATCCCACATGGGACTATCCATTGAAAGGGTGTTAGATCTGTGGTGACATTCGGTTCTAAGTCGTGATATGCTATCCACTGTGATACTCATATCCCAATAGCTGCGAGTTTCTCATCTCCTGATGCAAGTGAATTTGTAAGGCTCCAAATGTTTTATCTCCACAAAACAGAGGATCAACATAACATACTGCTATTATAAAAGAAGCTTAAACTAGAGGTGTAAATTAGGGTACCATTGAAATTCATGATTAGTTCTCACTTGTAATTTGCTGAACCTAAAAAAAAGATAAAAAATATAGGATATAATGCCCTTCTACATCAATCTTGTATTTAACAAATTCTAAGAAACTGGTAAATAAGGAGTGAACTAGCTTTTCTGGGGTTCACATAGAATAGTGTACAGAGAGCCCTAACAGCAATCCATCTTTTGCTACGCCAGTAAACTAGTGGGGATGTTGAAGTAAACACTTTAAAGCTAATGCAAACATACTAGACTTTCTGAAGTACACCATATAAACTACTAAAAACATTGGTGAAAGGATTGCAAAACATACCAACCCAAACACCAGTTAAACCCTCTAGCCTGGAAGGCTTAATCAAAAATGTTGAGAAAAGAACACGAATGACCACCTCCTCTAGCGTCCTAAGGTACCAAGGAAGATTCATCTTGTGACAATGGAGATTGATAATAGGGTACATAACTAGCTACATTGCAACAAAGATGCATAACATGTTAGGTACACAAAACAACCAAAAGGGGTAGACCTTTCAATGCATTGTTGCTCAAATGAAACTTCAAATCTTGCACCCAGCTCAGCCATGACATAAGGTTTTGGGAGGAAGGGTGCAAGTAAAAACTTAAGACTATTAAATTATATTGCGTTCTCTATCATATTCATAGAAGCATACTTATAGGAAGAAATAGGTTGTCCCTGTGATTCAATATTGTTTTTCTCTGATTTTCTATGCATATCATAGTTCAAATGGCATTGAATTCTTTGACACTAACAACATAAAAAAACCATTTTATACTTTTTTCTCTCTCTCACCGGCGACATCTCCAGTGCCACCGCCATTGCGCCACGGCCTTGGTTTTCTCCCAAGTGCCCCTCCCACCCTCCTCTCTACCCCCTCTGTGCAATCAAACCCTCTTCTTCTGTGCAACCCCCTCCCTTTGCGCAACCCACCCCCTACACACGGAACACACAACACAATTGGTTGAGTTTGGGTCTGGGTTTGAATTAGTTGAAGAGTTTGAGTTTGAGTTCAATTAATTGGTCGGGTCTGGGTACAATTTAAGCAATTAATTGGTTAATTTCTTTTTTTGGTGGTTTTGGGGTTGCAGATGTATAGAGGAGGGAAGATTTGTTTGACAGTGCACTTCAAGCCACTATGGGCGAAGAATTGGTATGATTGATTATGTTGTTTTTGATTTCAATCTTGAAGGGTTAAGGTTTAGTTTGTAATTCTCATGATGTGACATTGTTGAGCTATTATACGAATTTTAGAAATTTTGATATGTTTTCATTAATGATGCTTTGGATTAAGTAACTTTGAACTATGTCCTGATGGAAGATTGTGATTAGATCATGAAAACTCATAGATTTATAATTGGAACATTTCTTGGAGAACTATTCACCTGAATGCGGAGATGATTTCTCCTTATGGAAGTCTTTCTGTTTCTATTGAAGATACTACTACTTATACAACTGGTTTATGTTTTGCAGTCCTAGATTTGGCTTAGCACATGCTTTTTGGTTGAGTTTGGTTCTGGGTTTGAATTAGTTAAAGAGTTTGAGTTTGAGTTCAATTAATTGGTTTGGGTTTGGTTATGATTTAAGTAATTAATTGGTTAATTTTTTTTTCTTTTTGTTTTTTTTTTGGTAGTTTTGGGGTTGCAGATGTATAGAGGAGGGAAGATTTGTTTGACAGTGCACTTCAAGCCACTGTGGGTGAAGAATTGGTATGATTGATTATGTTGTTTTTGATTTCAATCTTGAAGGGTTAATGTTTAGTTTGTAATTCTCATGATGTGACATTGTTGAGCTATTATACGAATTTTAGGAATTTTGATATGTTTTCATTAATGATGCTTTGGACTAAGTAACTTTGAGCTATGTCCTGATGGAAGATTGTGATTAGATCATGAAAACTCATAGATTTATAATTGAAACATTTCTTGGAGAACTATTCACCTGAATGCGGAGATGATTTCTCCTCATGGAAGTCTTTCTGTTTCTATTGAAGATATTACTACTTATACAACTGGTTTATGTTTTTGCAGTCCTAGATTTGGCATAGAACATGCTCTTTGTTTGGGTCTTGAACTTCTGGGATATTGCGTGTTTGTGTAATCCAAAATTTTCATATTTGTTTTGGTTGTTCTCTAGGTCCTACTCCAAAGTAAGTTCTTGAGCTCATCAACTCTCTCTTTAGAATTTGATTGAAGTGTTAGTTGAAATTTGGTTATTGTTGTATGAAATTGATGGTGGAATATAATAAGTTTTGTTTGTTTGGATTTATTGTCAATTGTATGAGTTTTTTTATGTTTTTTTATTTTTGTTGAATTCAATAGATATTTGATTGGATGCAATTATGTGTTGGGTAGTGGTGCCATTTTGGTGGTGGTGTTAAACGTTACAGGTGAGCCTTTAAATTCTTTGTGAATTGAACATGCCTCTATCACTTATGAGCCATTAAATTCTTTGTGAATTGAATTCATTTTGCTTTCTTTTTCGAAACTTGGTTTTTTTTGTCATTGATGGCTTAATCTTGGAAATTCACCGCTTCTTTTGCCTTAGGTCATTCTGTGTTACTATTCAATCTAGCGTGTGACCAATATTTTGATAACCCTTCTGAATGTGGTTTTCATATGTGGTAATATATAGATGTGCACCTTATATGAATTGTTTTTATGTATGGGTTTCCATACGTTGTCATATTGCTCTTGAAATTCTGTTTACTTCATCATTTGTGTTTTAATTAATGTCTAACACACTCCCTGTTATGAATTACGGTCAAACTTTCTTGGTTTTTTGTTCTTTGTATCATACTTGTAGCTTTTTCGGTACTTTAAGAATTTTGGAGAAGGGTAATAAGTTACTCATTAAATTCCCTCTTTTGTTTTAAATTTTTTATGAAGAATTTTGTTAATCATGTGAAATTGGATGCTGACTTGATTGTTGGGTGTTATGAAATATGGTTTTTGTGATTATTTTGATGAAATTTTGTTAATCATAAGCACACTCAACAAAAAGGTGATCCATAGTTTCCACATTCTGATAACACATGCAGCACCGGCTCATCAAGGATACACCAATTCTCACAAAATTCGAATCCAAAGGCAAGGCATTACACACAATTTTCCAACCAATTAATTGAGCACTAGGAGCAGTAACAGCCTTCCAAATAAGCCCAGCCAGCACATTCACCACTCCCTCACCACTCCCTGTTCCTACTCAAATGCCAAGCTGTTTTGACAGCAAGAAGCCCATAGCCAGTCTCCTGCCAAATTAATTTATCCCCCAGATCTGACAGAACTATAAGAATGGTATATGGGTTGATGACTCAAATGCCAAGCTGGTTCTTTTAATGTAGTGGTGTTTGATGATGTTGAACATTTTGAAGTAGATTAAATTAAGGACATTTATGTAGCTTGGAGTTACGGTAGTTGATAAATTGGTACATGAAGGGAGGATTGGGCATGATAGTGAGTTGGCTAATTGGTTTCATCTATGTTTTCCTTTAAATACTGATCTACATGTTGATTTTTATGGGGTCTTATTTTTAGAAAAAATTCTATCACCCACCAAATCACACAAACGGGTCCCTATGACTAACCAGAAGTACATCATATAAACTACTAAAAACATCGGTGAAAGGATTGCAAAACATACCAACCCAAACACCAGTAAAACCCTCTAGCCGGGAAGCCTTGATCGAAAATGTTGAGGAAAGAACACGAATGTCCACCTCCTCTAGTGTCCTAAGGTACCAATGAAGTTCCATCTTGTGACAATGGAGATTGATAATAGGGTACATAGCTAGCTACATTGCAACAAAGATGCATAACATGTTAGGTACACAAAACAACCAAAAGGGGTAGACCTTTCAATGCATTGTTGCACAAATGAAACTTCAAATCTTGCACCCAGCCCAGCCATGCAATCAAGTTTTGGGAAGAAGGGTGCATGTAAAAACTTAAGACTATTAAATCACATTGCGCTCTCTATCATATTCATAGAAGCATACTTTTAGGAAGAAATATGCTGTCCCTTTGATTCAATACTTTTTTTCTCTGATTTTCTATGCATATCATAGTTCAATGGCATTGAATTCTTTGACACTAACAACATGGAAGTCAAGGATTTTAATCACAGAATTTCAAGCCTTTCTTTTTATATAACCAGGTTTAAACGGTTTTTGATTTTAGATGACAGTAATGTGTGATGTGACAAAAATCTTATGTGGAACACACCAAATTCGGATTAGCATGCTGCGTTCAAATACAATTAACAGAAAATTCCAAGGAAGAGGTAATGCAAACAACTATTAGAAATGTGCTAGGAAAGTAGATGACACTACCTGACCAGGTCCATGATATGTAACTTCACCACCGCGTTCGGTTCGATAAACATCAAAAGGAGCATCCTTTAACTCAAAATTCAGGTGGTCTTTGGTACTACCGGACCCCAAGGTATAGACAGGGTGGTGTTGAAGAATAATCAGCATTTCCGAATGATCTTCATTCTGTTAAGCCAATGCTTTCCTCTCTTCAACAATGGACTTTTGCCAAGACCATGCCTCAACATGTGGAACTAACTCTTTGTGCATATCAAAACACACACCTGTAATTGGAATGAGCCTCCTATGAGGCAATTTACAATGCACACAAGGCGTTTGTTAAAATGCGGGAAAGAAGGAAGAAAAAGTTATCGTCGTTTACCTTCAAGGGTGGTTACTGAAGTCACCTTCAATTTGTTCAAATCAAAGACTTGATTCAAATTTGATATGAAAACGAAAGAGCGAATATGGAGACCTCTCTTTAAACGAGTGCGAGTTTGAATTGTTGGACCCACATTGGGATTTGCTAGTGAAGAAGCCCATTGATTGCTAGCTAGGATGTTTGAGAATTATATGTGAAACGGGTCGATTTGGCTGAAGTTAGAAAGAACTATGCAGTATGCACACCTGTGCCAGGGATGATGACGCTTTCAGAGTGGTGGAGCAACCCAAGAATGAAGGGAAATACCTAAATACCATAGGTGATTGATTCTTAATTAATTCTTAATTAGAAAATTCGTTAAATTACGAGGAATAATCTGTGCCTGAAGACACGGTGTAATTAAAAAAAATTGAATGTTGAATTTGAACGCGAAATAAGCAAGTACTAAACTCAAACACGGAATAAATAGAAAGTCTAAACTCGTCCTATATCATGTGTTTGAAGGCACTGTACATAGTTTTTAAACACGAAATAATCAAATAATGAATGTAAACATGCATTAAGCTGAACATCATTTGATAATTTTTAATGTCATTATTTTAGTGAAATAAAAAAAGTCAAAATATAAAAAACGTTCAGATATTTGACAGAGTATCCTTTGAAAATATGATGTCACAAATATATTAACCTAAAATCAATTACTCATGCAAACAATGAGAACAAAATTGTTGGCTCATAGATTATTGGGCGCCCTCTTGGCTTTTTGTCTGTCAAGGATGTAGAAGTGAAGTCTTGTTACTTTTTCCTTGTGGCCGAACTTTGAGAACCTTCGTTCCACTACTTTTGGCTCTTCTGTAATATATATATATATATATATATATATATATATATATATATATATATATATATATATATATATATATATATATATTTTGGTTTTTAGATCTTCTTTCTCGATCTTCTTCTCCTGTCATTTCGTGTGTTGCCACTGAAGGAGACTGCTTGTCAAGGATTGCTCTTTCGACTGAAATCTAGGGTTACTAGTTGAGTGGCATGTCGTCAATTGCGTGTGTGTGTGAGAAAGAGAGACAGAGGGGTTACACTGATGTGTGTTAGAGAGAGAGGGAGACTGAGGAGACAGAGGGAGACAGAGATAGAGAAACAAAGGGGGGGGGGAGAGAGAAACCGAGGGAAACATGGGTTGGGGATTTAGGGTTAGGGAAGAAAATATGGGAGAATGGTGTGATTTATATTTATTAGTTATATTTGCGACTAAAGTCACTGTACACTTAATTATTACACTGTACATGGATTGAAATGTGTGTGTTGAAGTTGTGTATGTATGTACAGTTTTGTGTTGTAGAATATGTGTTGGATTCTTGAAATTTGGGGAGGAAAGTGTGTGTTGAGTATATGAAATTTGTGGAGAAAATATACCCCCTATAAGTTCAAACACTTATCTAATTTATTATATAGATATTTAATATTTTAATGACCAAAATGATACAATTGATATATTAGAGATTAAAATGAGATAAACTTCATACTTTGAGGACCTTCGGTGCAATTAATCCTAATTTTTTTAAAGCTATCCATTGACCCTAGATTTATAGGAGGAATTGAATTTTTAAGTCAGTTCTAAATATGCTCAATAAATCTGTCAAGATAGTTTCAAACTATTTGATACAATTAATTAATTAATTAATTAAACAAATTAATTTAAGAATAATACTTGATTAAAAAACCAAAATGACACAATCAAACTTCTAGGTCAGCGAATAGCCCACGACTCGATGCAAACCCGTTTAGAGCTTATTAGGGATAGCTAGAGTCCATCACTGTGACTGACATATAGCGTGACCCACAGACTTTGGGCCCAAATAGTCTAATCCGGGCTGGTCCAGTCTGTTGACAACAAACTTCTTCCACTGCTGATGCTTCTTGTGACGGATATATCCACTCTCCAAAATTTATAATTTTTCAAAAATTAAATTATAATTTTTTAAAATATAAATTATAATTACAAAAAATATGATCGATCATAAAATATTATAATTGGTTACAAAAATTACAACTTTCAAAATGTCAAAGTTGCATTTTTTAAAAATAAAATTACAACTAATTAAGAGAGATTTATAATCTATCACCATATTTTATAGGGTTAATCTTACCTTGCACCTTGAAAGATTACTCAAATTTCAATTTACACCTTCAAAATTTAAAAATATTAATTTGTACTCTGAAAAGACGTAAATTAGTATCAATGTGCATTTGGAACTAACTGTAGTCCATTTTGCCATTAAAAAATTTGAGTTAATTATAAATTGCATACTCAAAGTTTAAGTATTTCACATTTATGATCCAAAAAGAATTACATCCATTAATGCTCATTAAATAATTCTCAATTGTATCATGTCATGCCTAACTTTAAACAAAAAATAGATATTTAATGAGTATTGTAGGTAAAAAAAATGGTATTTTAAAAAAAATTGAATAGTATTATATGAATTATCGTAAATGTGAAATATACGACACAATGCAATTGACTCAACAAGAAAATAATGAGTATTAATGGATAAATTTTTTTTTGGATCATAAATGTAAAATATTTAAATTTGAAGGTGCAATTTACAATTAGGCCAAACTTTTTTGACGGGAAAATAGACGGTAGTTAACTCCTGTTGCACATTGATATAAATTTATATTTTTTAAGGTGTAAATTGATATTTGTAAACTTTGAGGGTACAAATTAAGATTTAAATTATCTTTTGGGGTTTAATTTGATATTAGCCCTATTTTATGATTGATCACTGTATGTCTCCACCT
The DNA here is from genome assembly GCA_963454935.2 of Ilex paraguariensis. Lineage (NCBI taxonomy): Eukaryota > Viridiplantae > Streptophyta > Magnoliopsida > Aquifoliales > Aquifoliaceae > Ilex > Ilex paraguariensis. The sequence goes on from CAUOFW020002739.1 coordinate 13,024, forward strand.
TTAAAAGTTGTAATTTAATTCTAAAAAATAATAAATTTTATTACATATTTAAAAAAAAAATTGGTAACCTTTAGGGGTAATCCAATTGTCAAGTCCGCTATCTTGCAAGCAAGAGACTACAGGTATCAGGATACTTCTCACACCCTTAAGGGACGACCATCCTTATTTTTCAGAGGATATGTTTTTAAATTAGTTTGAATTTTAATAATTAGTTCAAGCTCATAAAAATAATTGATTCAAACCTAAACACCCGATAAAAAAAGAAAAATTTGGTACCGTTGAATTAGCCGAGTCCTTGTGTCCCTCTTGATTTTGCACGTGCTTTTGTTGTTGGTGCACGAAAACACCAACCACGTTCCAAACACGCCCTCTGTAGAAAGGAAATAAAAGGAATCAAAATCAAGATTTCTTTCTCTTCATGAGTCGACCAAGCCAACGGCGGAGAAGAAACTCCCAACAGTAGTAGTCAGAATAAAACTACGGACTGACACGTGTTCGGCTCACAACTCCACTGGTGTCACACGCTGGTCTAAGAAAGAGTTGCCACCTAATAGTCACAATCTTAGAACGGTCAAAAATTCAAAACCCCCAACTAAATATTGAGCGTAACAGTTACACCGTATCAGTATTGTTATGTAATATAATTGTTCAATAAAAAAATTATAAAAACGACATAATAAACCCTACTTTCTTGTAAGACTCATTTATGAATTTATTCACTTACTAATGAATGATTATGTAACGTGACATTATTCTCGATATTTTCACTAAAATCCTAGGAAAAAAAGTGAAGAGGGAGACAACATTCCCACTAGCTTAAAGAAAACTCAGCTAATATGCCTAGTATAAGAGGCAAAAAATTGATGATACCTCATTTCTAGATATTGAGAGATTGTACTCAATATTAAATGAATTCCAAACTTGGAACCCCCAACCTTCTTCCTGCAAAATGAACAAATTGTCCAAAATTGAAGTGCTTCGATCGAAGACACTCCGACGCTTAAGTTAGTAATGGTACTGGAGGAAGGCAAGGAGAGTTCAGCGTACCTTTTCCCTTGGTTCCTTCTGCCTTTTATAGATGATTATATCATTAGGGTGTCTGTCATTTTTGATTCAAGGTGACACACCTTTCTTCAATTCAGTCATTTAGTTTGGGAAGTTGTGGATATTTCTCCAACAATTCCTCCTGATATCTACAATTTTGTTGATTCGTTTACCCAGTTGCCTAAGTTATAGGCGAATCTTTATCTTTGCATTTATTGTTTCGAATAGCTCGGATATAGCGAATGTCGAACACATTCGATATTTGTCGAACAGTTTTAGGGATCGGTTTGGCACAAACCGATCTTTTTCTATTGCCTTCCCGAACACTTTAACGAACTCGGCGTGGTACAACCGAGCTCTTTACCTACTTAGCTGAACAAATTAACAAGTTTGTCCATAAAGGGAATCGAACTCTTTCTTTGACTGCCGAACCACTGGTTAGCTCGGCTCAGTTAAAAGACATAATAAAGGATTCTTCATCATGTGTCTTGCCTTGTCAACACCACATGAGTGCATTTAATGTCATACCACGTGTAGTCATTAGGTTTAATCCCTTCATTTGCCCCCAGAAAACGTCTGACAAACGTCTTTCGCCTGTCAGTCGTTTTCTTACATTCTCATCATTATTACTTGTACTTTGTAACATCCCCTTTTGTTTTGGCGGCACATTCAGAGCATTTAAATATTGCCCTTTAAAATTTCACTCTTTATTAACCGTCTCTCTTCGTATTTCATTTACTTCGCCTTTTTGCTTCCTGACTCTCAGATTCCTACTATTCTCTTTCTGCATTTTTTTTCTCTGCACTTCATCTTCTTCATGGCTCTTCTCACTCCCTCAAAAGTTCCAACCTTCAAAATCAAGTACAACATTCCAGACGATGTCGAAGTCAGAGTTGCTGGGAAAGATGAACCCCTGATTGGCACAAGAGAGTCAATCCCCATCCTTACTCGTGCCATAACCGAAGGTGGGATTTGTTTTCCCCTCGATCCTCTTCTTCTCTGAGTTCTTTCTGCCGCAAAGCTTTGCCCTCTCAAATGTTGCCTTAACTTCTTTTGGATCGTCATGGAAGTGTCCTCTTTGAACAAGATTATGGGTTTGAGCCTTGGGCTGTGGGAGATTTTATACTACTATATTTATCAAAGCCGCTCAAGATCGCTTCTATCTTTCAGTGAGGAAGAAGGCGAGGTATTTGGTAACCCACCTTCCAGACTTAAACAAGGGTCATGAAAATGACGTAGTGTTTATTTTTGGCAACTGGGAATACGCTCCTGGTGTCACTCCATCCTATCGTTGCCTTTATGAAGAAGGCATGTCAGGTACTTGAATCTTCTCCTCAAAAAATGTTTGTTATATCCTTTCTTTTTACCATATCTGATGCAATACTCGTGTAGGTGAGACTGTAAAGGGCAAGATTCCTGAGTCTTCTGTTAAGTTGGATCAACTTCAGAAGGTTTGAGATTTCAACGAATCACTATTCTGCCGAGCTGCCCATACTCTGCTTGGATACACACCAAACTATACATCTTCATCGTCGTGCCAAACCGACCCAATGCAACACTTGCAGTAGATCGGGAGGCCATTCATACTGCTCGGGAAAAGACACCTCGAGCAAAAAAGAGAGCTTCCCTAGCAGCCATTGGATGTAGAACGGTAAGGAACTTTTTGGATTTCCTGTCTATTGTTGAGCTGACCCCATCTAGTGGACCAATCCCAACAATTGAGCCTCCGATCATTATTCTTGAAGACCCCATCTCTGAGGTCACCCCTGAAGAGATTCTTCTAAAAGCCAATGATGCAGGTCTGCCCCTAGGTAACCCAGCTGGTTTGGCTCCAGCCGTTGATACTTCTATTCCAGTTGAAATAGAACCTCCAATCCCTGTTATTCCCCGATCGACCAAGATGATTCAATTTTTGAACTTTTTGAAGACCTTGCCCCAAAGATGTGTAAGATCGCAGAATCTGAAGCACCCCCGTCCCCGAGGCCAACTAGCGCAGCATTCCTCCTTGTCCTTAGAGCCAAAAGAAAATAAATTATTTTGAAGGATTTGGCAATTGAGGACTTTAATGTTGCAGTGGGACTTGCCAGAGGGGTCATCCTACCCCAGGACCTTGCAATAAACGAAGCATTAACTGATGACGAAGTGTCCCACCAGGCTATACAACATATGATTTTGGTAAGTCTTGCTCCTTTAGTTTTTCTTTATTTTCTTCAAGATTTTTCAAAAAAATTTCTAAGTTTTTTCTCCTTCATAACTTTTAAGGGTCTTCAAAATGTCCACGAGCTTGGAGCTCGGATTGCTCACAAAGATAAAACAATGAAGGATGCAATCCATGCCCAGGCTTCAGCTCTGGCCAAGAAGGAGAGTGTGGATGAGTAATATGCAAAACTCTGCGAAGAGATGAAGGTTCTGCAGGCTTAGAACCAAAGCCTGACTGAAGAGAACCAGAAGCTTCAAGCAGAGGTTGGCAAGTTTAGGACTCCGAGCATGAGGCTAATGTTGAGCTCTTCCAATCCCAACTCGACTACTCCACCCTCCTTGAAGAGTTTGATCAATTTAACTTTTAGGCAATAGAGAAAAAAGATGCTGCCTACAATGAAGGTTTGAAAAAAGCAGAGAAAGACTTATCTTTGCAGATCCCTCAGCTTCAAGAGGCTTTTTTCAGCAAGGGTTGGCAGGGTGCTTTGACTGCTGTTGAAGTCTCCCATTCCTTTGAACTCTTTTCAAGGCACGCTTTGTCGAGCACCTCTCAACCCCCACCCTCCTAAAGTGCCTACAAAATTTCTCTGTTTTGCAACTACAAATGTAAATGCTCAAAAAATCTATAATCTTTGAAGTATGAATGCAAAACACATATTGGCTTTCTACTTTATGCTTAAAGAAACATTGACTTTTGAAGTCTAAGTCCCTTTCGTTTGGACCTCCTGAATAAATTCGGTCCCTTAATAAGGATCCCTTAGAAAAATTTGGCAGTTCTTGAAATTAAGTTTCTGCTCAGTCCTCCAAAGAGTTTGGTCCTTGAGTAGGAGCAATTCATACTTAGAAAAAATTTAATCTCTAGAAGACATGGCCCCCTGCTTGGCCTTTCTTTAAGAGCTCAGTCCCTCAGCAGGGACCTTTCAGAATAGATTTCAATTGTTCTAGAAGTTAGACCCTACTTGGCCTTTCTTCAAGTAGCTCAGTCCCTCAGTAGGGATACTTTATACTTGAAAAAATTTCAATATCTCTGGAAGTTATGGCATTGCTCGGCCTATCTTCGAGGAGCTTGGTCCCTCGGTAGAGTGCTTATAGACCCGCTTGGGTATCAAAGAGGTTCTACCCCGCACCGACCCACCAATCTGATTAGACTCAGATCCATCCTCAACAACTTACATCGTCATGCCTAGCTGTGGGACTGGATCAGATCGGGTGGCTGCGCTTGATTTAAGTTAGTACTTCTATCAGGATTTTTTGCCTCTCTGCCTTATCAGTAGGACATATATATAACGAGATGTAGAATATGGAAATGAATCTTCAGAAAATATTTATTAATAACTTCAAATCATATTGATACAATTTGACTCTTGCGGGGTACCCTTAAGTTTCTAAAGGCACTTCGGAGTTCCACTTAAAAAAAGGTACTTTTTTTAGAGGTAGAACTTTTTCAGGTTTGCTATGTTTCAAGGGCGAGGTACGACCTGACAGTCCATGGTTTCAAGCTCATAATACCCACTGCCCCTAATTCGGGTTATTCTATATGGTCCTTCCCAATTCGCTCCAAGCTTTCCATGTGTTGGGTTCTTAGCTGATCCTAGTATGTGCCTAAGGATTAAGTCCCCGAGTTCGAAAGATCAAGGGTCACCTTTTTGTTGTAAGCTTGAGACATTTGATGTGGGTAAGAGGCCATCTTAATAGATGCATGCTCCCTTTTATCCTCTGCCAGGTTAAGATCTCAGACGATAACAACATCGTTATTGTTGCTCTCAACCAGCTTGGTTTTCAGAGTCGGTAAGCCAATCTCTAGTGGAATTACTACTTCTATCCCATATGCTAGGGCGAAAGGGGTCTCTTCAGTTGAACGTCGAGGTGTGGTTCGGTACGTCCACAATACACTCGACAATTCCTCGACCCATCTCCTTTGGCATTTTCTAACCTTTTCTTGATCCCATCCAAGATTATTTTGTTACAGATTTCAGCTTGTCCATTGCTCTGAGAGTAAGCTAACGTGGAATAGTGGTTAAGAATTTCATATTGTTTACAGAAGGCTTTGAAGGGACTACTATCAAACTGCGTGCCATTATCCGAGACTAGTGTATGTGGAATCCCGAATCTAGTGATGATGTTTCTCCAAACGAACTTCCTTGTATCAGTATCTCTAATGTTGGCTAGGGGCTCGGCCTCCACCCACTTCGTGAAATAATCTGTGGCAACTAGAAGGTACTTATTATTGCTAGGGGCTCGAGATAAAGGACCCACAATATCTAACCCCCACTACGCGAACAGCCATGGGCTCATCAATGAAAACAACTCCTAGGATAGTTTTATTGGTATTGGTGAAAATTTTTGACATTTTTCACACTGCCTAACGAACTGTTGTGCGTCTTTGTACATATATGGCCCCTTGAGAAAGAGCTCGGTGTGCCAGAGATCTTCCTCTTGTGTGCGCTCCGCAACTTCCTTCATGAATTTCGAACAGAAAATCAGGTACTATTTTTGGGTGTACACACTTCAGGTACGATCCTCCAAATGAGCGCTGATACAACTCGTCTTTTGGGGACAACTAGAATCTGGCTGCCTTTAGTCATAACTTATGAGCATCCTTCTTGTCCTCAGGTAAGTCGCTATTCTTCAAGAAGTTGATTATGGGGTCCATCCAGCTCGGCTCAATTTCGTTATGTAACACTTCATCAAAACTAGTTGGCAAAATGTTGGGCTCGGGTTGAAACTCAATGGTCAGAGTTCTTTCAGTATCCTGGTCCAGTGCTGAGGCTAATGAAGCCAAAGCATCAGCATGCGAATTCTTTACTCTTCCAATCTGCTGGATCGAGTGTTTTGGTATTTTGCATTGTTCATTTTTTGCAACGGCATCATATGCCATCATTCTTTCGTCCTTCGCCGCATACTCCCCTATTATCTGATTCACTACTAGTTGTGAATTAGAGAATATCTGGAGCTTCATTGCCCCCAGTTTGGCCGCTAGCCTTACCCCTGCTATCAAAACTTCAACTCTGTTTCGTTGTTTGAGGCCTGGAAGCCAAGCCTGATGGCTTTCTCCAATAGACAACCATCTGGACTTACAAGAATGAGGCCAATGTCGGCTCCTTTTTGATTTGAAGATCCATCGACAGATAGGACCCAGCCGCCATTGAGTTCTGACTCTTGGTTGTAATTAGTTTCCTCATTCTGCTCCGAGTTATCCTTGGGTTGAAATTCTGCAATAAAGTCTGCCACCACCTAGCCTTTTATCGCCTTTCTTGGTTCAAATTGAACGTCGAACTCCCCTAGCTCCACTGCCCATTTAGCAACACGTCCCAACAGGTTGGCTCATGGAAGAGTGACTTCAATGGTTGGTTAGTAAGCACCGTGATTTGGTGAGTTTGGAAATAATGTCTGAGTTTCCTAGTCGAGCTAATCAATGTTAGGGCAAATTTCTCCAGCGGAGTATATCTTGATTCTGCATCTAAGAGCATCTTTCTTACATAGTAAATGGGTTTCAGCTTTCCACGATCGTTTCTCATCAATGCTCCACTTACAGCATGCTCTGATACAACATGATAAAGGTTAAGTTCTTCCTCGGGTGTTAGGGTCGATAGAATCAGTGGAGATGCTAAATATATCTTCAAATTTGTAAACGCTTCCTCATATTCCTGACTCCAGAATACTCTTTTCTTTCCTTTTATTGATTGAAAAAAGGGTCTGCACTTATCAGACGCACGAGATATGAATCTCCCGAGTGCTGCTGTTATTCCTGTTAGCCTTTGTACTTCTTTTACAGTCTGTGGGGATTGCAGTTTGGCAATGACCTTCACTTGCTCAGGATTCACCTCTATTCCTCGGTGAGTAACCAAAAATCTCTGAAATTTTCCCGAGGCAACCCCAAATGCACATTTTGAAGCGTTTAATTTCATATTGTACGCCCATAGAACATCGAAGGTGTTTTTCAGGTCGGCACAGTGGCTTGTGGCCTTCTGACTCTTCACTACCATGTCATCAATATAAACTTCTATTGTATTGCCCATATGCGAAAACATTTTATTCACTAACCTCTGATACGTTGCTCCAACATTCTTCAATCCGAAGGGCATTATTCTGTAACAATACGTTCCATTTGGCATTATGAAGATAGTTTTTTCTTGGTCTTCCTCGGCCAGGGGGATTTGATGGTATCCCCTGTAAGCATCCAAGAAGCTCATCTGCTCGTGTCCAGCAGTGACATCTACTAACTGATCTATCTTCGGTAAGGGGAAACTATCCTTTGGACAAGCTTTATTTAGGTCGGTAAAGTCAACACAGACCCTCCACTTCCCATTTTTCTTCTTTACCATGACAGTATTTGATAGCCAGGTCAGATACTGCACTTTCCTAATTGTTTGGGACTCCAATAAACATGTTACTTCCTCCTTGACTGCCTCCTGATGTTGAGGCGTCGATCTCCTAAGCTTTTGCTTGATTGGTTTGAAGCTCGGGTCGACGTTCAGCTGGTGACATGTTACTTCGGACGTTACGCTGGGCATATCGGTAGTTGTCCATGCGAAAACATCGGTGTGTTCTTGCAGAAGAGTGACGAGCTCAGTTTTCTGTTCGGGAATAAGGGTTGTCCCTAACAAAAAGTATTTTTCGTGATCCCCATCTTTGTCTAAAGACACTCTAGTCAAGTCTTCTATTGTTCGATCCTTAGCTTCCTTTTCGACGCCTAAAGGTACTTTAGGGCCTTTCTCGACAACTTGATCGGTAGGTTTAACCGAGCTGTCAAAAGTTAATTGCTATTTCGCCTTCGTGGATACTGAGCTCTTTTCTCGAGCTACAACCCCTTCTTTGGGTTTAACTGAGGCTAACAAACAAGTTCTGGCACAGACTTGGTCTCCTCGGATATTTACTACTCCTTCAGCTGAAGGGAATCTCAGTATTTGATGGTATGTTGAGGGTACCGCCTTCATTGTGTGTAGCCAGGATTACCCCATTATTGCGTTATATGCTGAGACTGTATCCACTGCCAGGAACTCTGTCATGACACAAACAGGTCCTGTCTTTACAGACAATGTGATCTTCCCCCTAGAAAGAACCATTTTACCGCTAAAGCCGATAAGCGGTGTATTTGAGGGCTTAAAATCCTCCTTCTTAAGACCAAGCTTTTCAAATAGATCCACATACATGATTTCTGATAAACTCCCAAGATCAATTAGCATCCTTCTCATATCAAAATTCATAATCCGAAGCGTAACGACTAGGGCGTCGTTGTGCGGTTGGTGAACTTCGACCAAGTCCTGTTCGGTGAAACAGATTGCTTCGGCTAACTCTTCTAGTTTGATTCTTTTGTTGGTTACCTCTGGGGTCAATTACAACTCATAGACTTCTCCTTCTTTGACAACTTTTTGAATATAAGCCCGAGTAGAATTATTTGTGGACATCGGCGGAATGGTGGCAGCATGGATCACATCAATCACCCTGCTGGAGTGTTGTGGTCCCCTTTTGGCTCGGTCCTCCCTCCCTCAGATTTTTGTTCACCTTCTATGAACTCGGCGAGATGTCCAGCGTGGACTAGCTCCTCCAAATGCTACTTCAGAGATCAACAGTTCTTAGTCTTATGCCCACATCCCTGTGATATGAACACCTGAAATTTGGATTCCTTTTAGAAGGATCTCCAGTTAACTTATTTGGCCATTTGAAAAATGGTTTTGCTTTGATATGGCTTAGTATCTTGTATATGGGCTCCTTGAACAATGTATTACCCCCAGAAATGTGGACGTTTGAGGGTACCCATCCTTCTCATTTTTCCTTCCTCCCTCTCTATTTGACTCGGCTTGTTTGTCCCTACCAAACTGCCTCCTGCTCGGATGCTCTTTAACCACCTCTCTAGATAAGTCGTCATCAACTTTGACATACTTTTCAATCATTGACATCAACTCTTCCAGATCCGTGGTTGGCCTTCTTCTGAGCGACTGATATACAGGGTTTTCCTTCGACAACCCAATCTTGAAGGATACAACCGCAATCTCTGGATTGCACCTTTCGACCTCATTCATGGTTTTCCAATAACGATGAGCGCACTCTCGTAGGCTTTTGTTATTCTTCTTCTTTAGCGTCAATAGTGCCCCAACATCATTCGGCTTCTTGCTGCTTGTAATGAATCGAGCTGTGAATTGCTTGGCTAACTGTGATCACCTGTCAATCGTTCCCTTTGGTAGACTGTCAAACCACTTCATAGTTAACTCCCCAAGACTGCTAGGGAAGATAGTGCATAGCAGGGGCTCGTTTATTCGATGAATGGTCATAAGCTATCTGTAATGTCTGATGTGTGAGGCTGGGTTGGTCTTCCCGTCATATAGCTTGAAGTTCAGGACAGTGAATTTGCTCGGGATTTGTCCCTTTTCGATCCAAGCTGTGAATGGAGATGACTCCAGACCGTCTCCATATTCTCCTGTTGTTCTTCTGGCTAGGTCCCTTGCCAACCTCTGTTCTGGTTTTCTCAAACGGTTGTTGAGCTCTTGGTGATGTACTGTTTTCATGCATCCTCCTCTTGAACCCGAGGTTTCATTTGCTAACGATTTTCATTGTCACTTTTGACTCTGTCAGGCTTCCTCCCAAGACTTTCCCAATGACTTTCTCTCGTACGCTTCTCTTTCCTAGTCATCTCTTTTATCCTGGCTTTCAACTCTTCATTTTTTTGATCAGATCTTTTTCTCTAGCGTAAGATTTCTTAAACAACTTGTCATGAGCATCAAGTCTATCCTACAGGGATTGAACCAACTTTGCAAGGGAGTGGCTTCCCCCCCCCCCCAGAATGGAGGGATTCACCACGATCTTCAATTTGATGGCTTTGATCCTTCGAGGGTCTGAAACTGGCAGAGGACATCTCATTGCCTTCATAGGGTCTAGATGGGCTTCTTCTTGCCTTCAACCGCGCATTGCTGTCAAGAAGAGGGGATGCAGGATCAGAATTTTTCAAGGTAAAACTGCTACAAGTGATCCAATTGCGCTTTTAAGTTTTGACATTGTAGCTTTTTGTTGCGAAAGATGAAGATCTTCCCACAGACGACGCCAAAAATGTAAGGCAAAAAATAGATGATACCTTTTTCTAGATATTGAGAGATTGTACTCGATATTAAGTGAATTTCGAACTTGGATCCCCCAACCTTCTTCCTGCAAAACGAACAAACTGCCCAAGATAGAAGTGCTTCGATCGAAGGCACTCCGATGCTTAAGTCAGTAATGGTATTGAAAAGAATGGAAGAAGGTAAGGAGAGTTCAGCGTACCTTTCCCCTTGGTTCCTTCTGCCTTTTATAGATGATTATATCATTAGGGTTTTCGTCAATTTTGATTCAAGGTGACACACCTTTCTTCAATTAGTCATTAAGTTTGGGAAGTTGCTGATATTTCTCCAACAATTTCTTCTAATATCTACAATTTTGTTGATTCGTTTACCTAGTTGCCTAAATTATAGGTGAATCTTTATCTTTACATTTATCATTTCGAACAGCTCAAATACAGCGAATGCCGAGCACATTCGATATTTGTCAAACAGTTTTAGGGATCGATTTGGCACAAATCGATCTTTTTCTATTGCCTTGCCAAACACTTTAACGAACTCGGTGTGGTACAACCGAGCTCTTTACCTGGTTAGCTGAACAGATTAACGAGTTTGGCCATAAAGGGAACCGAACTCTTTCTTTGACTGTCGAACCACTGGTTAGCTCAGCTCGATTAAAAGACATAATAAATGATTCTTCATCACGTGTCTTGCCTTGTCAACACTACATGAGTGCATTTAATGTCATACCATGTGTAGTCATGAAGTTTAATCCTTTCACCTAGTTTTTAATAAAAAAATAGTAATGAATAATAGTTTAATTAAAAAATAGTGTTAAAAAATCATCAAAATACCTCATAATTCTTGTCTAGTGAAACTTCTAGAATGATGAAAATCCGCCTACCCAATCTTGAAAGGCAATAAAAAAAATATATCAAATTTCACACTACACAATTGCCGCCTATCAACACATGCACCCATATATAGTAAAACCCAAAAAATATAACAAATGGATAAAATATAATTATACCTAATTGTCTGTTGAATTTGTAGAAAGGATGAAAACCCACCCACAACCCAATAACATAAATATCAAATTCCACGCCCACACAACCCTCTCCCACCACACCCGCTACCACATATACGGGAAGAATGAAAATTCATACAATAAAATAAAAAGAGCAAACATAAAAAAATCTTCAAAAATAATCTATAATAAAAACCATTGCCAATGAAAATTCTAAAGGAATTTAGATGCCTAATTTCAAATTAAACATTAAGGCACAAAAGTTCAACAGTAATGAGTTGAAGCTAAGCAATGTCAAAAGCAATTATAAGTCTCTTTTCAATTGAGCCACTCATACAAACCCAATCACAATAATAATTTTGGGAGAATTATATCTGGACCCCAAAAATTTGTCACTTAATCACTCAGACTCCTTGACATTTAAAATATTACACACAGACCCCTTAAAGTTTGTACACGAGTAACACTTAGACCTCTACTGTAAATATATTATTTAATAAATTATACTTAACCCCCCTGAAGTTTATAAGTATATAATACTTAGATCCCTTGAGTTTAAAATATCATACTTAGATAAAAAATACTTCAATCAAATATAAAATATAAAAATATTTTAAATTTTATTGTATCATTTATTGAAATAAAATTAAAATTAAAAAATTATTTTTTCTTAAAAAAATCGTAATTAGTATACAATTATATTATCTATTGGAATAAAACTAAAAAAATCAAATAAGGGGTCTAAGTCATTCATAATAGAACATGAATTTTACATCTAAAATTCATGTTCTATTATTTCATTTTATTGAAATAAAATCAAAAATTATAGTCTAGTTTTTTTTTTTTAAGAAAATCATAGTTATTATATAATTATACTATTTATTAGAATAAAACTAAAAAATTAAACAAGGGGTCAAACTATAATTAACATAATATCTTTTAGCTTTAATTGAGGTAGTTTGGTATTTAATTTGGTTGTTTAAATGACCAAATTAAATTCTAATAGACAATATAATTGTAAACTAATTATGATTTTTTAAGAAAAAATTGAATTTTTATTTTTGATTTTATTTTAACAAATGATATAATAGAACATGAATTTTGGCTGTAAAATTTAAAATATTTGATATTTTATTTTTAATTAAAGTATTTTTTATCTAAATATAATAATTTAAACTTAAGAGGTATAAGTATTATATACTTACAAATTTAAGGGGGGTCTACGTGTAATTTATTAAATGATATATTTACAACAGGGATCTAAATGTTACTCGCGTATAATCTTCAGGGGGTCCGCGTGTAATATTTTAAATATCAGGGAGACTGAGTGATTAAGTGACAAACTTTAGAGAGTCTAGATGTAATTCTCCTTAATAATGTTTAGCTTTGTTATTGCATCACACATGAACTACTCGAATGAAATCCTGTTCACAACAAAATGAATAACTTAGACACAAATATTATATGTAAATGACATTAAAAAAAAAAGTGAACAGAATTATACTTTACCATAAATAATGAGCCAATAGTCTTTGGCTTCTTCTTTCCAAGTAGAGGCGTCAAATGGGTGGGTTGAGTTGGTTATAAGTTGAGTTAAATTGAATTGGGCTAAAATAAATTCAATCTATTTTTCACTCACGTAGTAAATGAGTTATAATGTGTTGAGTTTATAATGGGTTGGGTTAAACCAATTAACATATAAAATAATTAAAATTCTTAATAGACATATTAGTACACCAAAACACACACACACACATTAGTAATACACCAAAATACAAACATACACACACACTCTAATACACTAAAACACACACAAACTAATACACTAAAAATATACACTAATAGACTAAAACACACATTAATATACAAAAAAATACACACACATATACTAACACAAAAAACTAAAACACATTAATATACAAAAAATACATGCACATATACTAACACAAAAACTAAAACACATTTAATAAAAAAATATGTACACATAATGGGTCGGGATCGATTGTGGGCTAGGGGTTGGTCCGTGAGTTGTGGGTCGACCCATGGGTTTTGGGTCAACCCATGGATTATGGGTCAACCATTGACCTGCAGGTCATTTGTGATATATTAGTGTGTATGTTTTTGGTGTACTAGTGTGTGTATGTTTTGGTATATTAGTGTGTGTATTTTTTGGTGTAATAGTATATATATATTTTTGTATATTAGTATATTTATTTAATTTTATTACTTGTGTTATTTAATAAAAAAATAAACACTCAACCCAATGGATACTCATTTATAATTCATATTAATCTATTTAATTAAAATGAATCATATTATCTAATCCATTTAGAGCTCATATTAATTAATATAGATACCCAACCCATTTATTTATGGGCGGATTAATGGGTAATGGGTCAAAATTGTCACCTCTACTTCTAAGTAATTAGGGAATAGCTTCAAAACAGAAAAAAAACAATGAAGATTGCAGAACTCAAAATCACCAAATTGCAAAAAATAAAATAAAACATGTTAAAAACTAAGGTGTCGTTTGGTTATCACTGTTTTTGTTTTCAATTTTTGTTAAAATTAAAAACAATAACACGTTTGGTTTAGTTTTTGTTTTTTTTGATCAACTTGTTTTAAAAACAAGGGTGAATATTAAAAACAAAGAAAATGATGTTTTTGAAAACACAGAAAAATGAAAACAGGTGGGGCTTGGGGAGGCTTTTAATGAGGTCCAGCCTTCGACTTTCATTATAAGCAAAAAATAGGACATTTTTGTGGCACCTATATAAAGCAGCAAAGCTCCTCTCTCTCTCTTTCTTGCGCGCGCGCTTGTGGGTTTGCGATTATGGCGAATCCAAATCGGTGTGCAGATCTCCACTTTCTCCGGTGTGTAGATCCAAATCGCCGCTCTCTGGTGAAGCTTTCTCCGGCAAAGCTCTCCACTTTCTCTGACAGCGAAGCTCTCCACTTTCTTCTCAATCGGCGTTGCTCACTAGGTTTTATGTGTGCAGATCTAGAGATTTTTCTTCCTCTTTATTTTATTTTGTTGTTGATTTCAACATCTGTGTTTTTGTATGGATCTTTTTATGTGTGTATCGGTGGTGGTGGACTGGTATTGGTGGTGGTTTTGGGGTGGGTTGGGTGGTGGGTTTTGGGGTTGTTGCAACTGGGTTTTCAGGGGTTGCTATGGTGGGTTTTGGGTTTGTGTGTATCGGTGGTGGTGGACTGGTATTGGTGGTGGTTTTGGGTGGGTTGGGTGATGGGTTTCGAGGCTGCTGGGGTGGGTTGAGTGGTGAAATTTCGGTGGTGTTGGTGGTGGGGTAGACGATGAGTTTCGATGGTTGGGTGGTGGCTAAACAGGGGTGATGGGGGTGGTGGTTGGGTGGGGTAGGGTGGATTTTCAATGATTGTGGTGGAGATGCATTTGGTATTAAAAAAATTAATTAAAATAATTACAGTGAACTATGAAAACACTGTTATAATACTAAACATATTTTTTATTTTTATTTTTCTAATTTTTTAAATATAAATAACTGCGAAACATGTTTTATATTTTTAATTTTTATCATAAAAAAAAAGAATTTGTTTTTGTTTTTATTTTAAAAAAAACATAAAAAAAAAAAAAAAAAAACGTTATCAAACGCACCCTAAGTGTTGGCAGTCATCACTACTTCCTTCTTAAATACACATATAGTAATTGTGCATAGCATAAAAGCATATAATCAAACTATGCCATTCATTGAGGTTCTACTTCTCCACCTAAACATGAAACATTTTTTTTCCTGCTTATTTTCACCAATTTTATGTGCTTGCTCTTGAGAGAGAGAGAGAGATTGAATTGGGTTTGGTCTAAAATATTTTTTTTACTCACTATGATTCTTTTTCCAACTTACACTGTGAAGTGAGCAGTGAATATAATTTAGATGGTGAATTTTTTGGCTATGAAAAGATTGAATTCAAATAGTGGATAACTGATTCAGATGTTGTAACAAAATCACTCGGAAAAAAGTTCTATGCTCCACCTCTTGGAATACCACCCCAGAAGGCTTCAGCCTTCAATGCATGCTTATGTTCAGTAGTGGAAAATATTTAATGACATGTTGTTTTCCAGCGCTAAGAGATTATTTGCCTAAATTTATTTTTTTTGGACATAAGCTAGAAAATTCTATGCGTTCTCGTTTAATGCAATGATTTCCTTTGCATTCTAAGGCCTTTTTGTATTTGATAATGATCGAATTGAGCTTGGGCTACCTATTTGGGATCCAAAACATCTAGCGGGCTCCCTTAAAAAGCAAGGCCTACCTATTTGCTCTGTTTATTTTATTGTATGAATTTTCATTCTTCCCGTATATGTGGTTGTCGGTGTGGTGGGAGAGGGTTGTATGGGCGTGGAATTTGATATTTATGTTATTGGGTTGTGGGTGGGTTTTCATCCTTTCTACAAATTCAACAAACAATTAGGTATAATTATATTTTATCCATTTGTTATATTTTTTGGGTTTCACTATATATGGGTGCATGTGTTGATGGGCGATGATTGTGTAGTGTAGAATTTCATATATTTTTTTTATTGACTTGCAAGATTGGGTAGGCGGATTTTCATCATTCTAGAAGTTTCACTAGACAAGAATTATGAGGTATTTTGACGATTTTTTAACACTATTTTTTAATTAAACTATTATTCATTACTATTTTATATTAAAAACTAGGCATATTAGCTGAGCTTGTCTTTAAGCTGGTGGGAATGCTGTCTGTCTCTTCACTTTTTTTCCTAGGATTTTAGAGAAAATATAGAGAGTAATG
Organism: Ilex paraguariensis; assembly: GCA_963454935.2. NCBI lineage: Eukaryota > Viridiplantae > Streptophyta > Magnoliopsida > Aquifoliales > Aquifoliaceae > Ilex > Ilex paraguariensis. Next base: position 29,113 of record CAUOFW020002739.1, read on the forward strand.
TCACATTACAACAATGTCACGATATGTAATTATTCATTAGTAAGTGACTAAATCTATAAGTGAGTCTTACAAGAAAGTAGGGTTTATTATGTCATTTTTATAATTTTTTTATTAAACAATTATACCACATAACAATACTGATGCGGTGTAACTATTACGCTTAATATTTAGTCGAGATTTTGGGGGCTTTGAATTTTCGACCGTTCTAAGATTGTGACTATTACGTGGCAATTCTTTCTTAGATCAGTGTGTGGGACCAGTGGAGTTGTGAGCCCAACACGTGTCAGTCTGTAGGTTTATTCTGGCTATTACTGTTGGGACTTTCATCTCTGTCGTTGGCTTGGTCAACTCGTGAGGAGGAAGAAATCTTGATTTTGATTCCTCTTATTTCCATTCTACGGAGGGCATGTTTGGAACGTGGTTGTGTTTTCATGCACCAGCAGGAAAAGCACGTGCAAATTATAATTTTAAAATCCGGCCCGGACATCAACCCAGTGAAGGGACTAGGTCAACAGGTCATTGGTTTAACCGTTAAGTCACTGGTTGGACCATTAATATAATAAAAAATTAAAAAACAATTATAAATAATAATAAATAGGTTAAAAAATCACAATAATTATAAAAATAACATCAAACATGTAAAGTTAAGTAGAAAAAAATCATCAAAGATATATCTAATTTTAATGTATTCAATTTTCAATACAACTTGTAAAGTTAAGTAAAGAAAAATACGACATCCAGTAATGATAACCGCAAGCACAGAGGCTAGAGAACACCTAAAATGGACTACCGGATGATTCCAATCATATAAAGAAAAGTCAACTAAACCAAGACCTATACAAACAAACAAAGATACTTAACATCAGCTTAGACATGATATCTAACACAAAAGAACTCTTTAGAATAGTTAAATTAAGCTCATTTTGTGTGCAATTATTCATTCTTTCTTCTAATAAACCCACAATCAAAACCAATCTAAAATTTTATTTCTTTTCTTTCCCTTCATTTCTCAGCAACCAAACAGACCGAAAACTGAGTATAAACATCCATTCCAAGCGATAAGTTCATACAAGCCCCAAATTACTCATAATGCATTATATCATGGGATAAATTAACCAAAAAAAAAAACCTACCGAACAAAAAATACAAAATTTACAAAATCATAAATCGAGAGAGAGAAGAATTGGACAATGTAACCAAAGTACCAAACAGGAATTGGATTGAGATAGAGAAAAAGGGGGGGGGGGGAAGAGAGAGAGAGAGTTAGTAAGAAGGTGCAAGTGCAATTACTGGTTAAGAGGCCCTAAAGTTTCAATTGGAGTATTTACAAACAAATAAAGTATGTTCTCTCACCAGGGATAAGATGTATGAGATTTATCAGCAAAACCACTAGGAGGTGGCAAACTATTATCGAATTAAACACGGGTTAACTTCATTTCTAATCATGTTTCCATTATAAGGGTTCCTGTGTTAGTGGATTTCTTCCCCTTGAACGGTTCTGAATTTTTTAAGTTGTCTTGGCGGTTGAATTTTTTCAATTGGTTCCTGCGTTGCTGTATTGATGCGAGAGGGAGAAAGAGGGAAACTCACTGGTGATAATTGGGACTGTAGTTGTTGTTGGTGGAACCATGGAGGTGAGGCAGTGGTCAGTGACGTTAGTCCCTGTTGATCGCTGCTGCTCTGGACTACTGGAGGCGAGGTGGTGGCCGTGGGTGGTCAATCGTTGGGTTGGTGATGGAGGCGAGGCTTTGCGACTGGAGTCTAGATCGATTGAGTTTAGGGCAACAAAACAAAAGGGGATAAAAGTGGAAAAAAGGGAAAAAAAAATATCAGATTTATATAATGACATTAACCCATCCGATTTGGTAAATTCGTCCGGTACTCACAGGTTTATCGATTTTTGACTGGTGCACCGGGTTATACCAAGTTCTGTATATAAACGATTTTTTATTAGACCCGTCCTGATTAGGGGATCGATTCTCTGGGCCTGGTCAGGTCGGGTTTTAAAACACTGGTGCAAATACAAAAGGGACACAAGGACTCGGGTAATTCAACGGTACCAAAATTTTCTTTTTTCATCGAATGTGTAGGTTTGTATCAATTATTTTTTTGAGCTTGAACTAACTATTGTAATTCAAACTAATTTAAAAACATATCCTCCGAAAAATAAGGATGGTCGTCCCTTAGGGGTGTGAGAAATATCCTGATACCTGTAGTCTCTTGCTTGCAAGATGACAAACTTGACAATTGGATTACCCCTAACGGTTTCCAATTATTTTCTAAAAATATGTATTAAAAGTTATTATTTTTTAGAATTAAATTACAACTTTTAAAGGTGGAGACATAAAGAGATCGATCATCAAATAGGGCTAATATTAAATTACACCCCAAAAGATAATTTAAATCTTAATTTACACCCTCAAAGTTTACAATTATCAATTTACACCTTGAAAGATATAAATTTATATCAATGTGCAACAGGGGTTAACTATCGTCCATTTTACCGTTAAAAAAGTTTGGCCTAATTACAAATTGCACCTTCAAATTTAAATATTTTAGATTTATGATACAAAAAAATTTTCATCCATTAATTCTCGTTATTTTCTTGTTGAGTCAATTGCATTGTGTTGTATATTTTACATTTACGATAATTCATATAATACTATTTAATTTTTTTTAAAATACCTATTTTTTACCTACAATAGTCATTAAATATCTATTTTTTGTTTAAAGTTAAACACGATATGATACAATTGAGAGTTATTTAATGAGGATTAATATATGTAATTCTTTTTGGATTATAAATGTGAAATATTTGAACTTTGAGTATCCAATTTATAATTAGCTCATATTTTTTTAATAGCAAAATGGACGATAGTTAGTTTCAGGTGCACATTCATACTAATTTAGGTCTTTCAGAGTGTAAATTAATATTTTTAAATTTTAAAAATAAAAATTAAGATTTGAGTGATCTTTCGAGGTACAAGTTGAGATTAACTCCATAAATTATGGTGATAGATTATAAATATCTCTTAATTAGTTGTAATTTTAGTTTTAAAAAGTGTAACTTTGACATTTTGAAAGTTGTAATTTTTATAATCAATTATAATATTTTATGATCGATTTTATTTTTTGTAATTATAATTTATATTTTACAAAATTATAATTTAATTTTTGAAAAATTATAAATTTTGGAGAGTATGGATATTTCCGTCACAAGAAGCTTCAGCAGTGGATGGAGTCCGTTGTCAACGGACTAGACCAGCCCGGATCAGATTACTTGGGCCCAAAGTCTGTGGGTCACGCTATATGTCAGTCACAGTGACGGACTCAGGCTATCCCTAATAAGCTCTAATTGGGTTTCCATCAAGTCGTGGGCTATTCGCTGACCTATAAGTTTGATTGTGTCATTTTGGTTTTTTAATCAAGTATTATTCTTAAATTAATTTGTTTAATTAATTAATTAATTGCATAAAATAGTTTGAAACTATGTTGATAGATTTATTGAGCATATTTAGAACTGACTTAAAAATTCAATTCTTCCTATAAATCTAGGGTCAATGAATACCTTTAAAAAATCAGGGTTAATTGCACTGAAGGACCTCAAAGTATAAAGTTTATCTTATTTTGATCTCTAATATATCATTTGTTTATCATTTTAATAAACAAATTTTGATAAGTGTTTGAACTTATAGGGAGTATATTTTTTCCCCAAATTTCTTATACTCAACATACACTTTCCTCCCCAAATTTTCAGAATCCAACACATATTCTACAACACAAAACTGTACATACATACACACACTTCAACACACACATTCCAATGCATGCACAGTATAATAATTCAGTGTACAGTGACTTTAGTCACGGGATATAGCCAGTAAATATAAATTACTCCCTTATCCCATATTTTCTTCCCTAACCCTAAATCCCCAACCCATGTTTCCCTCTGTTTTCTCTCTCTCTCATCTGTCTCCCTCTCTCTCTCTCAGCAATTGTTAGTTATGAGGGTTTGTTGGTAACAAAAAAAAAATGTTTGTGATTGTATTTTTGTGTTTATTTACATGTCGGGGATTGGACATTTGGTGACTAAATTTATTATTATATTGTCATTGGGGTTTAATGGTGATGGTGGTGATAAATTAATGGGTTTTATAAATAAGCAAGATTTGGTTGATTTTATTTATTACTTAAAGATTATGAACTTAATTACGTTATGTCAGTATTTGTTTATTTTTGCTTAAGGTTTTTATTAGATAGGATGGGTTGAAAATTTGGTGATTAAGTTTATAATTATGTTGTGTTATTGGTTGAATGGTCACAATTAACTAGTATGAATGTTTTTTTGGGTCACTTTTTTAATCTAGGCAATTGTTTGTAATTTTTATGTGTTGCATAATGCCTTCAAATGTGGGCAATGACTAGTATCAAATATAATATAATAAATTAAAAATCTTTTACTTTTATGGATTGCAAGAATAAAATTAAAATTTTTAATTAAAGTGTCCGCTGTGGATAAAAGTTTTAGCTCCACCCTTGATCGTAGTGGAGACAAACTCCTACTAGGCTTACAACTTTCTTCTAGAGCTACTAGGGGAATGTTTGCCACTAAAAAACACCTTGTAGACAACTGCAAGTGCACCACCAAAGCCTGCAATATCAAAGTTTTACACACATTGTGGGAGGGCAAACTTGTTAATATGGCCATTGAACAAGAAGAGTTTGTATCTATAATCTATAATCTATAATCTATAATATAAAACAGGGCAGACTTTCAATAAGTTTATCCAACGGTCTCAAATAGATTCATCCAGCGGCCACCAACATTCCTTTTAAAATAATTTACATTGCATCATACATTTAGACACGAGTTAACTCTAGGAAAAATATATGAAGAAAAAATAGTGGCATTTTGTTTTCTGTCTATAAAGAATCAGCATGCCACTTTGCCCCCTAAAATGTTTTACTAGTTTCACTTTCTCCACAAAAATTAATCATCTCAAATCACATCGCATGTATGACACGTGGGTAGGGAAGTCAACAGACCGAAGCGGGGGTGGGGGTGTAGTCTCTATCCTTGTATCCGTTTAAAAAATTTCGTCCATCCCCATTAACGGGTATAATTATTATCCCCATCTCTGTCCACGAGTAAATTTTTAATTCCCACCCCGTCCCTACTTCTCACGTATTCACCCAATCCTAAGCCCAAGCCCAAAAACTACCTGAAACCTTATCTCTGAATCATGACACAACAATCTAGAGACTGCGATCAATGCAGTTAGGGCCTGTTTGGTATGTGGGTTGGGGGGGGGGGGTTTGGAACATGGGTTGGGAAATAAATCCTCTCAAACCCATATTTGACAAATACACATCTAGTCCAGGGTTTGAAACTCAACCAGTTTAAGCCTGGTCATGAAACCCAAGTTCATGGGTTTTATAAAACCCATATGAGGGTTTCATATGTGGGTTTATGAGTTTAACATCTAAATAACATTTATATCCCTCATATATTCTATATACCTCATTTTATAGGGGCACAATAGTCATTTAAATATAAATATATTATTATAATAGTCATATATCTTTGCGCATATCAAATATGGGTAGGGACAACATTAAATATTAAATCTCATATTTTAATCCCATCTTTAGATTTGGAAGAGTTTGGACAAACCAATCCAAATCCTTCTCAAAAAACATATCAAACCGGCCCTTAGGGAAATAAACAAGAGATCTAATCCCGGATTGCATAACTGATGGGGGGTTTATATCATATGGGATGTTTGGAGACACGAATGCTTCTACTAGAGGGATATTGACTTGATGGAAGCCTCTATATTTTGGGAAAATGAAAAACGCCAAGATGTTGAAGTCTGAGTAGTGAAATTTGGAGACGCGAATGCTTTGGGAAGATATTTCTATACTAACAAATTACATCATAGCCTCAGTCCCCAAACTAATTACTAAGGAAACCCCTAGCTTAAAACTCTCAATTTTTGCACAAATACATGAAAAATCACACTGACTAAAAGGAGCCTATATATTTTGAATCTGATATGGAAGCAGTATACATACAAGAATTTACACAAAATTATTACCCAAACAGAATGGGAATTAATCACATCATCAATAGTACAAACCCTTTTCCACCCATTACTCTGCTTTTTTTTTTGTTGTCACTTTTAGTCATCGGCATAAGACAACAAATAGCAAAACCCATGATTTTAATCAACATCCAATGACGAATTCCTGGTTAAATATGATAACCAATGCTCAAAATCCCCAAGTATTAGAACATAATCTTCTTAACCTACATATAACATAATATAATAGCATAGAGAGAGAGAGAGATATGATACCAGATTGTCGAGTCTTCGATTGAGCTGCTGAGTGCAGCGATCAGTGAGCGCAAAGGGAGGGGAGGTAAGGGTATAGCGGGGGCAGGAGAAGGGTAAGTTCATCCCCACCTTCATCCCCGCACGGGTTTATACGGGTATCTCTTTATATGTCTACTTTCAATACGTATAGTCTATCTTCGGTCCAAACGAGACGGATTTAGACGAATACCCGTTTTTTCCGGTCCATTATCATCCCTAAATGTGGGATGGTACTAGAGGGAAAATAAGACATCAATTTTTTTTTTATATTTTGTTTTTGCTCTTGAGACATATCTACTAATTGGAGTCTATGGCTCAAACTCGTACTAAATAAAGGGAGACTCAAATTTTCACTCACATTAAGAAAACTCTTTATTCAAATTTTCAATGATTAAATTTTACCATCTTTTAAAAATTTAATGGTCATATTTCGATCTTCTTTAAATTTGGGTTTGTATTCCTTTAAATTTGAATTTTTCTATTGGAGTGTTTTGTATCAAATTAAATTTTTTGCTCAAACATTGACCTAAATTTGAGTCAAGACTGAATATGGTCTAATACGAGACCTTTAATTTTTGAGGGGCTAAAGTAAAAAATTTCAAAATCTTTTCCGGAATAAATTGTCATTTATTCAAGACAGAAAACCGGATGATAAAACTTTGGGGACAAGAATCAAATGAAGTCATAAAAAAGTTAAAATAAAGGTAGTTTTGCCATTAGAACAGGTAGGGTTGGAATTTGGAAGTAAGATACTTCCTCGTCAATATTGGCTTGGAAGACAATTCAGAATAGAAGCAAAAGCAAGTTTCTATCTTATGGGTTAATAGTATTTTTGGTTCATAAAGTATGTTAACTTTATCAGTTTAATCATTAAAGTATCAATTTTATCCTTAAAATATTAAATTCGTGTTTAAATGGTCCCTATATAAATGGATTGTTAAGTTTTTACTGAAATGATCACGCGTTCAATCAAAAAACTAAACGAATTGTCTAATTAAGGATTAAAGTGACATAAATTGAAACTTTAGTGACTAAATTGATAAAATGGGTATACTTTAAGACTAATAGTACTATTAACCTTTTAAATTTCTTTATCTAGTGTCGTGTGAGAAGATAGGCTTTGCCGCAATGGTAATGCTTTGCAAATTGGGTGCCATAGGCCACTCTCATAGAAGCAACCTCGGCATACAAAGACAATATTACATTTATTTGACTCCCCTCAAGAGAAAGTGAGATCCTAGTTCTGCCTTTTCCAGTTCAAGGATTACATGAATATGGTACAAATCTGAAATGACAAGATTATAATACAACACAACCTAAACTTGACTGGACATGACTCGATTGACATCCCTAATTAAAGGTGCCAATATTGGATCAAGTTGAAAGACATTTCCACCAAATGCATATTATGAATTTGGAGGTGGATTTGATCAGAAAGGTCATGAATGGTTATAAGGACCAGGGAACTGAACCTGTCAACACATCTATGAGAGCATTGGTAGAAAACTTTTTCTGAGTCCTAAAGCACCATTACACTTGACAGAATCCTAAGAAAAGCCGCTTAAAATATGTTAAAAAATTGATTAAACAAAATTATGAAGAATCAACGAATGCAAGTGGATTGCTTATGAATGCATACATTCAAGAATTGTATTGTAGCCGTGAATCCAAAAGGTGAGTAATTGAGACGATTCCTTACCACCAAAAAAGTAAAAAGAATTTGTCATATCAAACAACCTTGTTGAGTGTACAAAACCTGAGAAAATCACCTTGAAGTGGATGGAAAAGGGTCTATCTAAGTTTCAATAAACACATTAACTAATAGGATCCAACATAGTTTGTACAAGAACAGGAATCCTCAAGCAATCCACATATGGCCCATTATAAAAGCTGTAAGATTCAGATATACAGAGTAGGAACTGAGAGTATGACAGCATAAACAGAAGCTTCGGTTGAGCCACTGAAAAAAGCCTAGAGATCCATCAATTAGCCTTCTGTACATCACTGGGATTGATAACCATCTGCCTCTGTATCCTCTTTTTCTGCAGTATTTGAACAACTTTGATGATCCATCAGGAGCTTTTCTCTAACAGCTGGTAGTTAATTGTCAAAGACGCTATATATCCAATCCCCACTGGTCACCTGCAGAATTTTTTTTTACGATACTATGAAAATCTACACTGAAACAATAGAAATCTTTTTCAATGGAATGCAGATAATATGATGTTATGAATGTGGCCAATATTTCTCCATTTCTCAATTTGTATATGTCATTCTTGTACAGGAGCCATGCTAATCTTCTATGTAACAATGTGTAAGGAGAAAAACATTGATTATAACTCATTGTAATCAATTATTTTCCGAAAAAACATTGTTATCAATAATGTAAGGAGAAAACCATAAGCAAATATCTATGGATGAAAAAATGACATAAGACAGAAATTTGTAAGAAACTAAGAGCCCATTTTACACACCAAATGTCTAAATTCAGGGATAGAGTCCTTTGGATGAACAGCCATCATTTCAAGGTTCTTGTAGTTACTAACTCGAAACAGTTCACAATACCAACTTTCCAACCCAGTGATATTGAAACTTGTATGTTCTTCCCTCAAGCACCTTAAATGTGATAAAATTGAGGATACATAAGTAATCGCCAGAGAATAAGTGTTATAATGTATAAAAACCAAAGGACGAGCAAGCCTATGTTGTGATGAAGAGAAGATGTTGATATTCCACTATGAAAATTGCAAAAAGGGCTTTTTGTTTGTGTAGTTGTGATTACCTAACCTGTATATCCCTTGTCCATCAGATCAAGTTTCATTAGCACTCACAACGTTCTTCACCTGAAAAGAAATATAATTAGTAAACATTCTTCAGCCTAGTAAACAAGAAATCCAATGTAAACACAACAGATTGGAAGGACAAAGAAACCAAGGCTTGTGCAATGGTAAAATTAATGCACTAACTTCACAATACCTGTAGGACCAACTTCTTTGGCAAGCTTTATAGCTGTCAGAAGTTGAAATATCTTGATCAGCAGGAGAAATGGCCAATACGATACAGTTGGTCTAAAAAATTCACAATGATCCACTAGATGACATCAGCCTGAGAGGGACATAAACTTAATATTACTACGCAAATTATGCAAACAATTTCCAAAGCAATGTTTAGATGACATGAAGCAAATAATGGATAAAGCATGTCTCAACGCTCAGAAGGAGACAATGATGGAATAAAGCATGTCTCAAACACTCAAAGGGAGACAATAAGAAGAAAAAATACCATAGGCTCTTCAACTTTAGTCATGCCAACATTCACCAATGCTCAGCAAAGTCAAGAATGTGTAGTCAAGTCCCAATCTGGAGGGCTGATATGAACATGCAGCCAATCGTTTGCCTTGCTCTTTTGCTCTTCCTCAATTTGTCTTGCAGATTTTATGGCAGTGGAACTACAATCAATCAACTCAATAATTTCTAGTGTGAGTATATCTCCTAATTCAAAAGGGATTTCCTTGAGTTGAGAACATCCTTTTAGCATCAATTGTTGAAGGCCTGGAAAGTGAGTACTAGAGGTTTCCCATTTTGCAATATTCGAGTGAAAAAGTTTCAACACTCTAAGTCGCCGAAATCCCCCCCCTGTTGTTTCCCACACCTCTCCCGTGCAGGCGTGGAATTTTAACTTGAGAACCTCCAGGTTAGGCAACAAACCTAGGATTTTCACCTCCTCCCACTTTAGATCAGTATTTGCAAGAGTCAGCCTTTTAAGGTTTGGGGGAAACTTTTCCCATCGCAGATAGCGTGGCAGGCGGACAAGGGTGTTCGTGTCCATAAACTTTAAAGTACCAAGATAGTTTAGAAAGTCTAGATCAGGGAATGTTAGGTAACCAGACTCTGACATCATGGGTCCGCAAAATCCCAACTTTCTAAGACTAGGAGTTCTTCCCAAAACATCCTGAGAGCAACTAGCAAGACACACTTGCGAGATGGTTTGGAGGTTGTTCAACGGGGAATAGCCTTCACTAGTAGATGCTACGTTTAAACAAGGTTTTTCGATATTATTTTCTCCTGATGTAATAAGTAAATGCCTCAACTTTACCATCTTCCAAATGCTTTGCGGTATGGTAATATTCATCCTCGATGATATGATGAGGGTTTCCAGGTTCCAGAACTCGGATATTGATGTCGGTACGCTACCGTCTCTAATCTGAAGCGCTAAATACTTCAAATGACCAAGTTGCACTATCTCCTTGCAAATGCAGGTAATAGGGATGGATGAGAAATCCAGAACCCGAAGATTCCTTAAGGCCTGGTAAATGTGTGATGCATGCTTCCCAGATAATGTGCCAGATTCAGGACCAATGCATAAGAGAGAGCAGATATGTTCGGTAGGAGGCTCTAAAGTTATAAAATCAAATACTTGAGAATGGATGCCAAGGCGACAATGTCTCTTTTCCAGATCTAAAAAAGATAGAACTTGTTCGTACCCATTAATCTGCAACATAAAATTCTCTTCATCAGCTTTTCTCAGGCACAAATCACGCAACAGATCATGGAGACGACATGCTCTGACTCCACCATCAGACCCCTTTTTGGCAACTAAAACCAGACTTCTATCAATTAGGTCCATCAAGTAATCGTGCGCTATGTCTTCCTTGCTCTTCTGTCCAATTTGTGGTATAAATCCCTCTGCTATCCATAGCCAGACCAACTTCCACACCGGAATATCATAGTTTTCGGGAAATGCTCCAAAATAAAGAAAGCACGGTTTCAAGTGATGAGGCAAGTGGCTGTAACTTAGTGCTAGTGTGTCCATGCACTGATTTGGGTCTCTAGCAATGTATGAACTTACACTATCAGCAACTTGGTTCCACCAGTCTGGCGTTTTCTCTGTCTTTGCAAGAAGTCCAGCTATTACAACTATTGTAAGTGGTAGTCCCAGACAATTGGCTGCGATTCGCTTTCCAATTTCCACCAGCTCTAGAGGGCAGTTTACTCTCTTAAATATCTTCTGTTGCAACAGTTCCCAGCTTTCATCGTGAGTTAAAAAACGCAGATGATGAGAGCTATTAAATTTAGTACGCGAAACAATATTGGTGATCCGACTAGTGAACATGATTCTACTTCCATTATTGTCGTTTGGAAAAGATTTTTCCAAATCATACCAGACCCCAATTTCCCAAATGTCGTCCAGCACGATCAAATACCTCTTACCCTTTAAGCGTTTGCGCAGCTCATCTCCTAATTTTTCATCACTCATTTCATGAATTTCATCTCTAAGCTGAAAAGCAGAATGCAAAATGCCAAGGAACAAATCCCTCTTTGTATATACTTGAGACACCTGGACCCAACCCCGAATATAGAAGTAATACTTAATCAAAGGATCATTGTACATTTTGCTGGCTAAAGTTGTCTTACCTATTCCAGGCATTCCCACAATTGAGACAACCTCTAGCTTTTCCCGACCAATGAGTCGCTCTCTAATGCTGTTTGCTTCATCATCAAAGCCAACCACAATTTCCTTATCTACGTTTGGAATACCCGGTACTGGTGGCCTCTTTTTGGATGTTTGCCCTGCATTCAAAAGCGTTGGTACTGACGAAATTCCACTGGACATGACTTTCACTAAATTGGGAGTACTTGCAGTCAACGAACCTACGGCTTCAATGTTGGCGACTCTGCTGCACATTTTCATGTCAAAATGCTTCTTGAACTCTTTGCTTAAAGTCAATTTAATTCCCTCGTTGAAAAATCCATGTCCTATGATGTCATCAATTCGTTGGATGAAATCATGATCAAACCCAGATAAAGGAGAACATATGCTCATCATTTTTGAACTCACACTTCGCGCAACGTGATCCCAAAAATATTGGGTCTTCTCTCCCTTGGTAAGAAGTCTTGCCATGATTACAATTCTTAGAGGTAATCCGCCACATTGTTTTGCTATTTCCTGTCCGATTTGCTGTAACTCTTCAGGGCAACTTTCTTCCCCGAATACAATTTTTTGCAATAAAACCCAACTTTCATTTTCAGTTAAGGAATGAATTAAATGAAAGTCACGAGAATCCCAAAACCAGTGCGAACTTGTCATACCAATGAGCGGCCTAGTGAGTATAATTGTACTTCCATTGTTGTCATCTGGAAAAAATCTCTTCAAATACTCCCAGACGAAAGCATGCTGTATATCCTCGATGACAACAAGATATCTCTGGCCTTTTAAGGATCCGTAAAGCACTTCAAATAACTCTTTAGGTGTCATTCTACAGATTCGATCAGTGATCAGGACAACGGAATTGAAACTGGCAAACAGCAAACCCAACGGTGACAATGGTAGATTAATACATGCACGAACATTGAAGTGAAGTGTAATGGAGGGATGATTGTACACTTTTCCAGCCAGAGTTGTCTTACCACATCCAAGCTGACCGGCAATTTGCAACACTTGTAACTGATTTTGTCCTTCAATAAGCCGCTGCACTATACTCACCGCCTCATCATTAGAGCCCACCAACGTTTCTTTCTCTACCATGAATGGATCTATTCTCGCTGAACTGAAGCTCATCACAGTATCTACTCTCGTCGACCGTCCACCAGATTGTTCCACTTGCTGGACTTCGTTATCACACATCTTGCTCCAAATATCCGACGTCTTTTTGATGATGTCTTTAAGATCTTTTTTGAGACTGGCAACCTTTTCCTCGGCATCATACACTTCCTCGTCAACAGATCGTCTTAATCGTTCAAGGTGTGCGTTGAGTTTATTTTCCAGAATATCAACTTCAGTACGCTCATCGAATTTCTCAATCAATTCGTTGAAGAAGGTCCAGATGAGTTTTAGCATGTTCAATAGATATAGGATCTGCTCCTTCTGGTTTAAACTCAAACCGGTTCTGCAATCAATAGGCTGGTCCAACTCCTGCAACAAGTAATCAAAAGCACTTTCGGCCATCAATCTATGGAAGCAGTTTAGCGGAGACAATTAGTCAACTCCCGATAATCGAGCTTTTGTTGGTCGGAAAAGAAGAAGCTTTCTGATTTGATGTCAGAAGAATTACATCAAACCTCTCTAAGGTTTGTAATTTAATCAGACGAGCTCCTCAAATATGAAAATTTATACTACCATCCCTCAGCGACGGTGATCCAACGGACCGGTCGCAAAGTGATGAACGACCATTTTGCCCTCTAATAAAAAATCAAACAAAATCAATTCACTGAAACCCAAGCCCTAATCCAAATTTATACCCCACCATTTCACTGTTTCTTCAACATCAACACACCACTTTAGCCCCGCCACCACAACACGCTCTTTCTCTCTTCACTACAGCGCCACCATCCTCCTCCCCTCATTGTTTTTTTTACACCATTACAACACCGCATGCCACCACCCCATCCCACAAGAAGCATTCATTTTCTCTTTACTAATCACAATCACCATCCTCCTCCGCTCACGCCCTGTTTATCGGCACTACCAACACCGCCGTAAAGTTAAGGGTGATAATTTTGAAATGGTACGTAAATACGATGCAAAATTGACATAAAATTAGTTGTTAAAAGTTGATTATTTATCGACACAAACCGGTAAATGACATGATTCGTCGGTACGAATAATAAATGAATCAGATTAGTATCAAATACGAATAACTCAAATATTGACACAATAAACATGTTTAACTAGTATCATAAGACTAAAATGTTAATTTTTATTATATTTTGTTAAGCATTGACATAATTATTGAAAAATAAAATATTTTTACTCATTTTTTATTATATTTATTAAATTAATTTTTAATTTAGTATGAACATAGATTCGATTAAGTGATAATTAAATTTTAAACTTAAATCTGAACATTAAATTTTTTATTTACAAGTTATGTGGGTTAACATGAATATAACACGACATTAAATAAGTCGACTTGACTCAATTTGATACAATTAATTAAATAACAGAAATGTTTGATCGACCAAATTTTGAAATAAAATAGATTAGATTAAAATTAATAAACACAGGACAAAACAAGAGATTGCAACCTACCGCAAGCGATCTACCCAACCCCGAGTAGAAGCATCAAAACTGAAAGTTTTCGTGCATGACAGAGTAGCCCAAATGAGCTTCATTTCACCTTCCGTCTCTTCAATTGGAAAACTACTCAAGCACCACATCATCACACAATGCACTGTCATGGTCCCATTTCCACTGCACTGCCATGACAACCATCGCCTCCGCAACACAAAATCCAACCTAGACCCAAATTTGTCACTAAATCATTGCCACCAACTATTGGCCGAAATCCAACCAGCCTCATCATTATCGTTGGACATTCTCTCTCTCTCTCTCTCTCTCCCCCCCCCCCCCTAAAAAAAAAAAAAACTCATCTTTTCGCAACACAGAGTGACCGAAATTTGAAGATTGTGGAGAAGCATCTTGAGTCAAGTGAGGTCAGCCAAAGTTTGAGCAAAAGCGCGATACTCTGCTTCCATAGAAGGCCTGGCCAAAGTGGACTATTGTTTTTTGCGAACCAAGTAATTAAATTAGAACCAAGAAATATACAAAATCCTATAGTAGAATGAGCTCAGTATTGTCGCCAGCCCAATCAGCGTCAAAATATGCGGCGAGAGCAAGCGGGCCAGGAGTGAGAGTGAGTGAGACCATGGTGTAACGTGCCTTTGTAACGAAGAATTCGCTTGACTGCGGTGAAATGGTGATTAAGAGGAAGATGCATATGCTGACAAACTTTATTAACAACAAAAGACAAATCTGGACGGGTGATTGTTGGAGCGCACCCACAATACTTCGATAAAGATGAAGGTCATGAAACACAGCATCATCAGTGGATTGTTTGGTGGACATGAGAATGGTTTGCAATCGGTCAT
>CAUOFW020002740.1:0-44346 GCA_963454935.2 Ilex paraguariensis
GTTTCTGTTCTCTTCACTGATTACAACTTCAGAGGTGGAGGAGATTAGGAGGCAGTATCTTCTTCCTGATGCCTTGACCATTCGCGTCCCTACCCCTATAGCCCTGCAACCTTTTCCTTCGGCGGGAAGTTTGTTTCTTCGAAGGCGCTTTTAAGATAGGTCTTTGTTTACCCATCCATCCCATTGTTGGAAAGGTTCTAGCCTTCTATGGAATGTGCCCCTCTCGTCTTTCCCCATAAAGGTGGGGTGCTTTGATAAGATTTTTATTTTTTTGACATTTGCAAGGTAACAATGAATTTCCCACTATCGCCGAGTTCCCCTTGCTTTAGTTGCTTCACATGGAGGCCCCACTTCGACTCTCCCTTGGTCCTTGCTGCCCCTAGCTCTCTAGAGGGGTGGACTCTGCATTTTTTCTTTATTTCTAGGGACTCGTAGGAGTCTGTTGAAGCACGGTCTGAGCGTGCTTGAGTCCCTCGCTCTTTGGGGGCATTTTTATGACAGAGGTAAAGGATTAGGATTTTTATTCCCTTCTACGAGTTGCAAACCTTATGATGAGTCTTAATTACGCTCAAGTTGTGCAGGTGCTCCATGTCTGACCCTGATGAGCTGATGAGAGTCAGCCGAGTGGCTCGCGCTGAGGTGGTCCCTACTCGTTATTAGTCAGCCCCAGCACCTTCACTGGTTTGAGACTGGTGCTAGCTCTATTGTCATCCTGGATGTTAACCCATGCCCTCTTTCTCCTATTCTTGATGTGGACTCCTCTCCCACTGAATCGGATGAGGATGTTGCTACTTCTTCAAAGAACTACAAAAGGGGCAGATCATCAGCACAATCATTAGGTTTCTCTTTTGGTGAGATCAGGTTTACAACAGTAGAGCTAGAGCTTGCGAAATAGCAGCACTCTGAGGTGGAGAAGGAACGAGATGAGTTAAAGGTTGAGAATGCTTGTCTACAGACTGTGAATGCACAATTGGAGGAGGAGATATTTGAGCTGCAACAGAGACTTAGGGGGGCTTAGAACTTTTATTCCTTTTCTTCTTTTGTATAACCCTAGCATTCTTACAAATATGAAACAACTTTTTTTATTGAACACCTTACTTATTTCCTTGTTATTTTACTCTTTTAGTTGTAATGCTTGGGGTAAAAAAACACAATCGATGTAGTGAGCTGAGTCAGATGCTCCTTTGACTTCGAGGAAAATTGTGTTCCAAGTGTGAGGCCTGTCTTCAGTTGAGCGTATATGACCTAAAGAGCTCCTTATTTGTTTATGAGCTAAAGAGCTCAACTTTTGTTTATGAGCTGAAGAGCTGATTAGCACAAAAATATGACATATATTGTATGCTAATCAGCCCTTTTATACTTTCTTTTGTCATGAAATTGGAAAGAAATGTGTTTAATCTCAGCTTTAATGGAGTTTTGTGTAAATGTAGGTGAAAAGGCTTAATTGGTTGGAGTTATACCCCAATGAAGTGTTTGATATCAATGAAGATGAAGGGATGGCTTAAAGGAAGGCTTGGAGGGTGAAGAAACAAAGAAAATTGCATTTTGATGAAAACCTTCCAAAAGGTTTGGTTAGAAACCTTCCAGAAAGTTTATGCTTGGTCTGCCTATTCACTGTCAGAAACCTTCTGGAAGGTTTGCATTTATCTTTCGGAAAGTTTTGCTTACTGGAATGCTCATTTAATTGTTCCTGCACAAACCTTCCGGAATGTTTGTGTCGACCTTTTAGAAGGTTTTGCCCAAATTGCCCAAACAGCCTGCAACTCAAGCTTTGCCATTTTGGATCCCACTTACACTTCTCCAACAGGTACCCTGACATCCCTTACACATCTACAAGCCTACCCTCACCTATAGTTGGACTTTGAAGGCCTTGGCATTAATGAGGAGGAGAGAGAAGAATAAGGCAAAGAAAGGGGAAAGCTATGCTTGTCCTAGCCTACAACATTCCATCAAATCACCCCACTCTTAATGGGAGGCATGTCTTGCACCTATGGAGTTCTCTATGGACAAAAATAGGGATTCATTTATGTATTATTCTGAATGTATTACCTTATAGAGAGAGGAGCTCTTGGTAGAAGACATAGTTAGAGAGAGAAAGCTTAAGATTTTCACATTTCTTCCATCCATTTCACTTGTAATCTCTTGTAAGAATCTTGTAGGCTTCCTTTATTGTCTTTAATGTCATTTATTTCCAGTACATTTCAAGTTTAGCAAAGTATCTTAATTTATACCATTGATGTATTTGAGTTTTCTACATTTCAAGCTTTAAATGGGTATAAAATGCACTTTCTTGTAATTTTGTGTTTTCTTACATTACTTTAAGTTCCAAGCTCCATTTTCTATTCAATGTCTCCTCATTTCATTTTTGTTATTACCTTAAACATGAGTAGCTAAGTTTATAGTTGGCTAATCCAAGGGAGAACTCCTCTTGGTTATGCTACTTTAACTCATTTTCTTCCCTCCTTCTAGTGTATGTTGGTTCGGTTTGGCTAGGTTGAGTGTGGACCGGATTGTGAATTCTTGATACACCATAGGCATTGTCACGGGGAATGCTTGAATCCTCACTTCCATCCTAGTCACGTAATTCCTATGAATCAATTGAACATCTAGGCACCATTGGAGAAAGATTTTGAGTTGATTTGGCATTCCTCTTGGAATGACCACTTTGGATTAGCCAACACTTATCCCATTTAAATTCCATCAAGATACAATCACAAACCAAACTCAAACAACAAAAGATTTTTACACTTTACCCTTTTTACCAAAATTACCTTCAACACGGTTCACCTCCTTCCTTGAGGAGACGACCTTGGAATACAATTTTGAAGTAAAACACGACACTCAAAAGTCTCCCTATGCTTGGGAAGTGCTTACTTGGTTTCTGTTGTAGTATATCCTAACCTCCGAACCACATCCCACAATGTATAGATGGTGTCTGTGTGAAGGGGAGTGACTCTCTCCCTTGAAATGATGTCAAAAGAAAGGGCAATAGAATGGTGGATGACTAAAATATGTACAAAATGTGTGTATGAACAAAAATGCTTTCCAAGCACAAGAAGACTTTTGTGTGTGTTGTGTTTTACTTGGAATTGTATTCCAATGTCGTCTCCTCAGGGAAGGACGACAAATCATGCAAGAGGTGATTTTGGTGAAAGAAACGTGTAAAATCTTTTGTTGGTTGAAGTTTGGGTTGTGATGAAATTGAAATGGGGAACAAGTGTTGGCCAATCCAAAGGGTTCACTCCAACAGGAATGCCATGTCAACTCGAAACTTTCCTCCGATGGTGCATAGATGAACAATTGATTCGTGGAAAGCTAGGGACGATATGGAAGATGATTAACCGTAATTAATATATAAATCAAAATAGTTAAATAAGTCATATTAGTAAAATAAAATAACCAAAAACTATTAATTAGAGTCAATTAGGGTTTGTGCAGTAATTAGGGTTTTACGTGTGTTATGTTTAAAATTTTTAGGGGCTAATGGAGAAATATTGGAGAATAGGAAGAACCAATTGTCAAGGCTTGAAACAACATAGGCTAAAATGTAATTCCAACAAATGAAGAGTCAGCATACTTTGCAAGTGGGAAAATCTAGCAAGGTCACACCGTCCAGACAATGGTGATGGCGTCCGGACAATCCCCATTGGCAGCTGAAATTGATCCTGAATCCTCCTGCTTCCTCCTCTTCCTATAAATAGGCATGCACTCTTCCATTTTCAAAGGAGGCTGGACACCAATAGCTCTAGAGAGAAATCCAAGAGAGAAAAAGAGAAAGAAAAAAGAGAAAAGAAAAAGAGAAAGAAAAATTTGCAACTCGATCCGGTCCATCATACATTTCAGTCCAAACTCTGTACTTTTACATTTCTGTTGTATCTTTCTATTCAGATAGTTAAACTGTCGTCACCTTTTTGTCATAACTGATAATAAAGATGATTGTGTTTCAGTTGTTCCTGATGAAAGACGTTTTAGAGTCTGTCTTTTAATTTTAGTTGTAATGAAAACTACTCACATTCCTTGCTTGTCTGTAGCAATGGGGGCGTGAGTAGTTATTTATATCCCCTAGTGAGAGGTAAACATATGTATAATATTGGTTAAATTCTGGAGATGTTGATGTTTTAGATATTTATATATCTATGTATTATATGCTTCATGCATGATACAATGATGTACATAATTTCAGTGCTGTGCCTGGAATTATGTCATCAGTGCATCATCAACCTGCCGGTTAAACAACCACGGCATTCCTATCGGTATGGTTTATCCTCCATCGGAACGCTGAGGATGTTTAACTGGTATATGTATCACAGATAGAGTCAAATAAATAATTCAAGTATTCCTCATGAATGACTTGTCCTTCTGGTTTGCTTGGATTAGCCAATTGACACATCTATAAACCAACTAACCTAAGAAGTTGTTGTGTTATGACTAATACCACTAGCTAACCTAAGAAGTTGTTGTGTTATGACTAATACCACTAGTTAACCTAAGAAGTGGCTGTGTTATGATTTATTATGTACCTACTATTATGAAGACAAATGAATAATTCAAGTATTCCTCATGAATGGCTTGTCCTTCTGGTTTGCTTGAATTAATCAATTGTCATGGATATCACCAGCTAACCTAAGAAGTTGTTGTGTGATAGTTTATATACATCAAACCTATCAGTTGACTTGCCAGTAATATGGAAGTTAATTGCTGTAAGATAGCATTTCCAGTATTTAACTAATATAATGCATATGGGATCCTTGAACTGAATGATACTTTTCATTATTGTCTAAATCTATCTGCAACATAACTTTTTAATTAAACTAGTTATCAATCTAAGCTCACATCACAAGCTATCACATGTTGTCCTATCTAAGATAAACAACTTTACAAATTTTATTTTATTTCCTAATTACACACACTCTTCGTGGGATCAATACTTGGACTTAAAACCGAGAGAACCACAATTCGACCACTTATACTTGAGTGTATAATATTAATCCGATTACAAAAAAGTGCGGTATCCAAGCATAACCCGTGACAAGTGTATGGGATATCAAAGACTCACAATCTCAACCACCCTAAACCCAGTCAAACCAAACCATTGTACACCGATGGGAGGAAAGAAGATGAATTGAAATGGCATACCCAAGAGGAGGTCTTCCTTTGATTGGCCAACTTAAAGGCTTAACTACTCATGCTTAATAGAAAATACAATAATGTAATGGAAGACATTCCAAAGAAATGAAGATTCCAGCAAAATTAATGCAAGAAAGCAAAAACTAAGGGAGAATGCATTAAATACCTATTTTGAAACTAATAAATTTAAGAACTTGAATGCATTAATGGTGAA
Source organism: Ilex paraguariensis (assembly GCA_963454935.2). NCBI lineage: Eukaryota > Viridiplantae > Streptophyta > Magnoliopsida > Aquifoliales > Aquifoliaceae > Ilex > Ilex paraguariensis. The sequence continues at coordinate 5,342 of CAUOFW020002740.1, forward strand.
AGCTTGAATAAAAGACTAAACATCAAAGCTAATTGTAATAAATTGCATTAAAGACTTCAAAATAAGCTTAGAAGGTTCTTACATGAAACTACAGGACAATGTTTGGAAGAAATGCAAAAATCTCAACTTCTCTCTCTAACACGATTCATCTTCTTCCTAGACTCTCTCTCTCTATTACAATGTGTTTTTTTTATCTCTCTATATTGGTGTATTCCCCTTCCAAAAAATGTCCATGGAGTGATGCCCTAGCCTTCTGATGTGATGTCCATCCATAAGGCATGGGTTGGTGCGGGCAAGTGTAGACTTTGCCTCCACACCCAGCATCTTCTCTCTCCTCTCTCATCAATTATGATCAAGCATCCAAAAGTCCAAGAAGAGGTGTATGAGAGATGTCCAGTGTGTTGGGAGTGTCAGAGTAGGTAGGAGAATGTCTGGTGGGACCCCCAAGGCTGTAGAGCTTGAGATACAAAATCTGACACTTTTTAGTAAAACCTACCGATAGGTCGATGGAAACCTACCAGTAGGTTTCACTCTAGTGGGCTCAACCTATCGATAGGTCTGGCGGTAGGTGCAGGTCCAATAGCTGAAACCTACCGGTATGGCCTACCAATAGGTTTTTCCTTGTTTTGCTGATTTCTTGGTTTCTTCACCTCCTAAGCTATCATCAAGCCATCCTTTCATCATCATTCATCTCAAACACTATGAGAAGTCTTTAAGAAGCACTGTTTATCATCTTTTGTCTGCAACCATACTGAAATTCCATAAATAGCACAAATAATGCATATCAACTCATATTAACCTCAACAGCCATCACAAAAGGGATGCAAAAGCATTTTAAATATGCAATGTTTTGTGCTAATTAGGGAGCACTTTTGTTCACACACACACATACATACATCTCATTACACCATTATTCCATTTTTTCATTTCTTGCATCGAACTCGAGTGAGAGTGACACTCACCCACTTACATAAGCCATATACACATCGAGGGTTCATGTGAGGATATTAGGATACTACAAAGGAAAACAATCAAGCAAGAACATATCGTTTGTTTATGAACTGAAGAGCTCATCTTTTGTTTATGAGCTAAAAAGCTCATCGTTTGCTTATGAGCTGAAGGGCTCATCTTTTGTTTATAGGCTGAAAAGTCTATCTTTAGTTATGAACTGAAAAACTCATCGTTTGTTTATGAGCTGAAGAGCTCATCTTTTGTTTATGAGCTGAACAACTCATCTTTTGCCTTATGAGCTAAATAGCTCATCCTTTGTTTTTTGAGCTGAAAAACTCATCGTTAGTTTATGAGCTGAAGAGCTCATCGTGTGCTTATATTAGCAATGAAACGTTGACTGAGCTGAAACTTTGTCATTTTATTGATGATGAACATTTACAAGTGTTCTAGCTATTGAAAGAATCTCTTCAAATGCTTAGCATTCCAGGAATAAGGCAAGATCTTTCCTTCCTCTATTTGCAGTTGGTAATTTCCAAGTCTGATTAGCTTGGAAACGATGTATGGTCCTTCCCTGTTGGTCCCTAACTTTCCATGAGAAGGATCCTTTCCTACAAAGAGGAGTTTTTTGAGGACCAGATCTCTGACTTTGAAGCTTTTGTGCTTGACCTTCCTATTGTAATATTGAGCTGTCTTTTTTCGGATAACTTATGATGCATTGCAAGGCTTTATCCTTCTTTTATTCTAAAAGGTCAAGTTTGAGCAGAAGTGACTCATCATTATGCTTAGGTTTGGAGAGTTCTATCCTTGGGGATGGGATGCCTATCTCCATAGGAGCTATTGCATAGATTCCAAATGCCTAAGCAAATGGCGTTTCTTCAGTTGCTGACCTATTTGTAATTTTGTAAGCCCATAAGACCTCTGGAACGTGTTCCACCCATTGTCCCTTTAAGGCTTCAAGTTTGTCTTTAGAGCTGCCTTTATAGTTCGAATAGTTACATCGGCTTGCCTATTCGGCTGAGGATGAGTTGGATCTAACAAGTAATTCCTTATACCCAACTCGGCACAGAACTTTTTGAATTTAGCATTATCGAACTACTTCCTATTGTCTGAGACAATTGTCCTAGGTATCTCGAACCTATAGATTATAGATTTTCAAGTAAAGTTCTAAACCTTTTGCTTAGTAATTGGTGCTAAGGGTTCTATTTCATCCCATTTGGTAAAATAATCCACTCCAATGATGGTGAATTTGCATTGTCTAGTGATGGTGGAAAGAGGTCCAAGTAGTCCAATCTCTGTTGTTGGAATGGTCAGTGGCTGATTACTGGGGTGAGGAGCTCCCGTGGACAATGGGGGATTTTGGCATGTAGTTGGCAAATCATACACCTTCTGACCAACTCTACTATGTCTTTGAGCAGTGTGGGCCAAAAGTAACCTTGCCTCAGCGTTTTAATTGCCAGGGCTCGAGCTCCAATGTGATTACTGCAGATGCCTTCATGGATTTCTCTCAGAATGTAGTTAGCTTCTTCGTCTCCCACGCACCTCAGAAGAGGTGCTGAGAAGCCTTATTTGTATAAATTTCCATGGAGGAGGGTGAACTTAGACAATCTGGCTCTTCATTTTGATGCTTCTTTGGCATCTGCTAGTAAGGTTCCTTTCTGGAGATACTCTCTAATTGGGTCCATCCAAGTTGGCTGACTCTATACTGGGAGCACGTTCTCATCCTCGAAGCTTACCGATGGCTCATCACGGTGCTCAATCGAAATTAATTTGTCCTGGTTTTCTTGAAAAGTTGTGGTTAGTCTTGCTAGGGCGTCAGCTCGGGAGTTTTTAGCCCTGGGGACGTGTATAACTTTAACCTGCACGAATTTTTTCATTAGCTACTGTACCTTCCTCATGTATAGAATCATTCTATCTCTTGTGGATTCATAAGTCTCAATTTACTTCACCACAAGCTGGTAGTCGTTGTAGATCACGAGTTGTTCTGCCTCCATAGAATGTGCAATGTTAAGCCCAACAATGATAGTTTTGTATTCTGCTTCATTGTTTGAAGCCTTGAATCCAAACCTGAGGACGTATTCGATATCTATCCCATCTTGGGAGGTTAGAATCAACCCAGCATCGCTGCCTTGGGTGTTGGCGGCTCCATTTACTGAAAGTTTCCATATTGGGAGGTTAGATACTAGCTGAGTTGCCTCTATGGATGCTTCTGGTACTACAGTAAAATTTGTAATGAAATATGCTAGTATTTGACCTTTGATTACAGTTATGGGTTTGTACCAGATATCAAACTTGCTAAGCTCTATGGCCTATTTGACCAACCTTCCTGAAGATTCTAGTTTATGCAGCACCTGCTTCATTGGCTAATCTGTTGGGACCTCAATGGTGTGAGCTTAGAAGTATGGTCTGAGCTTCCTTTCTGCTATAACTGGAGCTAAAACTAGCTTCTCCATTTACTGATTTCTTTCCTCTGATCCCCTTAAAGTTCTGCTACAATAGTAAACGGGTTGTTGAGCTCTGTCTTGTTCTCTAACCAATGTTATGCTGGTTGAGAAATTCAAAATAGAGAGGTATAAGGAGAGCACTTCACCCTCCAAAGGACTTACCAGTACTAGGGGTGAGCTCAAATACTCTTTAAGGACCTTGAATGCTTCATTGCACCGTGTATCCCACTGAAATGCCTTTATTAGGGTTTGGAAGAAGAGCTGAAACTTGTCGCTTGATCTGGAGACAAAGTGACTTAGGGCTACTATCCTTCCTGTTGAGTGTTAAACCTCCCTTGTGTTGGAAGGTGGTCACATGTCTATCACTGCTTTGACCTTTTATGGGTTTGCCTCTATTCCTTTATGGTTGACTATGAAACCCAAGAACTTCCTAGTAGAGACCCCCAAAGGCGCATTTAGCTGGTTTGAGTTTCATCTGGTATTTCTTGAGGATCTGAAAAGATTCTTCAAGGTGCCCATTGTGGAGCTCATCTTTCAACGACTTTACTAGCATGTCGTCGATGTATACCTCCATTGATGCTCTGATCTATTTTTAGAACATTCGATTTACCAAACGTTGGTAAGTAGCTTCAACGTTCTTTAGTCTAAATGACATGACATGGTAGAAGTATGTCCCTTGCTCAGTCACAAAGGAGGTCTTCTCCTAATCGTCAGGGTCCATTTTGATCTGGTAATACCTAGAAAAAGCATCCATAAATCTAAGGAGCTCATACCCAGCTATGGAATCTATGATCAAGTCAATCTGTGGTAAGGAGAAGCTATATTTGGCGCAAGCTCAGTTTAGATCAATGAAGTCGATGCAAAGGGGCCACTTGTAATTTGATTTTTTGACTAGGACCACGTTGGCTAACCAAGCTGGATAGTCTACCTCTCTAATGACTTTGGTGTGGAGAAATTTGTTGCCCTCCTCATTTATTGCTTCTAGCATGATGGTTTCCATTGTACTCCCTAATGTCCTCACATGAACCCTCAATTTGTATATGGCCTATGTGTGTGGGTGAGTGTAACTATCATTCGGGTTCAATGCAGGAATTAGGGAAACAAAATAATGGTGGTGGAATGAAAGAAATGGGTGTGTGTGTGTGAACAAAAATGTTCCCCAAAAGCAAAGAGACTTTTGTATGTCGTGTTTTACTTAGATATCGTATTCCAAGGTCGTCTCCTCAGGGAAGGAGGTGAATCGTGTTGAAGGTGATTTTTGGTAAAAGGAAAAGTGTAAAAATCTTTTGTTGTTTGAGTTTGGTTTGTTTGAATCTTGATGGAATTGTAACAGAAAACAAGTGTTGGCTAATCTGAGTGGTTCACTCCAATGGGAATGCCAAGTCAACTCGAAACCTTCCTCCAATGGTGCCTAGATGTTCGATTGATTTGTGGGAAGTGCAGAACTAAATGAAATCAAAGACTCACAACTACGTCCACACTCGACCCAGTCAAATCAAACCATCATACACCGAGAGGAGGAAAGAAGATGAGTTGAAATGGCATACCCAAGAGGAGGTCTCCCTTGGATTAGCCAACTTAGAAACTTAGCTACTCATAATGAAAGAAAAGACAATAATGTAATGGAAAGAGATTGTAGAGAAATGAAGATTGAAGCTAAGTTAATGCAAGAAAATGTAACTATAGGAAAGCACATTTAATACCCATCTTAAAGCTTGGAAATGAAGAACTTGAGAGCATTAATGGTGAAAGCTAAAATGAAAGATTAAACTTGAAATGAACTTGCAGTGAATAGCATTAAAGACATTAAATGAAGCTTACCAGGTTCTTACAAGAGATTCAAAGACAATGTATGGAAGAAAATGTAAAAATATTAACTTCTCTCTCTAGCACTATTCATCTTCTACCTTGGACTCTCTCTCTTTATATTACAATGTATATTACATAATTCACATTAATGGTGTATGAAATATCCCCCCAAAACGTCCATGGAGCCATCCCTAGCCTGTATGATGTGATCCCAATCAATAGGGGGGCTGAAAGGGATGGGTTGGTGCAGGCTAGGACAAACCTAGCCTTTCTTTCTTACCATGCTTCTTCTCTCTCCTCCTCATTGTTGCACAAGTCTCCAAAGTCCAAATAGAGGTGAGGGAAGCCTTCTAGACGTGTAAGAAATGTCAAAGAACTTGTTGAAGAACTGTAAGTGGGACTCCCAAGTTGTAGAGTTGAGTTGAAGGTTGTTTGGGTAATCTGGGCAAAACCTTCTGGAAGGTTTGTGTAGGAACAGTTAAATGAAGAAACTAGTAGGCAAAACCTTCTGGAAGGTTTTGGCAGTGAATAGGATGTCTAAAGAAAATCCTTCCGAAAGGTTTCATTCCAGTAGGCAAAACTTCCTGGAAGACTTTGGCAGTGAATATGAAGTCTAAGGTAAAACCTTCCAGAAGGTTTTCAACTACTTTGCAATTTTCTTAGTTTCTTCTCCCTCCACTTCTTCCTTTAAGCTATCTACTCATCTTTATTGATTTCAAACACTTCATTGGGGGTTTCACTTGAATCATTTACATCTTTTTACCTGCATTTACACAAGATTAAATGCAAGTTTTAATCATTTACATCCTTAAATGAAATGAATTCAACCCATTTAACAAAGATTAAATGCAAGTTTAAAATGGCATATTAGCATCCAAAATATGTCATGTTTTTGTTGAAGGGATGGCTTGTCCTTGCCTGTGTAAGTGTCCAGCCCTTTCCCCATGCTTGGATGTCATCTCACACAGACCCTAGGGGGCCCTATGGACGAAAATAGAGAGCTCTTTCACCATATATTTAACATTCCACAAGATTTTCAAGGGTGTCTACCTAAGTTTAGGAGGAGTTCAAGGAGGAAGATGATGAATAGTGCTAGAGAGATAAAATTTATGTATTTGCATTTTCTTCACCCATTTCATTACAGTAAGCTGTAGTTCTCTTGTAATATTTATTTCTTGCATTTTAATCTCTTTTAATTCTAGTGTAATCAAGTTTAATTCAAATGTTCTTGCACTTTTATTTTTCTGTTGGGTTTTCCTTTTAAACTTTAGTTATGTTTATGAAATGAATTCTTCTTTGTAGTCTACTTCCTTTTAGCATCAATACAAGTTTTAAATTCCATTTCAATACCATGTCTCTTTTCATATTGTATGTCTTTCCTTTTATCATGAGTAGTTAGATTTGTAGTTGGTTAATCCAAGGGAGATTTCCTCTTGGTGTGCTAATTCAACTCATTCTCATTCCTCCTCTCAGAGTATGATGGTTCGGATTGACTGGGTTGAGAGTGGACGTGGTTTTGAGTCTTTGATATCCCATCGACTTGTCACAGTTTATTCTTGGATCCTCAATTCCGTCTCGTCCCTAGCTTCCAACAAATTAATCATACATCTAAGCTCTATTCGAGGAAGGCTTCGATTTGATTTGGTATTTCCATTGGAATGACTTCTTTGGATTAGCCAACACTTGTTTTCATTTCATTTTTAGCAAAAACAAAAACACCAAACTCAAACTCAAAATATTTTACACTTTTCTCTTTTTCACAAAATCACCTTCATTAGAATTCCCTTCCTTCCCTGAGGAGACGACCTTGGAATACTTTTCCAAGTAAAACACAACACATAAAAGACTCTTTGCGCTTGGGGAGCACTTTTGTTTACACACATACACTGAACAAGAATTGGAAAATACTCTTTGTGAGTTTATGCAATACCAAATGGAATTCAATGCACACCAAATGAAAGTCAATGCCCAAGTAGCCAAACAACTTTCTGAAATTAGGGATGACCTTAATGCATTGACTAATGCCATATTTACTAATTGTGAAGAACAACATCTTAAGCATTGTCAATGTATTGAGGATCATCATCTCAATGGAATGCATATTAATGTTGAATCTCCCACCACTCTAGATTGTGAAAAAGTTAATGATGATATAATCTCACACGAGGCTAATGAGCCCAAGGTCATTTTACCATCTAAGAGTGGTGTTGAGATTCACATTTCTCAACTAGGGGAGGGCATTGCAATGGAGTTAACTGCAAAATATTTTAAAGAGAAATTGTATACTCCAATGTTGGAATTGAATAAACTTGTTTACACCTCTGTTTGGTTGAGATTTTTGAATCCTTATCCCCTGTATAGTTGGATAGATTGGTTTGGAAGGGCATTTGCACACCAAAAAAATTTTAAAATCAATTAGCGCAAGCTCATATCCGAATTGAAGCCGGATTGGCACGTGCCCTTTTTGTTTTGTTTCCATGTAAATAGTAGGTTGATTTCTTTTATTGTTATAATTTTATGTTCATAATGTTATAGTATAGACTTTAGCATGAAGTTGTTTACCTCTCCCTAATTTGGACTCATTTCATTTTGAGCATCATCATAACAAATCATATTCAATATCATGTGCGAGTTTAAGTTAGGGGGTGTAAACAAACTTTTTTGTTTTCACTTTAATGTGTATAAAAAGAATAAAAGAAAAAAAAGGAGGGTATCTCATTTCCCATGTTACTTTCATTTTTCCCATTGCATGATTCCTTGTGCATTAAGGACAATGCATAGTTTAAGTTTGGGGAGTGAGGTGCACCATTTACATTTTCCACCACTTTTTGTATAGAATGATGGAAAAATGTGAAAATTTTGGACAATTTTTGGTGAAAAAGGGTTTAAATGGTGCTTGAGTGAAGGAACCAAGAATTTAGCAAAACTAGTAAAAACCTACCGGTAGGTTTTGGCTACTAGACCTGCACCTACCACAAACCTGTCGATAGATTTTGGTCACTGGAGTAAAACCAACTAGTAGGTTTCCATCGACCTGTCAGTAGGTTTTGTTGAAACACTCCAAATTCTGCAACTCAAGCTCTACAACTTTGGGGATCCCATCATTGGGCCTCCCATTTGTTCCCTTACACTAAAAATATCCAATATTGAACTATATTTCCCTACTCTAATTGTTATGGAATTTGTGATTGCTTGATCTTCATTTTGAACTTTGAATACATGAGCACATTGTAGAAGTTTATCCTATTGCTAAGAGTATCACATACTTGTTACTTTTGAACTCAACCATAAGTGCACCATGAACTTGTAATTTTGGCAATTTACGGATTAAGTTCACATTTAGTGCTTGACATGAATAGTGGAGATGAGTAAGAACCCATGTGAGCTTTCATGTCAATCCTTGTTGGAGAGAAATTACATTTACTCAAGGAAAAATTTTTCAAATTTCAAATTTGTTCAACAATTTCATTATGCATGTTTTGGTTAGGTGCATTTATGTAGTTAATTGACTTATCTTGAATGTACAATGCTCTCCTATGCCTATCTATAAATGATCTTAGGCCATCTTTGTTTTATTTTGAGCCTTAGCCTTGTTCTTAAGAAAATATTATCCCTAGTGTCGTGATTGAGCCTTAATTGTAAATTCGTTTCCATGCCACTCATTTGACCAGGCCAATGCAAAAATGATAAAATCTACCTCACCTTGGTTGTTCCTAGTGCTGAGTATGAGTGATCATAAAAGAGAAGGAAGTATGGTGGAAACTTAAAAAAAGGGATGAATGAAGTTGAAATTCAAAGACTTGAACGAAAAAAAAAAATGAAAGTCCAAGAAAAAAAGGAGAGAAAAAAAGAGATGAAAGAAGAAAAGAATGAGAAAAATAAAAGGAAAATATTCAGGAAAAGAAAGAAGAAAAAACAAAGAGTGAAGTGATGGTGTTAGACTAGAAATCCCATAAAAAGGGAGATCTTTTTGAAATAAAGGTCATTCAGTTGGCACAACTCTCTTTGTTATCATCTACCCCTCATTTCACCTACCTCAATATCACCCCAAGGCCTCATTACAACCCGTGAAAGTCCAAAATAATTTAGAGAAAGCATGGGGATAGCATACTTTTAAAAAACAAGAGAAGTTGGTTTTCCTATCTAATGCCCTAGCATTCCTTTCATGAGATTATGCCAGGGTTGTTTCATTTTTATGCATATACTTCATTTTTGGATTGTATGCGAGCATACTTCATTTTGTACACATCATTCTATCTCACATATACACATGGAGAGTATGCCCGAATAATCTTTTGAGTTATTCATTTTGAGGGAAACCCTTGGTGAGTTTTGCACCAAAGCTTAAATTGGATGGCCAAAATGAATGTGGATTCCATTGAGTAAATTCCTAAATTACATATTCATTTCACACACACCTGAGTTTTGAAAGGAAATGTGTATGTGGATACTCTAGAATAGCATTGAACAAAGCTATTGTTGAAATCCTAGTGCTAGTTAGAGTAAGGGAATATGCTTTAAATATTGGATACTACGAAAAGAAGTTTGTAGGTACCTTCACTGGAAACCTTCATAAGACAAAACTCATCCACTAGGGATCACCTAGTAGTTTAAATGCATGTTGCATATACTAAATGCAATTGCAGAATTATTATAGGTTTATCTTTGTTTGCTTAATTTTTTACATTTAGTTTGATAGGGACTAGCAAATCTTAAGTTGGGAGGTGTGATGAGCGTATAATATTGCATATTTAACGACCTCATCACATGCATTTTAACTCAAATTTGCAATTAATTACTTAGAGTTAGCCAAAGTTGTGAATAATGTTGAAATCTTGATGTTGCAGGTAATTATAGTTTAAATGATGGATTTTATAACCTTGCCATTATGTGTGGATGTGTGGTGAAGATATGGACACATTACATGAGGATTTGGAGGCTTAAAAGTGAAATAAATCAAGGAGGTATTTGTGCTTGGTAAAATAGGCACCGGCATCCGCACCATTGGCTGTAGTACCTCGGTTTTCCTCCTTTTTGACCATGATCTACTTTGAATCTGAAAAAGTTCAAAAAATGAAAGTTGTATATCTGTAGGTCCTCCATACTTTTTCAAAATTTTAGCTTAATAGGAAGGTTGGGTCAAAAATTATGACAATTCTACGAACACTGGTCTAGAGCAGACAATCTATCAGAAAGACCTACCGGTAGTTTTTACTCCATTAGCCAAAACCTACGGGTAGATCACTAAAAACCTACCAGTAGGTTTTACTCCACTAGCCAAAACCTACCGGTAGATCGCTAAAAACCTACCTGTAGGTTTTTCCTAAAATGCCTACAGCTCATCTCCAACTACTTGGGGGGCCCACCTACACTTCTCCCACACCTACCCTGACATGTTCTACACACAACCATGCCATCCTTACACAAAAGTCTGCATTTGGAGGAGAAGGCATAGGAGGAGGAGAGAGAAAGAGATGGGCATGGTGGGTTAAAGGGATGGCTTGTGCGTGCCTCTGCAAATGTCCAGCCCCTTTCCCCATGCTTGGATGCCATCTCACACAGACCCTAGGGGGCCCTATAAACGAAAATGGAGAGCTCTTTCACCATATATTTAGCATTCCACAAGATTTTCAAAGGTGGCTACCTAAGCTTAGGAGGAGTTCAAGGAGGAAGATGATGAATAGTGCTTAAGAGATAATATTTATTTTTTTACATTTTCTTCACCCATTTCATTGCAGTAAACTGTAGTTCTCTTGTAATCTTTATTTCTTGCATAGAAATCTCTTTTAATTCTAGTGTAATCAAGTTAATTCAAATGTTCTTGCACTTTCATTTTTCTGCTGGTTTTTCCTTTTAAGCTTTAGTTATGTTTATGAAATGAATTCTTCTTTGTAGTCTACTTCCTTTTAGCATCAATACAAGTTTTAAATTCCATTTCAATACCATGTCTCTTTTCATATTGTATGTCTTTCCTTTTAGCATGAGTAGTTAGATTTGTAGTTGGTTAATCCAAGGGAGATTTCCTCTTGGGTGAGCTACTTCAACTCATTGTCATTCCACCTCTCAGAGTACAATGGTTCGGTTTGACTGGGTTGAGAGTGGACATGGTCGTGAGTCTTTGATAACCCGTTGACTTGTCATGGTTTATGCTTGGATCCTCACTTCCATCTCGCCCCTAGTTTCCCACAAATCAATCCTACATCTAAGCTCTATTCGAGGAAGGCTTCGAGTTGATTTGGTATTCCCATTGGAATGACCTCTTCGGATTAGCCAACACTTGTTTTCATTTTTTTTTTAGCAAAAACAAAAACACCAAACTCAAACTCAAAACATTTTACACTTTTTCTTTTTTTCACAAAATCACCTTCATTAGAATTCCCTTCCTTCCCTGAGGAGACGACCTTGAAATACTTTTCCAAGTAAAACACGACACACAAAAGACTCCTTGCGCTTGGGGAACACTTTTGTTCATAGACATACACACACACATGCACGCATTTTCATTCATTCCACCACCATTATTCTGTTTCCCCATTGTTTGCATCAAACCCGAGTGAGAGTGACACTAACCCACTTACATAAACCATATACACATAGAGGTTCCTGTGCGGATAATTGGGAATAAAATAGAAATCATCATACAATAGGGGGCTGAAAGGGATGGGTTGGTGCAGGCTAGGACAAGCCTAGCCTTTTTCTCTTGCCATGCTTCTTCTCTCTCCTCCTCATTATTACACAAGTCTCCAAAGTCCAAGTAGAGGTGAGGGAAGCTTTCTAGAAGTGTAAGGAATGTCAGGTAACTTGTTGGAGAAGTGTAAGTGGCACCCCTAAGTTGTAGAGTTGAGTTGCAGGTTGTCTGGGCAATCTAGGCAAAACCTTCCAGAAGGTTGACAGAAACCTTCCTAAAGTTTTGTGCAGGAACAGTTAAATGAAGAAACAAGTAGGCAAAACCTTCCGGAAGGTTTGACATTGAATAGGATGTCTAAGGTAAAACCTTCCAGAAGGTTTTTTTTTACCCAAACCTTCTGAAAGTTTTTCAACCATTTTGTAATTTTCTTGGTTTCTTCACCCTCCATTCCTTCCTTTAAGCTATCCCCTCATCTTCATTGACTTCAAACACATGATTGGGGGCTTAACTTGAATCATTTACCTGAATTTACCACAAAAATCCATCAAAACAAAGATTAAACGCATTTCTCCCCAATCCTGTGACAAAAGCAAGTTTAAAACGACATATTAGCATCCAAAATATTTCATATTTTTGTGCTAATCACTTTCTGGCATTTTTGGGCAAAATTCCTCCGCTTCTGTTTGATGTGTTTAAAGGTCGGGTTCGTGCTGAGTTTGTGCATGATAACTAAGGGGTCAATCCCCTGCATATCCTCTTGTTTCCATGCAATCACCTCCATATTCTTTCTGAATGCATTGGCCTTGTTTCCAACTCATCTCTCTCATGTTAAGCTCGTCCAGCTAGATATTCTTGACCTCTTTCTTCTTCATTGACGCCATATAGCACTCTCGTCTCACATGTTGGTCTCCTCGGACGAATCCTACGCCATTTTCTGTAGGGACCTTCACAACGAGGTGGTAGGCAAAAGGAATGGCCATCATCGCATTGAGGGAAGGTTTTCCTAGTAGAACATTGTATGCTGAGGGAGTATCGACTACTAGGAACCTCACAGTGGTGGTGGACTAGCAAGGAGGATGTCCCATGGTGAGCTTGAGTTTGATTGAGCCTAGGGGTAGCACCCTTTCCCCTAAGAATCTCAAGAGGTGAGCCCTTACTAGCTCAAGTTTGTCTCTGCCTATATCCATCTTGTCGAAGACAGATGCAAATATGATGTCGGCGAAGCTTCCATTATTAATTAGGACTCGATGGATGGTTTTGTTGGTGATGATGGCCCTTACCACCAGAGGGTCATCATGGGGATGCTGACAACCTTCTAGATCCGCATCCGAGAAAGTGATGTGCATACTCAATCGAGGTGCCTTGGACACAGCTTGTACTTCCAACACCTCCTTAGTTCTGATTTTGCACATGTGAGCCTTCTTGGCTGAGCTGCATTCCCCACCTCCACTCTGATCTCTCCCAGAGGTTGTTGTTGCTACGTATGGACTTGCTGCTGAGGTGCTAAAGGAGGGTGAGCTCAGTTCCGATTATCTTGTGCGACAAAGCGGTGCAGTTGTCCCCGTTAAATCAGTAACTCAGTCTCTTTCTTCAATTGGATATAGTCATCAGTGAGATGGCCCTGGTCCCTGTGGTACTCGTAGTATTTCATTCCATCCCTTTTTGCGGGATTGTTTTTATTTAAGGTGGCCTCCTCAAGAATATTTTATTCTGTACCTCATAAAGGACCTGGGACACTGTGGCTGCGAGGGGAGTGAACTACAGAGGTGAAAACCTTGGTGGTAACTCCTATGCTAGTAGACCAACGCAATCTCTGGCGTCTCCCCTCATTTTTGGAGAGTGGTCTCTATCTCTTTGTAGAGATCTGTCTTGACTTTTCTCCTTTTTGAAACTTTGGTCCCTCTTCTTCTCCTTCTTCTTGTGCGTGGACGAGCTCCCTACCTTGGAAAGGAGTGCTTCCTCGTCATTGATGTACTTTTCTGCCTTGACAAGGATTTTGCCCATACTGGTTTGTGGGTTTTTGGGGATGGAGAACATCAAGTCCTCTGATTGGATTCCCAGCTTTGCAATGAAGGTAGTGATGGCAAATTTCTCATCAAGGACATCCATTTTCAGAGATTCTGAGTTGAATTTCTGAACATAACTCTGCAGGTTCTCATTGGGTCCCTATTTCATGTTCAACAGGTGATAACTCAATTATGGATAAGTCCGAGCTCCTATGAAGTGTGATACAAAGGAAACAAAGAGCTCTCTAAAGGATGAGATGGATGCCGGAGTCACCCTGTTGAACCATGCTAAGGCTAAACCTTTTACAGTGATAGCGAAGGCTCAGCATCGTACTGGGTCCTGGTATCCATATAGCTCCATTTGATTCTTGTAGGTGTTGAGGTGGTCCATGGGGTCTTTTGTTCTATCAAAGGCCTCCATCTAGGGCATTCTAAATTTCAGTGGAAGTGGAAAGTGTAGCACCTGTGCGGTAAATAGGGACTCAGTCTTCTGAACTAGGACATCCATAGTCACTGGAGTTTTACCTTTCCTGCTAAAACGGGGGAAACTCCCTATTTTGAATTTGCACTTCCTCATTATCCTCATTCCTATGAATTCGAAAATGGGTATTGCCCATAGTTTGACTGTGCTCATCTCCCTTAGTGATGTCTTTCAGAGGGTTGTAGTGTTGTTGTTCCCTCTAAGGGGGATTGCCTTGGGCTGGTTATGCCCTTTGGAGATGCTGAAGGAGATTCAATAACTCCTCATTCTATGGGAGGATAGGCTGATTGGCTAGGTGAAGGGCCTCCAATTTGTTGCTAGGTGCGGTATCCTCCATGAAGGGATTGACTTCAGGTGTAAGCAAGAAATCATGGTGATTTTCTTGCTACCTTCCAGTGGTAGCTTCTTGTTGGTTCTGTAATCGAGGAGGATTCAAGTGACTTCTACTCATGTTGCGTGTACAAACCATCAATTATTAAAAAAAATCAATATATTTTTAACAGGAATGGTCGTTCCCACAGACGCGCCAATTGATGATGTTCTTAACACGATTGAGTAATGTCGTGAATGCAAAGTGCGTTGAATAGTTAGATGCAATTTAGTTTGAGCTTCAAAGTTCAAGAGAATAGAATTTTTGAATAAATGGGTGATTGCATAGAGTGTTTATAGTGGTTCACCAGATCGGGAGCTTGGCTAATTCATTTTCAAGGGAGTCTCTTACTCCTGAATATATTGATTACTATAGGGTTTGCAGAGAGTATTTTGGTGGTGCTGCAATCACTTGTCCTTTATTTTTGAGGGATTTGCTTCTTATTTATAGTTATCCTTGAGCCCAACTTGATTTGAGGCGAGATCCTCACCCCTCCCTTGTAACGGTCGCTTATATTGCACAATGAGCGTAGCTGATTCGCACTGGCTAAGTAACTATCATCGCAAGGAGGGATACTTAGTGGGATCCAATTTTCATTTGCATTGCCTTCCTCGAGACGCGGTTAAGGTCTGAGATCGATGTTTATAATTTATAACAACCTGAGTGGCATGACCTAAGCTACTGAGCTTAACCTTAGGTTTTCTAGATACCATAAAGTTGAAATTGAAAAAGGATTGAATTAGGAAAAAAAAAATGGGCTCATCTACTGATAGCAAATCTTGATCTACTGGTAGCACAATTCCAAAGAACTCAGCTACTGGTAGCTCATGTGGCTCCTCCAATAATTTGCACTAGTAGCTTGTTGGCAGAGGACTCAAACAACCGATAGCACGTACACAAGCTACCGGTAGCTCCTTTAAAATTTTCAAAATTTTTAAAATAACTTTGCCAAGCATTCAGGCCTTGAGTCCTTTTGTTCAAATGATGTAAATGGAGTAATATTAATGACAAATTGCTATATATTAGACCTTGGAAGGGTCAAGTGATTGAAATGGATATTGGTTATGAATTTGGGAGTGATCGGTACAAGAGAGACTCTGCCCAAACTCTGTGTTGTTTATGACCCCAGTGAAGGAGAGGTTATGATGTGGTGTCGGGTTATGTGTCATTCATGAGTATTTTCGAGGGTTGATGGGTGATCAACGAGTTGACAAAAGATCCCCGGGTGTAGGGGCATCTCAATTAACCTCCTAAATTAACTCACATTAGTGTTAAAT
The DNA here is from genome assembly GCA_963454935.2 of Ilex paraguariensis. Taxonomy (NCBI): domain Eukaryota; kingdom Viridiplantae; phylum Streptophyta; class Magnoliopsida; order Aquifoliales; family Aquifoliaceae; genus Ilex; species Ilex paraguariensis. Next base: position 21,305 of record CAUOFW020002740.1, read on the forward strand.
TGACTGGTGATCCTAATTATGTTTGGGGCAGGAATGCAAAGTTTATTAAGCAAGGGGATTTAACTAAAAAGTATCGTATTCTAAATTTAATTGTTGTTGCTAATGTGATGCCCCATTCTTAGAAAAACCAAATTTTTACTAACAAGGCTCGATTTCTCTATGCTTTTGGTGTTGGTCTTACTATTGATCTCCCTACACTAATTATGGATTAAATGATTTTGACTATTGAGAATAAGAAACCTCCACTGCCATTTGCTATTCTAGTGACTAATCTGTGTAGAAGCCTATTATTGCATATCCAACTTGGACTACAATGGAAGGAATGGCACATATGGATGCCACTTCATTAAAGAAAAGCCACAGGGGACAGCAAGGAGTTTAGCAAGAGATACCCCACAGTCCACCCAACGGATGACCTGAATGAAGAGGACCCACCATACATACCAGTTGATTACCATTCTGATAGGTAGATTCTATTGAGCCTACAGACGAGGATGACAAAGTTTGAGACTACTCAGAGAGAGATGATCAACACCCAATAGGAGATTATGAAATGTCTGAAGTGAAAGCACAACCCGGGACCATCATCATTAGCATAGGCATGGTTGGGGACATTTTGATCCATTATCTCTCTCTCTCTCTCTCTCTCTCTCTCTCTCTTTGTCTTTCTTTCTCTCTCTAGACTATTTAATTTCAGTAGCTACGTTACTTTCGTACTTTGGATGTTGTTTTGATTTGACATTACATTTCTATTGGTTTTTGAATTTCAATTTAGTTATGTGTTTTGGATTTTAAGTAGAACTACTATTGATATATTACAGTTGATCAGTTTAAGTTATAGTTTGACTGCAAAGTTTTGTATATTAGGATGAAATATTACATGCAGACCTCTTTGAAATTATTTTTGCATTCCATCTACTTGCAGGTATAACCCTTGCTACCCTAAAAAGGGAATTTTTTGTTTTACTTGTACACTATCCCTACATTTTTATTTGAAACTTACCCTTTTTGTGCACGATATAACTTCCTATTTGTCAAAATTCTTTGGAATAATATGATTATTTGAAAGCATACATACATAGTGGAGATGTAAAACCCAGGTGCAGTTTGAGCCTATTTTCTTTGGAGAAATTTTGAACATTTACTCCTATTAGAATTTCAATTCAGTATTGATCCTTGACGGATCTCATTATTTTGATTTGATTTGCACTTATTGAGTAATACGTTAACGATAATACCATTTTGCAATTTCATATGAGAATTATGCATGCAATACATTCTGGAAAATGATCTTAGGTCATTTGTGATTATTATTTGAACCTTGTCCATTTCTTTTACAAAAATATCTCTAGTTAACTGTGATTAAGCCTGAAAATAAAAATTATTTTCCTTAAAGCCATGTTTTTAAACAAACCAGTGAAAGAATATATATATACACTTACCTTGGTTACCTAATTTTCTTACACTCTTAATAGCAAATTATGTGGAAAAAGAAAAGAAAAGGATTTGGGTTGAAAAAAAAGAAAAGACTGAATAAAAGAAGAGGAAATGAGAAAAACAGAAGAAAGGAAGAATTATAAAAGAAACAAATTGATGAGCATAGAATATTGCATATCATGTATCTCTTTTGCACCCATTTATACTTGCGTTTGTGGTGAAAATTGGGAGAAATTCTTTTAAACTCACATTTAATGGAAATTCGTGTGATTGTAGGAAAAGAGCAGGTAAGGGCATGTATTAAGCCTCCCATCAAGTGCTTAAAGGCAATGGAGGAGGGAAGGCTTAACGGATGGCTCGAGACATCAAGAGACCAAGAAAATTCCAAAATAGGAGAAAACCAACCAGTAAAAGTTCATCAAAGCCTACCGGTAGATGTTCCAAAACCTACCGGTAGATTTTGCTTACTGGAAAAAAACTATCGATAGGTTTTTGACGTTCTACTAGTACATTTTGCCCAGAAATACCCAAAGCCTGCAAACACGACTCCACCTACTTCGAGGGCCCACCTCTTGTCATCCCACACATGCCCTGACATCCTTGACACAATGATGGTCTATTACACCCTAACTCTGATTTTGGAAGAGAAAGCATGGGAGAGGTATAAGAGAGAAGAAGGGTAGTTGGTGAAGCATGGGAGGTGCATGCTTGGCTTGTCCGTGCTTGTCTAATCCCTTCCCACTCATTGAAAGTCAGTTCTCATAGACCATGGAGGGGGATGGACGAATTTTGACCAAGCTATTCATCATTATTTGGTTCTACATAAGCTTTTAGAGAGAGAAAGTCTTAGGAAGAAGATGAAGTTATAGAGAGAGAAAGTTGGGTTTTTGAATTTCCTTCACCATTTTCATTGTACTAAGTGCTTGATTGGTTTCGTCGTATTCCCTATTCTCCAAACTTGAACTCTTAATGTGTATATGGCTTGTGTATGTGAGTGAGTATCATTCTCACTCGGGTTCACTGCAAGAAAAGGGAAAACAGGTGTGTAAAATGAAATATGTGTGTGTGAATAAAAGTGCTCCCCAAGCGCAGGGAGACTTTCGAGTGTCGTGTTTTACTTGAAAATTGTATTCCAAGGTTGTCTCGTCAAGGAAGGAGGTGAATCGTGTTGAAGGTGATTTTGGTGAAAAAAAAGTGAAGTGTAAAAATCTTTTGATGTTTGAGTTTTTGTTGATTGTGCTTGTTGGAAAATGAAATGGAATGAGTGTTGGCTAATCTGAAGGGGTCATTCCAATGGGAATGTCAAATCAACTCAAGACCTCCCTCCAATGGTGCCTAGATGTTCGATTGATTCGTAGGAAGCGCAGGACCAAAATGGAGGTGAGGATTCAAGCATATCCCGTGATAAGTATATGGTGTATGAAGAATTCACAACCACGTCCACACTCAAGCTTGTCAAACCAAGTCATCGTACACTACGAGAAGGAATGAAAATGAGTTGAAATAGCATACAAAAGGGTAATTTTTCCTTGGATTAGCCAACTATAAACTTAGCTACTCATATCTAAAGCAAAGACATAAATGTAATGGAAAGACATTATAAAGGAATGATGATTGGAGCTAAGTTAATGTAAGAAAACATAAACTATGAAGTGAAATATGCAATACCCATTTTAAAGCTTGAAAATGAAGAACTTGAATGCATTAATGGTGACATCCAAATTATAAGACTAAACTTGAAATGTGCTTGTAATAAATAGCATTAAAGACATTAAATGAAACTAACAAGATCTTTACAAGAGATTACAGTTGAAATGGATGGAAGAAATGTAAAAATCTAAGCTTTCTCTCTCTAAACTATGTCTCCTTCCTTAGAGCCTCTCTCGCTACAATGCAATATATCTTAATGATGTGTAATGAATCATTAAAAATCTGCATGGATCTCCCCATAGCCTTTATGGCAGACCTCCCATCCATAGGAGGCTGATTGGATGCATTGTTGCAGGCTAGGCAAGCATAGCCTTCCTCTCTCTTGCCTTGTTCTTCTCTCTCCTCCTTATTAATGCTCAAGCCTTAAAAATCAAAGTAGAGGTGAGGGGAGGCTTGTAGATGTGTCAGGGATGTCAGGGGACGAGTTGGAAAAGTGTAGGTGGGACCCCCAAATGGCAGAGCTTGAGTTGTAGGCTGCCTGGGCAACTAAGCAAAACCTTCTGAAAGATTTGTCTAGGAATAGTTAAATGAGGAAACCAGTAGGCAAAACCTTCCGGAAGGTTTTGGCAGTAAAAAGGCAGACCAAGGCAAAACCTTCTAGAAGGTTTTTAGCCAAACCTTCCAGAAGGTTTTCAACCAACTTGCATTTTTCTTGGTTTCTTCACCCTCCCATCCTTCCTTTAAGCTACCCCCCCATCTTTATTGACTTCAAACACTTCAATGGGGCCTTAACTCAAACTATTTACATCATGTTACCTGCATTCACACAAAACTCCTTCAAAGAAAGGATTAAATGCATTTCTCCCCAAATTCACAACAAAAACAAGTATAAAATGGCAGATTAGCATACAATATATGTCATGTTTTTGTGCTAATTACACCCCTCCAACTTGAGCTTTGCTAGTCCCTAGCAAACATTTATTTTAAACCACAAGCTATAAACTAAACTAAGATCCATTCATACACATAGATATTCAAACAATCAACATCCAAAAATCATATTGCAATTAAATAAATAGCTTTGGGCAATGATTAAACAAAACAACTTTGGTATTTTATTGATCATTTTCAAAAGTTCTTTACACTGGGTTCGAGTTCCAACAAAACGGCCAAAACCTAAAGATGCTTCTACTGCCGACACAAGAAACCCTAGCTATGTACAACCAATATTCCAAACAAGAAACAAAAGTCCTCAATCGACCTCCTCCTTGGTCTCTTACTCCTCAGACTTAGACTCCTCCTCATCTTCGACATCATCATCCACCCAGTAGTCATGGAAGGCACATGAGCTGAAGTTGACAAAGCAGTTGGAGGCTGTGGAGGTCCATTGGGGATAGGCTCACTTGGGAATGTGTGGTGAAAAAACCTTGTAACCATGATCAACAACCCATGCATGGTGGACTCCGGTGCGTCCATGCACTTCAACACGGTATGGGCAGTAGCAGGTGTAGGAGATGCTGACGAGGATGGTTCGACTGCTAACAGTTCTGGCCTCGTAACTCTAGGTCTCTCTCCCCCAGTGCTAGCAGTTTTTTTGCTGCTACTGGGCTTCCCGATTGGCCAATCTTTGCGGTAAGAAGAACATCATATGTACAGTGTTTCACCTTGGCATGATCACACAGCTTGGTGACGAGGCTGCCAAAGGGGAGATTTACCTTTGGCTTTGCGGCCTGGGCAAACTCTCGCATCTCCTCCCAAATCAAATCAGCCACATCTATGGCTACCCCCCTATCATAAATGCATGGAGGAGGGCCAACTTCTTAATGTTCGCTTTCTTCTCTGAACCCGTGGCATCAAGTTATAATAAAGTACCTTATTCATAACCCCGTAAGCATGCTTGAGGCCCCTGACCAATGTTGTTCCTTTAAACGTGATCCGGTCCTCATATGTGAGGGCCATGTAGTCAACGAGAGTCCTACCTCCATCCACGTTGTATGGGTAGACCAGGGTAGTCAAAGTAGGTCTCTCATACTCCATAACAATGACGATCGTGGTGGGGGTTACCTCGAATGTTTTTCCTCGCACATTCATCCTCAATCGACCACTATCCTCCCCGAACACTGACAACTTGGTGTAAAATTCATGGCACATACTCAAATTGTAGCCCTTCACCTCTTTAAAGCACAGATTCAACCCCTGGGCCTCAATCACCCTCACCACCTCATCATTGGGCCTGAGGGAGACTTTGTCGACGTACCTTTCACACGTGACACCTTTCTCTTCAATCCTTTATCTTCGGGCATCATGTATCTGCCTTAGTTCTCCTCTCTTCTCTCTCTTGGCCATTGGGGCCCTCTCTATCCCTCTTTCTGGAGCTAGAGCCCATAGGTGGTGGAGAGTCCAAGCCCGTCCTCTTCGTGCGAGCTATGAGGGACAACAGTGCCCCAAGACCTAGAAGTGTCAAAATAATCCCCCAAAGACCCTCCACAGGCTCAAACATAACAATGGACATCCCATTAATCCTTGCCATTGTAATGGAGCCAAGTAGGTTTAGGAAAGATCAAAGAGGGTGAGTGATTTGGGGGAAAATGGAAACCCAGGGTTTTGTGGAGAACTCTTAAAATTTTCGGCCAAAACACTCCAAAATCAACTTGAATCAAGCAAAGGAAAGAGGAATTTGAACTCTGGTGAAAAGTTTTGAAGATTGGAAGAGGTTTGAGGAGAGGAGAGAGTTTGGAAGCTTTAAATTTGGGGAAAATGTGAAGGGTTTCTCAAAAAAGAGACCTTAAAACCCTCGTTTTTAGGTTTTTGGGCAAAACCTTCCAGAAGGTCGATCAAAACCTTCTAGAAGGTTTTGCTTACTACTTGAGGCAAAAATTCCAGTAGGCAAAACCTTCCGAAAGGTTTTGCTTACTGGACAAAACCTTCCAGAATGTTTTGCCTTTGCGACAAAACCATTCCTTTGTTCAAAAATTCACATTCAATCCAACTTTTCTCAACTCCAAAACATTTTAACACCCTTTCTAAGACATCTAACCTACCAAAAACTTGACCCACACATATGAACCACAATTGGTTGATCATAGCCAAAGTCAATTTTGAAATTGCAACATGATTTAAGATTTTGATGTTTTCAAAGTACAAGACATGGATTTCTAGTTTAAACTACCAAAATGAATACCCAAAATGTAAAACATGAATTCAAATAGCAAGGGCATTCCTAAATCTGATCAAATATCAAAAGTTGAGCAATATTCCCCTATCCTTTAAGCATAGAGCTACCTAACACATTGTTCAACTAATTGAACCAAGTACACATGAGCATCACTATGAATTTACATACTAGTCTAAAATATGCACCTACACATTCATTTTCAAACTCGTGTGTGTGTGCAATGGACAAGTAAATTAAGCCCTTACAAAATGGAATTCACATTCACTTTGGCTATGCAAATTAAGCTTCAACGCAACCTCAACAAGGGTGTCTCTCAACAATGATTCACACATATGTTATCCTTGCATGTTCTCCATGTGTATATGTGAGATAGAATCTTGTGCACAAAACGAAGTATGCTCACATAAAATCCAAAAATGAAGTTTATGCATGAAAATGAACAACCTTGGCATAATTTCATGCAAGGGATGATAGGGCACTATATAGCAAACCAACTTCTCTTTTTCTTTAAAAGTGTGCATCTCCCATGCTTCTCTAGATCAATTATGACTTCAAGGGCTATAATGGGGCCTTGGGGTGATATTGAGGCAAAAGAAACGAAAGATATAGGATAACAAAGAGGGTTGTTCTGAGTGAAAGACTTTTATTTCAAAAACATCTCCCTTTTCATAGGATTTTAATTCTTGCACCATGACCACACTCTTTCTGATGCAAATCATAACACAACTTCAAGGGATTTAGTTCAAGTTCCAAGTGGGCCGGTTACGAGAGCACGAGCAAGGAAGTTTAAAGAGGTACTCAATGGACTAATTCAAGAGGCATGGAATCAAGCAAGTTTGTGGCGGCCCATTGACCATGATCCACTTGGGCAACAAAGATTCATCAACATGATTCAAGTTCTAGAAGAATCCAGCTAGGGGCTAAGGCTAAGATTCAATTGGTTTTTTGTTGTTAAGCCTTTCAATTTGTTTAAATAATTTTTATTATTAGTTTAGAATAAGTGGGTTTGAGGATGCTTAGCCCACATATGTCTTATTATTTTATTTGAACTAGGGTTTAGAATAAGTACTACAGCGTGGTACTGTTCATGCTACAGTAACGGTGACACTATTCACTCAAGGGCATTTTTGAGATAAAGTGTCACAAATTTAGTCTTTATTTATTCCTATTTAGATTAGGATTTGTTTCCTTAATAGATTAGGATTTGTTTCCTTGTAAATGGCCAGCCTATAAATAGGCATTCAGATCAATGAAAATTCGGATCATTTATTCAGCAAATTTTGAGAGTGTTTTCTCTTTGGTTCTTTGAAGAACTAAACGAACTTATCGAAATTCTCCGTGGCGTTCACCAACGACTTATCAAACGGGTTTCCACACCGTTTGTGGCGTCTTCCTTTATACCGAGGTTCTTGTTTCACAAACAACGGGTTGTGGTCTATATACCAAGGTTCTTGTTTGTTGTAAACAATGGGTCAATGTTTACTATAAAATCTGATCGTTAAACGATCTTGGGTTCTTTTCGTTGTTGGTTCTCGTTATTCTTGCAGGAACCACACCATTTGGTATCACAGCAAAGGCTCGAGTTCAGGTTTGCCTATCACTTAAAACCTTTCTCTTCTTTATTCCTTGTCCCTTTACCACACCATTTGTTTCTGGTAAAAAAAAAAATAGAAGAAAAAAAGAGCCAGAGACAAAAAAAAAATCAGACTGTTTGTGCTCATCCGAAAAAAAAAAAAAAAAAGGAAGCCAGATTGTTTGTGTTTATCCATCACCCAAAAAAAATTAAAAATCAGATAGTTTGTAAATCATCCATCTAGGGTCCAATAAGTCTGAAAACCATCTCGCCCCAAAATCAGGTTTTTTTTGGAAGTCTTGCAAATTTGTGCTTCCGAAAATCTAACCAGCTGTGTTTCTTGAATTCTTGCTCCTCAAACCTGAAATTCCTTGATGAGTTCTTGGTGAATTGTTGCTGGAAATTTTGAGAATTGTTTGTTTAGTTTCAGAAGAACTGAAAAAGAAATTATTAAGTGGGAAAAAAGGCAAGAGTGGTAAGAACATTGGAGGGTAAAAAAAAAAGCCATGTATTTTGAGTGAAACACGAGTGTAGAGTGATCCACATTCTTGAGTGTAAACACGTAAGGGAGAGAATTGTGAGGTTCTTTTATTATTATTATTATTTTTTTTTTGTTTCTAACTTTGTTTTGTAGCAATCATGTCTCACAACAATGATACGGATCTTGCTGACCCAAAATTGTTTATGGAGGCCATGATGAGTGAGATGAGGCGTGTGATGAAGTTGGAACTAGAGCAAGTTCATGAACGGATAGATCAGATGGAGAAAACACAAGAGTGGCAGCCACAAAACGTCCCTAATGTGCATAGAAGGGAAAGGGTTCAACCAAGGGAAGAAGATGAAGAGCCTTATGGGGCTGGTTTTGATGAAGAAGATGATCAGAATTCTGTTGTTAGGAGACATATAGGGCGGTTTAGAGAAGCTAGGAACCGGGAAGATAACAACTTGGGTGGTATTAAGATGAAAATTCCATCCTTTCAAGGTAGATCCGATCCTGAAGCATACCTTGAGTGGGAGAAGAAGATCGAGTTCCTATTTGACTACTATAACTATTCTGATGCAAAGAAGGTAAAATTAGCGGTGATTGTCACGGTTACTGTAGCATGAACAGTACCATGCTGTAGTATTTAGCAAATTTTGAGAGTGTTTTCTCTTTGGTTCTTTGAAGAACTAAACAAACTTATCGGAATTCTCTGTGGCGTTCAGCAACAACTTATCAAACGGGTTTCCACACCGTTTGTGGCGTCTTCCTTTATACCGAGGTTCTTGTTTCACAAACAACGGGTTGAGGTCTATATACCAAGGTTCTTGTTTGTTGTAAACAATGGGTCAAGGTTTACCATAAAATCTTATCGTTAAACGATCTTGGGTTCTTTTCGTTGTTGGTTCTCGTTATTCTTGCGGGTACCACACCACTTTCTTTCTTTTCTTTCTTTTCCTTCACATTTTCTTTTTTTTTTAAACATTCTTTCTTCTTCTCACCCTTTTTTCTCCTTTTCTTGGATTTTCATTCTTTTTCCATTCAACTCCTTGAGTTTCAACATCATTTATCCCATTTGTTTGAGTTTCCACACCATACTTCCTTGTCTTTTACAATCACTCATATTCATCTCTAGGAACAACCAAGGTATGGTAAATTTTTATCATTTTACACCGGCTTGATTAAATGAGTGGCATGGAAATGAATTTCAATTAAGGCTCAATCACGGCACTAGGGATAATATTTTTACAAGAAGAAGGCCAAGGCTCACAATATTCAAAAATGGCCTAAGATCACCTCTAGATAAGCATGGGGGAGCATTATGCATTTCATGACAAGTCAATCAACTACACAAATGCACCTAACCAAAACAAGCATAATGGGACTATTGAACAATTTTAAAATTTGAAGAATTGTTCCTTGAGTAAATGTAAGTCCCTTCTAACAAGGATTGGCACTAAAGCTCTCATGGGTTTTATATCTCATCTCTACTATTCATTTCAAACACTAAAATGTGAACTTGATCCATAAAGTGCCAAAATTACTCATTCAAGGTGCCATTACAGTTGAGTTTAAAAACAAACACATAAGTGATACTCAAGCATAGGATGAACCTCTATAATGTGCTCATGTGTTCAGAATTCAAAGCAAAGATCAACATATCAACCAACCCATAACACTCATAAAAAGGGAATACAGATCAACATTCCGATATTTTCACAAAATTTTTTAAATTTTTCACATAATTTGCACTGTTGTGAACAAAAATTTGTATGATATCTGAGAGGTGAATTTTCACCGTAAAAATTAGCATTATCCACAAAAAATTCCACAAACATTGATCTGTCATGCAAATGGTGCACCTCACCCCCTCCCCCAACTTGATTCATGTATTGTCCTCAATGCAGTAAAAAAGATATGATATGTAATGAAGGAATGTAAAAAATGAGTAAGGTTAGAGAACACCTCACACTTGAGCTTTTGACAAAAACACCAATATCTGCAACTAAGAAAACAACACTATATGATAAGATAAAGTAAGTAACATAAACAGTTAAAATAAATAATGACTGTACACCAAAAATTCATAAGAACAGTTACTCTTCCAACAAGTCCGGGTAGACCGAATCCATCAAATCCTCCTCCACTCCTTGTCCCTCAAAACACTCAAAGAATGGCTTGAGTCTTTGGCCATTCACCTTGAATGTCCTGCCATGCTCATGATTTGTGACATCCACGGTTCTAATGGGGTAGGCCACCTTGACAAGATAGGGGTCATCCCAATGGGATTGGAGTGTCCCTTAAAATATTGAGAGACAAGAGTTATATAAAAGCACTTTTTTGCCGGGCTGAAATGACTTCCTCACAATGGATTTTTCATGAAAGATCTTAGCCCGCTTTTTTCAAATTTTGGAGCTCTCATACGCATCTCTTCCAATTCATTCATTTCTAGCTTTCTATTTTCTCTGGCCTTTCTCTTGTTGAAGTTCACAATCTTTATGGCCCAATAGGCCTTATGTTCCATTTCTATTGGCAAATGGCAAGCCTTTCCATAGACAAGCCGGTAGGGAGACATACCTAAGACAATCTTATAAGCAATGCAGTAAGCCCATAGGACATTGGTCAGTCTAAATGACCAATCTTTCCATTCGGGTTCACCATTTTCTCTACGATATTCTTGATCTCCCTATTAGCCAACTCAGCTTAGCCATTGGTCTGTGGGTGGTACGCGGTGGATACCTTATATGTGACACCATACTTATGCATCAAAGATGCAAATGGCCAATTGCAGAAATGTGATCCATCGTCGCTTATCATAGCACGAGGCATCTTAAACCTCGAAAAGATGTCCTCTTTCAAGAATTTGACCAAGACCCAATGGTCATTGGTCTTGGTTGGGATAGCCTCCACCCATTTGGACACGTTCTCCACTACCAGTAGAATGTATAGGAAACTAAATGACACGGGGAAGGGACCCATAAAATCAATGCCCCAACAATAAAATATTTCAATGACAAGTACAGGGGAGAGGGGTATCATGTTCCTTCGGGTCACACTACCCAGTCTTTGGCACCTATCGCATTCTTTACAAATTGAAAAGTAATCTTTGTTAAGTGAGGGCCAATAAAAACTTGATTATAGAATTTTTGCTGAAGTCTTCTTAGAAGAGAAGTGACTATTGCATGCTTCCGAGTGACAAAATGCAAGGACATCTTGCTGCTCATTTTCTGGTACGCATCTTCGCATGACTTGGTCAGGGCAATACTTGAATAGGTATGGGTTGTCGAAGCAGAAGTACTTCACGTCCTCCATAAATCTTCTTCAATCCTCTAGGCTCCAATGCAATGGTATTTGTCCTATTGCAAGATAATTACATATGTCAGCATACTAGAGACAAATGATGAGTGGGTCTTATACCTACGAATTGAGTATTTCTTGGCTTGATGAAATTGCAAATTTTCAAGCATTTTATGTTCCTTTTTATTTGTTTGGTGTGTTTTAATGTTATTTTGCAGGGACCATGATTTGGAAGGAAACAAGGTCATTTGGAAGGAAACAAAGTCATTTGGTAGGCTAAGTGTTGGATTATTTGAAGACTATGCAACAATGGCAGCACTAGGCATAAAAAGGGATCAACGCCGCAGCTACAACTCTAGGAGGGCAGAAAGTCAATGCAGCTGCACTGATTTTAAGGGTTGCAATGCGTGTTTTAGCGAAGGATGCGAATTTTGACTTATTTTTGAGTAGGAATTGAACCCTAATGATGCATATATGCTAGGGTTTGAGTTAGGACAAAATTATACTGATATGAGGGGCTACTAATAGAGGGTGAACCACGGATTGATTGAAAATTGAAGGCAAGGATCAAAGGAAGCAACACGAAGAAGATTGGACTTGAAGGCTAAAGAAAGATTGAAGATTGCAACTAAGTTTTCATTCTTTTTCTCTTACTTTTTTGATTTTCTGAGATGTTGATTACTTTGAGAATGATGTTTTTCAATTATGTTCTGAACTAAATTTTTATTAAGATTGCAATGGAACCTGATGTTTAGTTAAATTGATCTACTCTCGTTTCTAGTTCTTGTTGATCATATATAAGTTGTTTGTCATATTTTTGCTCAATATATGATTGTATGGCCAGCAACTTATTTGATTTCCTACATGCGTCTGGTTAATTCTTCTTAGGATTGAATAGTTGGGTTTGTGTATAGGAGAGGAATATATCTATATGTCGTGTGTAACTTTGATAAGAGTTTGAACTTAATGAATCTATTCTAAATTATTTTGCATAGGAATATAGTAATTTAATTGGGAAAAATATTGTTATCTAACTATCGGAAGAGGTTTGATAAATAATTTTGAGTTATCAGTTAACAACTTATTTTGATCAATTAACTAGAAAGAGAGTTAAAGATATTTATATGGAGCATTAGGGGAAGTTGTAATCTTAAGTTCTTTTATCTGGTAAATTCAATCATTGATTATTAAGTTTAGATTTAGTTTCAAATTAGTCATTCCATAGTTTAATTCCAATTGTTTAAATAAAATTGAATTGATATAAAATTAGTATTTGGAAGTTATTAGTAATAATTCTCCATAGAAACGATATTCTACTTATCACTTTATTTGTTGATCGTGTATACTTGCACGTAAATTGTCAATATCAAATTCGAACAATAAGTTTTTGGCACCGTTGCTGAGGATTTATTCTAGTAATTATTTCAATATAAATGTTAATCAATTTGATCTTAGTTTAAATTTATTTAATTTTTTATTTTAATTGTTTTTGCTAGCACCATCTACTTCAGCTCTGCTCACACCTGCCTCTGCCCATACCATGTCACAGCGTATGGACACACTGGAGTCCACTATGCACGGGTTGTCGATCATGGTGCCGTGACTTTTCCAGCACGCATTCCCAGGTGAGCCCATCCCCGGAGAACCTTTGCCATAGACAGCTGGACCGTTGGCCTCAGCCCCCATACCTTCTACTACTGTGGAGGTGGGTGACAATGACGATGATGAGGATGAGGTGTCTGAGTCTGAGTTTGAGACCGAGGAGAAGGACGTTTTTGATGACGATAGTGAAGGAGGGGGTGTTTTGGGATTACATGTGTATTTTGTTTCTTTTTGAGTCAAATTGTACAGAGTTAGGGTTAGTTTGTCGGCCTTGTAGAAATTTCTTTAGACTTTGGGCCATTTGTTTTGAAACTTGAACCCATTGTAAAGAACTTTTAGAAATGATTAATGAAATACCACGGTTGTAATGTTTTATCATTGCCCAAAGCTATTTTCTTAATTGCAATATGATTTTTGGATTTTGAGTGTTTGGATGTTTGTTGTATGAATGGATTTTGTTTTAAATATAGCTTGTGGATTAACGTAAATGTTTGCTAGGGACTAGCAAAGTTCAAGTTGGGGGGGCATGATTAGCACAAAACATTGCTTATTTTTTATGTTGTTATGCCCTTTTTGTACTTGCCTTTGTTGTGAATTTGGAGAGAAATGCGTTTAATCTTCTCTTTAATGGAGTTTTGTGTAAATGTAGGCGAAAAGATGTAAATGAATTGAGTTAAGCCCCCATTGAAGTGTTTGAAATCAATGAAGTTGAAGGGATAGCTTAAAGTAAGGCTTGGAGGGTGAAGAAACCAAGAAAAATATATTTTGGATGAAAACCTTCCAGAAAGTTTGCACTTGGTCTGCTTATTCACTACCAAAACCTTTTGGAAGGTTTTGTCTACTGGAATGAACCTTTTGAAAGATTTTCATCTACCTTCCAGAAGGTTTTGCTTACTGGAATGCTAATTCAACTGTTCCTACACAAACCTTCCGAAAGGTTTGCATCAACCTTTCGGATGGTTTTGCCCAGAATACCTAGACAGCCTGCAACTCAAGCTTTATCATTTGGGGGGGCCCACCTACAATTCTCCACTTGTCCCTTGACATCCCTTACACATCTACATGCCTCCTAATACCCATGCTTGGACTTTGAAAGCAATGCCATTAATAAGGAGGAGAGAGAAGAGGGAATGCAGGAAGATGCAGGCTAGGCCTATCCTAGCTTGCCCAATGCCTTCCAATCAACCTCCTATGGATGGGAGGTTTATCATACTCTTATAGCAAGCTTCATGGACAAAAATATATGTATTCATTCACCATTATTCAGTTGTATTGCATTGTAGAGAGAGAATCTCCGAGGAAAAAGACAGTTTAGAGAGAGAAAGCTTATGTTTTTGCATTTTCTTCCATCCATTTCACTTGTATTTCTTGCAAGACTTGTGTAAGCTTCATTTAATGTCATTTATTACAAGTACATTTCAAGTTTAGTTGTCCATTTTGGATTTCACCATTGTTGCAAGAAGTTTTCTTCATTTCAAGTGGGTATTGAATGTCTTCATTCTTAGCTTAAGTTTTCTTGCATTATACTAAATTTCAATCTTTATTTCTTTACAATGTCTCTTCATTACATTTGTGTTCTTTCTTTAAATATGAGTAGCTAAGCTTTTAGTTGGCTAATCCAAAGGAGAATTCCTCTTGGATATGCTAAACCAACTCTTTTTCATTCCTCCTCGCAATGTACGTTGATTTGGTTTGACTAGGTTGAGTGTGGACATGGTTGTGAGTTCTTGATATACTGTAGACTTGTCATGGTGTGTGCTTGAATCCTTACCTCCATTTTAGTCTTACGCTTCCTATGAATCAACCAAACATCTAGACACCATTGGAGGAAGGTCTTGACTTGATTTTGGCATTCCCATCGGAATGACCTCTTTGGATTAGCCAACACTTGTTTTCAATTTATTTTCATCAAGCACACAAATCACCAAACTCAAATATCAAAGATTTTACACTTTCCCATGTTTTCACCAAAATCACCTTCAAAACGATTCACCTCCTTCCCTGAGGAGATGACATTGAAATACAATTTCCAAGTAAAACACGACACTCGAAAGTCTCTCTACGCTTGGTGAGCACTTTTTTGTTCACACCCGTTTTCACATTTCTTACATTGAACCCGAGTGAGAGTGATACTCACCACTCACAAAAGCCATATACACATAGAGGGTTCATGTTCGAAGAGTAGGGAATACAACGAAAAATAAGTCAAGCAACCTTCCGACTAACCTAATAGTTGTTGTGATAGGGTTCGTTTGTACATCAAACCTACTAGTTGACTTTTTAGTAAAATGGAAGTTAATTGTTGTACGGTGGCATTTTTATATTCAGGCAATAAAATGCATGTTGGACCCCCAAAATACAGAGTAGCGTTTTAATTATTGTTATCTAAAATTTAGTTTAAGTACTTGTTTATCAATTCTAAGTTTACACCACAAGCTATTGCAAAGCATCCTATGCTTACCTTTTCTAATGAATTCCAACAATTAGTTCCCTGTGGGTTCGACCTCGAACTTAACCAAATAATACTATAATTTGACCACTTATACTTAGGTGTATAATTTAAATCAGGTCAGATATTCAATCAATCATTCCAACAAACATAGTGCACTTATGTGCTAACAAATGCAAGTGTATACGATAAAAATAAACAACATAAGCAATTTGTTAACACGAAAAACCCTACTCAGGAAAAATCATGGGAACCTTCTCGATTCACCAAAGTCTAATCCACTACTCGCTAAATCAATATACAAGTACTCGAGACTTATACCTCAACTAATATCATGGTTAGATGCTCCTTTCCTTGTTGTGTCTCTCCATTGAAAGTCTGTCTTTGACATCTACTGTAGCTTCACTTGGACCTCCCCGTTGCTCGGTTCATCTAGGCCTCCAGCAATTATAGGCACACCAACAATCCTTGGTTTACAAATACCAATGGGTTTGTCAAACCATTAAGATCTTTAACTCTAATTTGTGAGGTTGGGTAGAATCTCTAGTGGTAACCTTTGGATATTTTTTATCTAGGTTGTGGTGGAAGCTCTCAAGGTAGAGGAATAATTTTCTCTCTCTAGAAGCTTAACCTAGATGTGAAAGTCTATCCCTATATATAGGTCTGGAATAAGGGTAGTCTTAGTAAATAAGAAAACTCTGATTTGCAAATGACTGCTTGATTGATGGGAGGGCAGTGGTCGTCATTGGAATGAAAACAACATTTTAAACACAACTATGGAAGGCACTGCGAGCTAATAAAGCGAGCCTTGTGTTGCCTTCCATAGCCTTTTTCCATTTCAACCCCTAAGTTATAAAGAGACCATTCTAGCAAAGGCTAGCAAGCATAGATTGGTCCCTACAGGTTTTTAAGCATAAAATCATATCAAAACTTGTTCTCGTGAGCACTGAAGGGTGTTGCTCAAAGAGGGGTCAGATTGTGACTCAAACTATATTTTCAAAACTCATAAATGATTTAGAAAAAAATTTCCTTTAAAATCACCTAGGAGTCATAATCGGATCACTTCCAATTCCATTTTCATCCTAATAAACCTTATTTAAAATTAACTAAGGGTTCAGCTTACAGAGGTTTAATGATGTTGCATTGACGCTTGATCTCCTCCCGTCAATGAAGGTTTCAAAATCTTGAACTTGATAGCATTATGACCATATAATAGGTTGAGATTTTATAATAGACTCCACAAAATTAGCTAATTACAAATATGATTTAACAACACATAATCTAAGCATAGCATAAATTCTAAAATGAATGTCCAACTAGACATCAAAAATCTTTTTGAATTTCTAATTTTCTATTGTTTTTGTGTTTTTCAATATATGAAAACAAGATAATAATAAACAAAATAAGTACATATACAATGTATGACCCTAGGGTGTTTGATGCAATGCATGAACGATACACATAAGTCCATACCTCTCACCTTACCTACTTCTTAGGTAACTCAACCTTGTCTGAGGAACTTGGGGCATCCAACTTGGTTGAGGCGGTGAGCCTCTCTAAGTCCTCTCGACTCACCCAAACTTGTTTTTCCTTCCAATTTCTTGGGTTTGGTTAGAGAATGGGTATAGGACTTACTCTCTTCTCTCTGGATGGAAGTAAGTCAACCTTGCCCTTCAGAGTTGAAGGATCTTTGTGCACTCTAGCATGTGAGCCTTTGGATGATGATGAATGTATATGCTTAGACTCACTTGACCTATCCATTGGCTTAGAAATATTCAAGGCTTGATTGTTCAATGATTTGTATCGGTTTGATGATGTAAGAGTTCCTAGTTCAATACTTCCCTATTCTTCATGTAATGTGAACTCTAATGACCGTGCTTCCCATATGTAAACACACAAATTGTTTGGCTTGGGTTTCCTTTTTAACCGTGTTCTTTAAGTTCTTACCCTTGCCAATTTTAGCCTTTGTGGGCCTTGTGTGCACACATGGGGGTGATGGGTTTGGATTATCCTTCATAAACACAACCTTAGAGGAAGTGGAGGTGGTGTATTCATTTGTGTAGCCTAGACCATGCTTGTCACCAACACTTAGGGATAGCAATGGACTGAGTAAAAATGGGTATTAGTCTAAACCCATCCCGTTTGGACTGGGGATGGACCATACGTATTGGACGGTGGACGTCCGTGCGAGGATAAAGGCGGGGATGGACTGACACATACCCTTGCCCCGCTTTACCCGTTATTATTATTACTATTATATATATATATATATATATACATGTTGTTATGAATACAAATCTACATATTATTCAATGATTTTTTTCATTTGGAATTTATCTTGTTTTTTGATTTTTTTTTTATAGTTTTGGCTAATAAAAGTGTAGATCTTTGTGTTTTTATATTTTTTTTATGTTGGATTATATTATGTTACATTATATTGTGTTGCATGACATTGTGTTGGATTTACAAGGGAGGCAAACTTTTAATTATATTATGTTGGATTATGTGGTATATAAGGTTTTAATTATATTATGTTGTAAATGACAAAGTTTTAATTATGTTATGATATTCTATAATTATGTTGCATTATTTAGAATGTTAAATTTATTTATAATTTTGGATTATGTTGGCTTGGGCTTGGACTTGGGCGGGTAAGGTGGACGGGGGGTGGGGGCAGAGGTGAAGGTGGGGACGGAGATTAGAAATTTACCCGTGAACGGAGATAGGGATGAAAAATATACCCATTAATGGAGGCAGATGGGGGATGGATGGAATTTTTTTAAGCGAGTATGAGAATGGAGACTACACCCCTCGCCCCCGCTGTGGTCCACTACCATCCCTACTAACACTCTTCTCTATAGACAATATTTTACCTAATTTTTCAAAACTTAGGGAAAGTCTCTTAGTAAGTTCTTGTGATTTGTGAAGGTCTCGATCATGTTTCATCAACTTAGACTTTAGACACGCCAATTACACTCACTTTTAAGAAATCTCAACTTGTCGTCTAAGGACATCTTTTCTCCCTCAAGCCCACATAATTGAGTTTTGGATTTCACCAAGTCCACATGGAGTGCTTTCTTATCATCTTCACTAGTTTTGAGCCTCGTGCTGAATGAAAGCACCATTTTCTTTTGTTTGAGGCACTATTTATATAATGGATTATATGCATCTTGAAGATCATCGATGCTCTCAGTTTCATCCTCACTCGTAGAAAACTCAACAATCAACTCATCCACGTCCTTGGTGTGACTTGAGACTTCTATTTCCAAGTCTTTTACCACTGTGGCAAGGCATGCTATCTCTTCAACTTCACTCACTGTGGCAAGGTGTGCTATCTCTTCAACTTCACTCTTTTAATTTTCTCTAGGGAGAGAAGAATGGGATCCGAAAAAGGCCATGAAATTCTCTTCATTTTCTTGTGAAAAGGAGTCCTCACTCATGGTAGACTCACTTTTACTTTAGCTCAATTTCGCCTTCATTGCCCTCCTCTTAACCTTGGGCAAATCTTTCTTCCTTCGATTCTGGCATTCTGCAGCCAAGTGACCTTCCCTATGACACTTAAAGCATTGGATGCCCTACCATTTGTTCTGAACCTCTTGTCAAGATGTTTTTCCCCCTTTCTCTCTTCCCTCTTTAGGAGTTTTCGGTCTACTAAACTTCCATTTCGACTTAGAGGACTCAACAGCACTAGCCTTGAAGTATCTTTTGAATTTCTTTGAAGATAGTTTATGTTCTCTTCTATCAATCAGGGTGACTCAAATTTATCTTCTTCTTCTCCCGTTGAGCTGAAGGCTACCCCCTTCACTTTGATTCATTTTGAATGTAAAAATGGATCCAACAAGGTCCTCAACTGACACCTACTTCAAATTGATGCTTATTTTTAGGGCCGTCACCTTAGTACAAAATATTTTCGGCAAAGACCTTAATATTTTCCGCTTAATCATAGCGTCATCATATTTGGTACCTAATGTGAAGGATGAGTTAACAATGACTCTAAGTTTAGCATAGAAATTACCAAAACTTTCATCCTCTTGCATCCTCAAAGTCTCAAACTAAGAGGTGTACCCATGGAGGCGAGATCTTCACCATTTGAGTCCCTTTGTGGGAAACTTGCAAGATGTGCCATGCTTCTTTGGAGGTTTCACAATTAGCTATCATTTAGAACTCAAATAATGTCACTACATTGAATATCACATTCAAGCTTTTTAAGTTCCACCCTAACAAAGCATACTCGACTTTTGTTCAATTATTGTGGGATTTTAGTTCAACGACGGACTCACCACCTTCAACAAGGGTGATGACAGTCGAGGGGTTCCAACCCTCTAGCACATACAACCACACCCGCTCATCAAGTGATTTAAGAAAAGCTCTCATCTGAGCCTTCCAATGTGCCTAATTCATCCCATCAAAAAGTGGTGTTCATGCTATTGAACCTCTTTCTTTTTTAATTTTCATTAGAAACTAACTAGTAGTTACAATAGATTCCAAAAGAGCAAAAACTAGGTAATGTAATTCAATACCCTTGTGTTGAATGGATTGCCTCTCACGATTACACATATGGCATTAATCACTGCCATAATTACCTCTTCTAAAAAATCTATTTATCAATTAAATTTGAGAACTCCTTTTGCATAAGAATAACCAAATTAACCAAGATGATTAGTGTAATGAATATGTCAATTTTATATATTAATACTCAATCACTTATGGAGATCCCAACCAAGGCAACAACCCATTACCAAACTACAAAGTATGATAAGATGTTCAATCAATCATATCAACAAATACATAGTTCCCATGTGTGCAATAAACTACAAATGTATCAGATAAAGCAATAAAGTAGAAAAGATATCTGTTGGCGTGGAAACCCTCCTCAGGAAAAACCACAGGAAACCACTCAAGGTTCACCAAAGCTTAATCCACTATCTCACAATCAATCTACAAGTACTAGAGTTTTATACATCAACCAATACCATGGTTAGACATTCATTTCTTTCAATAGATCTCTCCACTGGATACACCAACCACTGATGTCTTAGATAGCTTCAGTTGGACTCCTTTCCACATGATTCATCCATGTCTCGAGCACTCCTAGGAGCCACCCAAGAATCTTGGTATGCAAACTCTTCAAGTGGGTTTGGTAGAGCCAAGCAAATTCTTTTTCTCCATTATGTGATGTTGGATAGGAATCACAAGATGGGTTTTGACCTTTTGGATTTAGGGATTTAAGGTTTCTCAAAAGCTCTCCAAGGTTTTTTATATTTAGAAAATACACTCAAGAGGCTTACCCTAGCATAGGAATGACATTCTCTATTTATAGGTTCAGAATAGGGTTTGTCTTTCAGACCAGGAAAACACAAATTCTCAAAAGACCACTCGAGCAATAGAAGAGCGGTTGGTAGGTAGTGGCTGCTAGAATGAAAAAAAAAAAAAAAAAACCAAGGCAAGAAAGTAAGGACCACTCAATCAACCTCATGACCACTCGAGTGGCCCAAGAGTGGCCTAGGGGTAGTCTCTACTACCCATTCATTCAGCCTTTTTTTATTTTATCCGCAAGTGTTCAAAGACTATTCTAGTGAAAACTAGCAAACATAGGGTTGTCACCATTGGTTTTTAAGCTAGAAATCAAGTAAAAGTTGTTCTTTTGAGCACTAAAGAGTGTTAATCAAGTGGGGTCTGATAAATGACTCAATTCTATGCTTTCAAAACACATTTAATGTTTAGAATTATTTTTTTTTGAAAAATACCTAAGAGTCATTAATAGAACAATCACCGATTCCATTTTACCTAATCAACCTAAGTCTAATGAATTAAACCAAGGGTCCAAAGGTCTTTAGGTCATTACCTTTGTCCTAAGCAAGAAGGTACATGCAAAGAATCTCTTGATGTATGTTTGATCGCTTCTGTTGTAGTATATCCTAACCTCTAAACATCATCCCTCAATGCGTATCATCTATGTGTGGAGGGGAGTGTAACTCTCCCTTGGAATAATGTCAAAAGAAAGGGCAATGAAATGATAGAATGAAATGTGTGTGTGTGTGTGAACAAAAATGCTTCCCAAGTGCAAGAAGACTTTTGTGTGTCGTGTTTTACTTGGAACCATATTCCAAGGTCGTCTCCTCAGGGAAGGAGGTGAATCGTGTAGAAGGTACTTTTGGTGAAAGAAAAGTGTAAAATCTTTTATTGTTTAAAGTTGGTTTGTGATTTTGTGTTGTGATGAAATTGAAATGGGAAACAGGTGTTGGCTAATCCGAAGGGTTCACTCCAATGGGAATGTCAAGTTAACTCGAAACCTTCCTCCAATGGTGCATAGATGAACAATTGATTCGTGGGAAGCGAGGGATGAGATGGAAGTAAGGATCCAAGCATAACCATGACAAGTCTATGGGATATCAAAGACTCACACGTGTCCTCACTCAACCCAGTCATACCGAACCATTGTACACCAAGGGGAGGAAAAAAGATGAGTTGAAATGGCATACCCAAGAGGAGATCTCCCTTGGATTAGTCAACTTAAAGACTTAGCTACTCATGCTTAAAGAAAAGAAAACAATGTAATGAGAAGACATTATGAAGAAATGAAGATTGGAGTTAAGCATAAACGAAATGCACAAATATAACTTCCAAATAATTATACATGTCCATCACTTCTTACTAAAGATTGGATGAGAAATACTCACTCTTCAGGGCTTTGATAAAGCTAGAAAAGTGAGTGATGCTCATCCCTCCAAGTAGAGGAGTTGCAAGGTAAAACATATTACACACGGATCCAATCTTCAACAAAGAATGAGTGAATCGTGTTCCACCCTTCACGGCTTTTGTAAAGCTCTAGAAAAGTGGAAGAATTTCACTCCTCTAAGGGAACAAGGAAGCTCAAAACAATGAAAATAAAAGAAAGAATAATACAAACAAGAAAGCAATAAATTACAACAATAATACAAAATTAAAAAGAAGCAATTTATTAAAAGAAAGAGAAATAATGACTTTTTGGAGGGTTTTTCACTGCCCAAAAATGTGCTCTTTTCAATAAATTAATAATGACTTTTGGAGGATTTTTCACTACCAAAAGATGCTCGTTACAAGAAAGATAATACAAAAAAAAAGTAAAATGACTTTTGGAGGGTTTTTCACTACCAAAAGATGCTCTCTTTACAAGAAAGATGACACAAGAAAAAAAAGATGATCTTTACAAGACCCAAGGGGTGGTATTTATAGGGCGAAAAGGGAGGGACTTGAATTAACACTTTGATCCCCCATTTTTAAGCTTTTGATATTTGGCACCCTATTTTTGTAGCTTTAATAATTGGCACCCTATAGTTTGTAGCTTTGACAATTGGCTCCCCATTAATTGGCAGCTTTGATGCACAAAACCCTGAAA